>CM021101.1:816621219-817221219 GCA_007115665.2 Sequoiadendron giganteum
TCCACAACCCTATACCTCTTAATCCATCAACCTCAACCCTAAACTCTAATTTCAACCTCAACCTCAACCCTCAACCCTCAACCCTCAACCTCAACCCTAAACCCTAATCCCTCAACCCCTATACCTTCTTAATCCCTCAACCCTCAACCCTCAACCCTTAAACCCTAATCCCTCAACCCCTATACCATCTTAATCCTTGAACCCTCAACCCTCAACCATTAAAGCCTAATCCCTCAACCCCTATACCCTATTAATCCCTCAACCCTCAACCCTCAACCGTTAAACTTTAATCCCTCAACCCCTATACCCTCTGAATCCCTCAACTCTCAATCCTTAAACCCTAATCCCTTAACTCCTATAACCTCTACCCTATAACCTATTAATCCCTCATCCCTAAACCTAAACCCTTAAACCCTAACCCATAAACCCTCTACCCTCTACCCTCAACCCTAATCCCCCAACCCTTAAATCCACTTAGTAAACTCTCTACTCTAATCCCTCAACCCTCTTGACCCTTAAACCCTCAACCCTTAAAACCTTAAACACTCAACCCTAAACCTTTGACCCTCAACCCTAACCCCTTAAACCCTAAACTATTAAACCCTTTACCCTCTACCCTCTACCCTCAACCCAATACTCTCTACCCTAAACCCTAATCCCTCAACCCTTAATCTCTCAACCCCTATAGCATTTACCCTATATATTGGACCCTCAACCCTAATCCCTCGACCCTATACCTTAAACCCTCAATCTTCAACCCTCAACCCTTAAACCCTCTACCCTTTACCCTATACATTAAACACTCAACCCTCAATTCTCAACCCTCAACCCTTAATCCCTCAACTCTCAATTCTTAAACCCTAAACCCTCTACCTCTTACATTGGACCTTGAACCTAATCCTTCAACCATATACTCTCAAACCTATACCCTAAACCCTCTACCCTCAACCAAGTAAACCCTTAACCCAAAACCCTTCAACCCTATACACTTAAACCTTAAACCTTCTACCCTATACCTTCAACCAAATACCCTCTACCATCAAACCTATTCCCTCAACCCTCAACCCTTAAACCCTAATACCCTAGAAACCATCAACCCTATAGGTCCTCCACCCTAATCCCTCAACCCTATACCCTCAACCCCTATCACTTTCTCTCTATCTATACATCTCACCTCTCCCTCCTTCCCTTCCTCCCACCCTCTCTAATTGTCTTTATCTATCGTCTCCCTCTTTCTGCGTACCTCTCATTCAATCAATACCTACCACCCTCTCTCACTCCCTCTATCCATCTCTCTTTATGTCCCTCCCACTCCCTCCCACTCTCTCCCACTACCTCTCTCTCCCTCTCTCTCTCATGTCTCTTCCTCCCACCCCCCCTCTCTCTAAGGTCTCTCCCTCTGGAAACCTACCTAGGTAACTCTCTCTTTGTCTCTCTCCCCTCTCTCTATCTTTCCCTCCAACCCTACCTAGATAAGTCCCTCTCACTACACCCCCCTCTTTCTCTACCTCTATCAGGTCACTCCCTCTCACACCCTCTCCCTCTCTCAGGTCTCTCACTTAGAATCCCCCTCTCTCCCACTCCATCTCTCTCACACTCCCTCTCACTACCTATCTATCAAGTCTCTCCCTCTCACCCCCCTCACTCTAAAGTCTCTCCCTCTCACACTCTCAAGTCTCTCCCTTTTGCACCCTACCTACATAACTCTCTTTCTCTTTGTCTCTCTCTCTCTCTCTCTCCCTCCCTTTATCCCTCCCACAATACCTAGCTAAGTCCCCCTCAATCCAACCCCTTCTCTCCCACTCCCTCTTTCTTAAACTCTCACTTCGACCCCCTCTCCATCTCTCTAGACTCTCTAAATTCTCCCTTTGTCTAAAGACATACATAAATGCATACATACAAGCATAATACATATGTACATATAAAATATTACATCCATACAAGCATACATACATACATGACATACATATACATACAAATATATCAACATACATCAATATATTGGCATTTAACATAAAGTAAGACATAACGCAAGCGTGTTATAACACGCTCACGTTATGTGCTAGTAGACATGTTCCTCGCAGAAGTAAAAATCATGTAAAAAGTGAGATATAATGCGCTCGCGTTATATCTTGATTTGGGAATTCCTGAGCCTTAGGCTTGGTATTTGCCTTGGAATAGCGACCCAAAGGCTTGGAGGGCATTCCCAACGACCAAAGACGTGTTTTTAAAAAATCCACCATATTTCTCATAATCGAGTTCGTGCTCACCGTCAGGATTGCAAGTGGTTCAATATCGAAAAAATCGAGCACATGGGTAATGTTGGGTTATCTCTTAGCCATCCAACGATGTAATTTTTTTCACTTTCTGAAAATGTTGTCTTTCATTCATAATTTATTTTATCTGTATGTCTTTTTTTTGCCAAAAAACAGTGTTTGGTATTTTTTTCATTGTAAATTAACCTTTAATCAATTTTTCAAATAAATTACATTTTTAGAAACTAGACTCCATTCTACAAAATTAAAAAATTAAAAAAATAAAAAATCAATTAGTTTCCAAAATTTGTAGGGGTAGCACGACCAAAATTCTATTTTCAGGATATGTCCACTTTGCAAATTAGTAAAAAATTAAATATTCATTAAAAAATTATCAGAAAAATCGTGCATCAACTACATACTGTTAACTAACTTCTGACTGTTGCAATTTTAAAAATAGTAAGAAAAAGTTCATCATACGAGGGTCGTACAAGAGTTGCTATGTTATGTTTTTCTGACAAAAACAACACCAATTTGTGTACGTCCCTCATTTGAACCCCTTAATCTCAACCATTTTCAAAATAAATTAGTAGTTTATAAAGTAGACTCAGAGCACTTGAATCCTTCTTTTTGTTCCATCTCAAAATTTTGAGTATAAGTATCCTCAATTTCACGTCCAAGGTCAGTATTTCTTGATTTCAAAAAAAAGTTGTCCACTTAAGTCCCTTTTTTGGGAACCATCTTGGTGCACTTACCCACTAACTATAACCTTAATTAAAATAACTATATTTGAACGCTATAACTCAAACCCTAAATTTAATTGAAATCTATCCCTAACCCTAATCCTAATTGAACTCTAATACTAATTCAATCTAATCCTAACTATGTTCCCTAAGTTTAAATCTAACACTAACCCTTACCCTAAGTGAACCCTAACCCTAATCCTAATTGAACACTGACTTTGATGCTAATTAAACCCTAACCCTAACCTTGATCCTAACCTTGTTTGAACCCAAATCTTAACCTTGTTTGAACCCCAAAATTAACCTTAATTTAATATGTAATGTAGAACCCTAATCCTAACCTAATCTTTATTATAGAACCCTAATGTTAACCCTAACCCTAATTGAACCCTAACCATAACAATAAGTGAACACTAACCCTAATTGAATTTTGACCCTTATTAAACTCTAATCCTAATTGAACCCTTACCTTAACCTTAACCTTAATCCTAATTGAACCCTAAACCTAATTAAATTATAATCCTAATTGAATCCTAATCACAATCTTAATTAAACCATAACCTAATTAAATATTATCCCCAATTGAACCGTAAACCTAATTGAGCACCACCCCTAATTGTGGTACCAACCCTATCTTGAACCATAATTGTAACTCCGATTCTAACCCAACCCATAAACTTAATTTTAGCCCTAATTTTGCTATGGGCCTAACACTACCCTAACCCTAATTGTAATCATAAACTTAACTCTCCCCCCTAATGCTTATCATAGTTATAAGTATAATTCTAAATTTTCTTATAACCTCGATTCTAATCCTATACCTAAAATTCTAATATCGTTAAAAAATATAAAAGTTAAGTTATAATTAATTATTTCAACTATATCCCTAAAATTATTAATTATAACCTTAATCTTAATATGTAATTACATAATTAAACATTTAAAATTTAATTATTTAGTAGGGTTAAAATTATTATATAATTTGATTATCTCTCTTATCTAGATATGGGTTCATTCTTTTTCTTCCTTTATTTTTGCACATATAACTATACTTCCACATTTATTTTGTACCTAAATATTAGACCAATCTCACACCTATGAATCTTAACACTCAAAATTCAAAAATTATATAAATTTGAGTTAAAAAAAAATTATTTATTTGAGTTAAAAAAAAAATTACACTCCTTAATTACATAAATTTTTATCAAATACATTTCAACTTCTTTTCATGGACTATAGAAATATCTCTTCTTTAATTTTTATTATTATTGAATGTGTAATTTACCATTTCTTAAAAGAGTGTTTTTTATGCTCATTTACAATGCTTGTTACAATGAAAAATCTTCCAAGAGGTTGAAGTTAGTTGTCTTTGTGTGAATGCAAATGTAAATAATATCTAGAAAATAATTCTACTCTATGCTAGAGTGTAATTAAATTTTGTTAAAGAAAGTAGTCATACAAACACACAGATTAAGTTATAAATTTTTTGCTATCTATATGAAAATAATTACATGCATGATGATTGTACTCAAATAAAATTATTTTTCATATTTCAATATAAATTATGTAAATTTATCCATGCTTATATAGTCTAAAACATATAAAGTTTAAACTTTAAGTGATTTTAAAAAAAAAAGATAGCAACAACTTTAAATTTATGATTAAATATACAATCTTATAAGAATAATGGAAAAAATTATTTGAACAAAATTATTTTGATTTTATTAAAATATAAGTACTTTAAACTATAATATTTAAATGCATAATGATTCATAAATTGTTTAAATAAAGACGTTTTAGAACATTAATGATAATATAAGGCTTCTATCCCCACATGTGTATGCATTCTTCTTCAAGCTCGATAATGGTGATGAGTTTGACTCTAGGCTTCAAGTAAGAAGCTTGGCATTTGTTGGATGTCTTGCAGTGGCCATGCACTTTCTCTATGATGTTGAAAGTCATTCCAAAGGCCAACATTTCCCGAAAGATGTTATAAACCCTACGATGCTTACCAAGAACATAACATGACATTCATCAAACCATGATAACCCTCCATTACTCAGCTACGAAACTAGATCAAGAATCAGACCATTGCCCTTGAGATCATTGTATCATGTACATCACAATCAATCAAGAAAACATAAATTACAGAGGCAAGGAAAATACAAAGTGGAAGATAACTCCTATCTATATGTATGGTTCATGCATTATTGAAACAGGTTAAATGACAACGATATTCAAAAAATCATTCAGAAACATCATGTATTATAGTTGCTTTTGTCCTCTTGATGGGAGTAGTTGTTTTTCCCACCGTGGTCACCCCTGTGGGGTTGGGCGCGGCTTAACCGACACACTCTAAGCGTTGAACGTTTAGGTGGCCAGACCCATGTGGGGCCCTCTTAACCCAACCTCTCTATTTCCGTAGTGTTTCTTAACCTGAACTTTTTGAAATCTCCGTTTCCGCCATTTGTAGTTTACATTTCCTATTCCCATTCTTGTTCCCATGCTGTTCACGTTTTCCATTTCCACTGTTCACATTTGTCTGATGTATCCAAAACAACAGACACTAGAGTAACTTGGGGGACGAATGCAGTGACGGGAATCAAACAGGAACTATATTGAATTTTTTTTTAAGCTCATTCCCTGTGTTTCATAATTTCCCAGCGTCACAGATTTCCTTGGTCATTCAACAATTTTAATCCCACATTCATTCCAGGATATACATTCGGGTGAGTAATTTTTATATTTAGAAGAGAGTCAAGTTAAAAGTGGTGTAACATGTAAATGTTTTTTTCTTCTATTAAATTTGCATATATTGAATAGTAGTATTTTTATTAAAATATTTACATTTTAAAAATTATATTTATAATTTTAATGTTTTTTCAATGAATATTTTTTATATTTAATATTTTAATAATTGTAAAATATATTTTTAATAATATCATTATATTTAATTTTTAATTTAAAGAAAAATGTTATTTATTATGTTTTATTTTAAAAATTATGTAAATCTTATAAAAGAGATGTTGAGTTAACAATGATTTAAATTTCAAATATGACAAATTTGAGATTATAATTTATAGAAGTTTAATAGAACGACATGATGAAAAATATGATAATTATAGATAAAAGAGTATAATTTAAGATAATCAAATAAATCTTTATATACAAACAATAATTAATTTTGATTAATAAAAGGTAGTTGTGAGAATATATAATATATAATTTAATTCTAGTTAAAGATAAAGATGCTTAGTTAAAATTTTGATGATGAGTAACTCTAATGTAATAGAGAAAAACAAATGTGCCTTGAGTCTGCCTTCTATCATGCAAGTAAAAATAAAGATAAGTGCAAGCTAAGTTTTACCATCAACAATCATAAGGAGAAGGTGAGGAAATGGGGTTAGGAATAATGCTTGTATACAAAGTGGTGCTTCACCTAATACACTAGTCATGAAATGATTACAAAATATATATTTAATAATGTTATTATATTTAATTTTTTAGTTTAATGAAGAAAAATGTTGTTTATTATGCTTTATTTTAAAAAGAAGAAGGTAAATTTCCTAAAAGGTTAGGATTTATAAAAGGATTGATATCTGAATTAAATAAATTAAATGTGATGCTTATTTTAAAATTCAATGATACAAATTTGATGTTGGAGATGTAGATGTTGATTATTTGAAGTGTTGGAGGTTTCATACTTGATTATATAAATGTCTTAAAATATGTTAACACAATGTTCTTTGCTTTGGTTCAGATATGTGTCTACAAAATAGAACTAGTGTATAAGCTTACACCTATAGTTGCAAGAATCAACTAGAAAAAAAAAATCTTTGGAATTCACCCACTTTTATCTTCCAACATTTACACCTCAATATGGATTGACAATGTTCAAAAACACCATTATGAAATCTACTAAATTGTGAGGGTTGTGTTATCCTCATTTAAATCACTAGATGATTAGTAAATGTCTCAATTTTTTTGGTTCATATCCATGTCTAAGAAATTGAACTATTGTGCAAATATAAACCTATACTTATAAGAATCAAATAGCAAAAGATTGATGCTTAGAATTTGGTTGTCTTGTTCTTCTAATATCTGAACCTCAATATAGATTGATAGTGCTTAGTAATTTTTTAGGGAATGTGTTGAATTGTGAGGGTTTTGTTCTCCTCAATTAGACCCTTGATCAAACCAATTCTATGACATAGGAATAATGATTAAAGGCATGATGATATATGCTCTAAAAAAACATTATTATATTTCTCTCAAAGAAAATGCTTGTTTTGATAGATCCTACTTAAACCTTTGATAATTTTAAATGCTTGAGTGCATGTATTTGAATAAATTGTAGCATGAAAATCAACATAAACATACACTAGGTAAGCTCACAATGCCTAGTGGGACGACGTTTAAATTTTAAAAGTTTAGGGTTCAAAATTACAAGGTCAAGTTTGCACTAGTCTTATCCAAGAAAGGGCAATGTCATGAGATGAATTAGCACATGAATATGTCACTTGTAGACTTCTTATTTCAAAAATGATAATCTAGTCAAAGTATGCCAAAAAAAATGGAAAAGGGCATGGATATATCATTAAAATTTTCTCCCACTTTGATGTGCATGTGAACTTCTATGATGGCACATATCAAAGTAAACAAGATATCAATAAGGAAAATATTTTACTTGGTCTTCTAATATATGAACCTCAATATAGATTGAGGATGTTTAATAACACTTCTAGGGAATGTGCTAAATTGCAAGGGTTTTGTTCTCCCTAATTAGACCCCAAATCAAACCAATTTCACGACTTAGGAATAATGATTAAAGACATGATATATGTTACTATAATGTGCTATTACATTCCTCTAAATGAATAATTATCTTTTGATAAATCTCCTAATAATCTTAAATGGTTGAGTGAGTGTCTTTAAATAAAATGACATACAAATCAACACAAAAATGCACTAGGTAAGCTCACAATGACTAATGGGAGGATGTTGTCAAGATTTCAATTGAATTTTAATTTTAAAAGTGTAGGGTCAAAAATTATAGCTCTATGGATGATTAGGGTCAAATTTGTACTAGTAGATCTTATCCAAGATAGGGTAATGCCATGAGATAAAATCATACAAGAGTTTTCCACTTGTAGATTTGTTATTGCACAAAGGACAATTTAGTCAAAGTGTGTCAAAAAATAATGGAAAATGGCATAAATATATAATTAATTGTTTCTCCCATATTGATGTGCATGTGAACTTCTATGATGGTGCATGTGAAAGTAAACAATATATCAACAAAGAAATTATTTAAATATTTTTAAATACTAAAATGATATAGATTTACTTAAAACATATAGTTCACCATTATATTTGCCTTCCAATATAATAACTCTGAAAAGATGCAAAATTGAAAAAGTGTGTAATAAATAATATCTATCAAATGTTTAAAATAAATATGGGGACTTAATTTATTATAATTCTTTACTTAGCATAAAGGTTGCACGTTATATTTATAAAAGATATTTCATATAGATATTTATTGTTTGACTTTTGAATTTAAGGTTACATTTAAAAAATGAGAAAAAAGTTGGAGTTCCTTTAGTATTAATGTGATTATAGGATATTTTAGGGTCATTTTTCACTTAATCCCTCCTTAACAAGTGGCATTAGTTTATGGACTTTAAAATTGTGTTAGCTTTTTTCTTTGGCTAGTGAATTTCATTGTGTAAATTCTTTTATATTTTTAAACGGTAGATATCTCTTTATGTTTGTTGGATGATTTTAAGGTTAGCTAGTTAAATAAGATTATTATATTTTTTCGGTTAACGATAATAAGGGAAATAGAAGATTTATGCACTCTCTTGGGATTTAAAAATATATTTTTTATGGTGTTTCTTTTACATTAAGTGGGTTTTTAAAGCTTATCCCTAAGAAAAGTTTAAATTAATATAGTATCTATTATTTAGAAATTTTATTTAGTGGGGTGGTGGACCTAGCTCGATTGGCTAAAGCATCTTGTTGCAAGAAAGAGGTCATGAGGTATAGTCTCCCCACCATCCTCGTGGTGTCGGAGGGCGTGTCACGCCAGCGTCACGTGACCTTATGGGGGGCAACTATTCAATTTTGATTCCTACAGTCTAAAAATAATAAATAGTTTCATACTAAGTCTTTTGGCTCTACTATTTTTGGGTCCATTGTGAAAGGCTTCGTGATTTACTAAGGACTTCCAAAGGGTTTGAAGGTCTTCAATTAGAGTAAAAATTAATATTTGAGATTTTGTTCATTGTGTTGGTTAGTGAATGATAAGAGTTATCTTCTTGCTTCTACTAGGGCTTGTTCATCTGAAGCTAGGCCTTGTAAATCTATCAAGTTTACTAACAATATTTTAGTTAATGAAAACTTTAATCCTTGGGAGACCTTTCAATTTAAGTCTAATAAACCTTTTCAATAGAAAATACCTTATTCTATAATTTAGTAACATTGTGCCCAACCCACCAATCTGACCCACCTCCAGCTTGATTTACTTGAAAAATACTTAATGCTACTATTAAGAAATCAATTCAAATGATTGATGGGCATGCGTTAGTTGGTATAGTTGGATTGTTGTTGTTACTTGAGATCTCAATAAAATAGTGGGATGGTGAGAATTTCCCGTACTTGAATGGAGAAATTCCATAAAAAGTATATAATATAATATTTTTTTAATATTTTTATAAACTATCTAACTCCCCTTTTTGAAAAATTACTTTGTTAAGAGTTAAATAAAGAATTATGCATATAAATTATGTATAAATTTTCTTAAATTTAAAACATTGTCAATATAAATGGAATATTTGCATCTAATTTTAAATATTATCAATATTTTAAGAATCATGCTCAATTCAAAAAGAAAAATTAACCAAAACAAAAGTTATATAAAAGAATGAGAGTTAAGTTTTTTTTCTAACCACCACATAAATTTTTATTTGTATTGGTGATAATGACATACTTCAAAATATACAAACTATAATATACAATAATTTGTATGATATCATGATAGAATCAAAATTCATCTACATAAATTTTAAAAGAAAAAAATAAGTTAAAATTTAATTTATTTAGTATACTTTTAACTCCTACCAAATTAAACTAAAAGAGATTTAAAGATATTATTGTTCAATCAATGTTTTAAACACAAATTTGTATTCATGAAACAAATATTTATAGGTATGTGAGATAAAGGTCAAAATAAATAAAATTAAAGATGCATAAGAGAATGAAGATCAATATTAGGATGAGAAATAAAAATAATTTGATGACTTTTAGTTGCTACACAAGTTGTACATTGCTAGATTTTGTATACTACTATAACACATTCCTAAGCTCAAACAAATCATGACTCACAGGTTTCACCACAGTATATGCTTAGATTAAAATTGACTTGACAAATAATATCATGTTGAATATAAACTATATTGTAACAGATTGACATCATCATGCAACAAGTAGAAATTCCTTTTCTAGGCACCTCACATGTTCTTCAACAACAAAAATCTCACACAAAATTAGCTATTGACAAAAGTCTGATACTATATTATAGTTATATTCTTTAGATAATTTTTATATAATATTGCATAGAGTAGTTATATTCTTTAGATACTTTTATATAACATTGCATAGATGCGTGTTAAATAAACCTAGGGAAAATAATCATTTGACAACATTTAAATCTTAGAAGTTTTCTTGAATTTATATTATGAATCTTAGTTTAAACCATTCACAACTTTTATTAAATTTATTTGTATTTATTTATTTTGTAGCTATTAAATTTGTATGATCTTAAAATATGTAATTATTTAGCTAGAATTGGTTGAGACTGCACAATTATTTATGGGTATATTGTTCAACTATAAAATTTTCTAAATTTAAGGGTAATATGTTATATTTTTTACACCTTGAGATCACATTCCTAAACCCATTCTACCACTAGAGACCTAGTGCCTTACCTTGACCTTTGCATGCTCATGCTCTTGGATGACACATTGGGGTCATATGCCTATCCTAGTGCCATATGTACTTGCATGGGTGTTTTTTAACCATCGAGGGCCAAATCACCACTTTTTTTTTGTTAATGTCAAGGGCGACTAGGTTTTTTAATGTTATTTCTAAAACCCATCTAATTTCATGCTTTGTCACTCACGATTTTTTACTTGATTATCAAATGATGCATTTATTACAATTACTACTTTACATCAGTCATATGCTTACTTGCTTATCTTCATATTACATTTAATTTTCATGTTCTATTTTTTTCTCATTTAATTCTTTGGATCCAACAAATGCAACTTAATTGAACAAAGAATATTTTATTGCTAAGATTGCAAGCAGTTCCAAATGCCTACATAGAGGCTCATCACCATGTTAAGACAAAGAAGTACTATGTACCACAACATGAAAGTGCCTAATATGCCATTTCATCCTATGACTAGTGTATTAGGTGGAGCATTACCACTTTCTATACAAGCATAATTCCTAAGCCCATTTCCTCACCTTCTCCTTCTTATAATTGTTGATGTTAAAACTTAGCTTGCAATTATCTTTATTTTTACTTGCATGATAGAAGGTAAACTCAAGACACATTTGTTTTTCTCTATTACATTAGAGTTATTCATCAACGAACTTATAACTAAGCATCTTTATCTTTAACTAACATTAAATTATAAATTATATATTCCCACAACTATCTTTTTTAATCAAAATTAATTTTTGTTTGTATATAAAAAATTATTTAGATTATATTCTTTTATCTATAATTATTATATTTTATATTTTCCATTTGTATCTTATTAGACTCCTGTAAATTATAACCTCAAATTTTTCATATTTGAAATTTAAATCATTTTTAACTCAATATCCCTTTTATAGAATTTACATAATTTTAAAAATAAAACATAATAAATAACATTTTTCTTTAAATAAAAATTTAAATATAATGATATTATTAAAAATATATTTTATAATCATTAAAATATTAAATATAAAAAATATCCACCAAAAAACATTAAAATTATTTATTATAAATATAATTATTTAATTGTAATTTTTAAAATGTAAATATTTTAATAAAAAAATTATTATTGAATATATGCAAATAGAATAAAAGAAAAAAACATTTACATGTTACTCCACTTCTAATGCGTCTCTCTTCTAAATATAAAAGTTACTCACCCCAATGTACATCTTGGAATGAATGTGGGATTAAAACTGTTGAACGACCAAGGAAATCTGTGACGCCAGGAAATGATGAAATGCAGGGAATGGGCTTAAAAATAATGCCAATATAGTTCCTGTTTGATTCCCGTCACTACATCCATCCCCCGAGTTGCTCGAGTGTCTGTTGTTTTGGATACATCAGACAAATGTGAACGGTGGAAATGGAAAACGTGAACAACATGGGAACAAGAATGGGAATGCGAAATGTAAACTGCTAATGGTGAAAACAGAGATTTCAAAAATTTCATTTTAAAGAAACGCTATGAAAACAGAGAGGTTGGGTTAAGAGGGCCCCACATGGGTCTGACCACCTAAGCGTTCAATGCTTAGAGTGTGCTGGTTAAGCTGCGCCGTGGGGTTGAGGATGGCAGTGGGCGTCCTCGTGTTGTTAATGTAGGACTTTATCTTTTTTCCTATCCAAAAACTCACCACCATAGCAGGCAGATATGATTGTTCACTAGGGAAATCTTCGAAACTGTATTCTTCATGGTTGACAAATATCATTCTTGCAGCGCCCGTATTCTTCACAAGCCTCACCGTTTCCGTCAAATTTTTGTGGGAATCACAAAGCACAACTTTACCTTTGAAAAGGTGGGTGTTGAGACCGCGATTGCTGCAATAATCGTAGACTAGAGGTAGATTTTGAATCCTAGCTCCTCTGTAAAGTGACGAGCCTTTGAACACTTCGCCATTGCCGAGCTTCATAGGAGAGAGAAACTCTCTATCTATACTGTTGGCACCCATGGTAGTTAGACATGGAGTCATTTTTGTAATAGAAATAAAGGCCCATAGTTACCAACAATGGCCACAAAAAATAGACCCCTCTCCATGGCCCCAAATGTTGCCAGGGCAATGTGATCCATGTAGAATGGATTGTTAGGCTTACTGCCAATTGACAAAGAAATAATGTCTATGCCATCTTCAACGAATTTTTCCATGGCAGCAGCTACGCCACTATCCTCGCAGTAGCCTTCCACTCCCCAACATGCCTTATAAATGGCCAGTCTGGCTGCAGGCCGCACCATGCCCATGGCCATTGAAGTTGGCTCCTCTCATAGAAGATCCCACAACAATAGAAGTAGTATGTGTGTCGTGACCGTCGTCATCTCTTGCTGATTTTAAACCCTCGCAGGCACGCAAATTGAAATGAAATCGAGCACTGATGACTCTTCCACTATTCTTTCATTTTAGTCTTCCACTTCCATGTGATATGTTGCATTCTGCCAACATCGATGGTTTCAAACGGTAGTGGAATTGTTTGCCTTATCTCCATGTCTCCTTGTCTTCTTTTGGAACGCCTTTATCTATTCCTCTTGTTAATATTTGGAAAGAGAATACGAATCAATTCTTTTTGCTAAGACTGTTACATTCGTTGGCCTCTTATAGGGGCTACTGCCATTATAAGCTTACGCCTTTTGAGTAATTAAACTAAATTAAAAAAAATAAATATTGATAAAATTGAGATTCAATAGGTAAGAATTTCAAGTTATCCACATCTAACCATGTCAAATTTAATCTTATCCCAAACATTAAATATATAAATTATTTAATAAATTCATTATTCACCTTTCAAATTATCCACATCTAACCTGATATTAACTTAGAGTTAATCTGGCCGGTGCTTTTGTTACAAAGTTAGTTACTTTTAGTAAACTCTCATACAAGATGTATGAGTACTTGTGAAAGGGTTTAATGTGGAGATTACAAGAAAAAAACATTACAAGATTGTATGATGAAGAGATACAGTCAATCTCAAAAGTGGGTTATAAGTGTGTTGGTAGAAAAGAAAATAGCAATTAAGAATAAGCATAGTTGGATTGAAGTGAAGGCAGAGAAGAGAATGTTAGCGTAATTAAATATTTCCAACTACTGTTAGGAGCTTGTAAGTGTTGGAGTTTCACTCCACTCCCGCCTCTGTTTCCTGCCCTTATCACGCCCCCGCGCCCTCAATTTCAACTACTCACGGTTCAACATTATCTACCGGGCTACCGCACTCACTCTCTCTCTTGTTCACGGCATCGCGGTCTAGCTCTCCAGTGTCTACCGCCTTACCGCGGTCATCCACTTCACTTTCGGTGGCTACACACTGGCAGTCTTCAACTCTTACCTCGTTACTGCGATCTAACTGCATGTTGCCTGCAGCAATGCGGTTAACCGCCAGACAGCTGTTACCGCACTCCCGCAGTCTCCCTTCCAACTGCGTGTGGTACCATGGTGACAGTCATTGCTCTTCTCTTCATTCATTCAAACCGTTATCGCTTTATTGCGGTCCCTTTGCTAACTGTCGACGATACTGCGGTGGACCGTTAGCTAACTGCCAGAGCGCCAACCACCACATCGCGACCGACTTCCACCCTCACCGCAGTAATGCGGGGTAGCATCTTCTGTTGGTCACCGCAATCACTGTGACCTCTCCAAAATCCACAATGGTAGCGCAGTGGTTGACCTCGGTTGACCTTCCTTCGGTGACTGTTTGTGCGTGTTGTACTGACAGCTTGATAGGATGTAAAGGATGTTTAATTAAGTCTAAAGGACGTATAGTTAAACCGATTTGACTTTGTATGGATGAGTTTTTGCTGGCATTTGTAATTTCCATTAAGTTTGTATTATTTTTTGGACCTGGCCGAAAAACTTATATACTGGCATATTTGTATTTTGTTTTAGAGAAGTTTTTTGAATACAAAGTTTGCTTTGAAATAGAAAAGGATGTTAATGGCTGTTCTGTGTTAGAATATAATTTTAATTTTAATTTTTTTTTTCTGTGTATGTTGTTTATTCTCTACCTTTCCCTTCACGTGGTATCAGAGCTTAAGGTAATTTAATAGAGAGTTTGTAAATCATGACAGCAAGCACAAGCTTGAGTAATCCCCAAATTCCATAGCTGAATGGAAATAATTATGACTACTAGTCCATAACAATGAGAGCATTATTTTGTTCACAAGATTTATGGGAGTTTGTAGATAATGGGTTTTCAGAACTTGCAGATGCAACAACATATAATGCTCTAACTCAAGTAGAGAAAGATTTGTTGAAGGATAACAAGAAGAAAGATTCAAAGACACACTTCTTCATTCTACAAGGTGTATATGAAAGTATCTTTCCCAGAATTTCAACCACTACCAAGTCCAAGCAAGCATGAGACATTTTACAAATAGCATATCAAGGAATGGACAAAGTTAAAACTACAAAGTTGCAAATATTGAGAAGAGAGTTTGAGACTTTGTTTATGAAAGAAAATGAGTCTGTAGATTCATACTTTACTCAAATAACGAGACTGGTAAACTAGATAAGAACATTTGGATAGACACTAGAAGATGTCAAAGTTGTAGAAAAGATTTTGAGAAGCTTACCCACAAGATTTGAGTCAATTTCAGTCACAATAGAAGAGACCAAGGATCTCACATAGTATTCAGTTGATGGGTTTTATGCTTCACTCATTTCTCATGAGCATAGACTAAGCAGAACAACAAATATGTCATTGGAGCATGCATTCAAGTCACAAGCTTCAAATAACCAAGGAAGAGGCAGAGGTAGAACAAATTTCAGAGCAAGAGGAAGAGGCTTCAATAGAGTTGGAAGAAATAACCAGTCAAGTTCAAGTGGAAGAGGCAACATTCAAAACCCATCTCAAAATTTTTCTCAAGGACAAAGGTATGATAAATCTCAGGTCCAATGCCATTATTGTAAAAATTTTGGCCATTACATGAATGAGTGTAGAAAGAAGCAATATGATATGATTAGGCAAAATACAAATTTTACTAAAGAGAATCAAGACCATAGACTTGATAAGAGCACAATGTTTTTAGCCTGTAATGTAGCTCAAGCTAGTGAGAAAGAAGTTTGGTTTTTAGACTCAAGCTGTAGTAATCATATGACAGTGAATTTAGAACTATTCACAAGTTTAGATGAAAATATTAAGTC
Source organism: Sequoiadendron giganteum (assembly GCA_007115665.2). Classification (NCBI taxonomy): domain Eukaryota; kingdom Viridiplantae; phylum Streptophyta; class Pinopsida; order Cupressales; family Cupressaceae; genus Sequoiadendron; species Sequoiadendron giganteum. Next base: position 816,637,394 of record CM021101.1, read on the forward strand.
AGATGTCACCCTGAGTAACGACAACAAAGTGTTAGTTGAAGGAAAAGGGAGTGTGAATATTCTAACCAAGCAGGGGGAGCAAAAATATATTTCTAATGTTTATTTTGTGCCTGGTCTTAAACACAACTTGACGAGTGTAGGATAGTTAATTCAAAAGGGTTATAGAGTGACCTTCAAAAATGGGTTGTGCACTATTTTAGGCAAATACCCAAGTGGCAGTTGATTGCAAAAATTCATATGATAAACAATAGAATGTTTCCTTTGAGAATTCAACTAGCTTTGAGCACAAACTTTGCACAAGCACAAGAGGTATCAATAGTTATACAAACTATCTTTTAGGCAGAGGTAAAGGATGAGAATTGGCTTTGGCACTTAAGATTCGGTCATTTAAATTTTGGAGGTTTGAATTTGTTTCATAGGAAAAACATGGTAAAGGGAATTCCATTAATTGAAAAACCTGAGAGAGTTTGTGAAGGTTGCGTACTTGGAAAGCAACATAGATAATCTTTCCCAGAAGGGAAATCCACTAAAGAAAAAACCCCATTGGAAATTGTTCATTCAGACTTATGTGGTCCAATGCAGACACCTTCAATAGGTGGTAGTTTTTATTTTCTGACTTTCATAGATGATTATTCAAGGAAGACATGGGTCTATTTTCTGAAACATAAAAGTGAAGTGTTTAATTTCTTTTGTCAATTCAAATCTTTAGCTGAAAAAAGAGGTTGTTTCATCAAAGTGTTGAGAACTGATAGAGGAGGTGAATACATATCAAAAGAGTTTTTAAATTTCTGCAAGGAACATGGAATACACAAACAGTTCACAACAAGATACACACCTCAACAGAATGGTGTAGCAGAAAGAAAAAACAAAACCATAATGGAGATGGCTAGAAGTATGTTGAAAGCCAAACATTTAACAAATGAAATTTGGGCTGAAGTTGTATCTTGTGCAACATATCATGAATAGATGCCCAACAAAAAGTGTGATGAATATTATCCCTGAGGAAGCATGGTCCGGTAAAAAAAATAGTGTGTCTCACATAAGAGTATTTGGATGTGTTTCATATGCATATGTACCTAATCAATTGAGAAGAAAACTTGATAATAAAGGAGATAAATACATAACTTTTGGATATAGTGAAGAATCCAAGGCATATAAACTGTTTAATCTATCAACCAAGAAAGTTATAATCAACAGGGATGTCCAATTTGTTGAAGATGAAGCATGGGATGGAAGCAAAGAGAGTACAGTCAATGTTACAGTCAATATCCCTCAAGATGAGAATGAAATTACAGTTCTAGTTAATGTACCTGCTATCCAAATTCAACCTCAAGCAAGTGGTCAACAATTGACACCAGCAAGTAATACAAGAGCAAGAACAAGAAGACTGCAGACGCCAACCACAAGAAGAAATTTTTGCGTAGGACCTTCAAGTCCACATTCTGCAGATTCAAGTGATTTATCAAATCGAACTTTAGCAAGCATGAGAAAACAAAAAATCAGAAGCATGAGTGATATTTATAATCAAAATGAAGGTGAGAACAATTCTCAGCAATTTACACTTTTTGCTTTTTATTCACAAGCTGAAGATCCAATCTATTATGAAGATGCAATTAAAGAGGAGAAGTGGATAACAACAATGGATGATGAGATAGATTCAATTGAAAACAATCAGACATGGGAATTGCAAAGTCTTCCAAAAGACAAAGATGTCATAAGTATTAAATGGATTTATAAAACAAAATTTAATGCAAATGGAGAAGTGCAAAAGCACAAAACAAGATTGGTTGTAAAAGGTTATGCACATCAACCTGGAATAGATTACAATGAAACTTTTGCACCAGTTGCACTCCTTAACACAGTCAGAATGTTATTGGCTTTAGCAGCTCATAATTGTTGGTTAGTCCATCAAATGGATGTTAAATCAACATTCCTCAATGGCTATCTTAAAGAGGAAGTTTACATTGAACAACCACCTGGATATGAGATATCAAGACATGAAGACAAAGTTTATAAGCTGAAGAAGGCACTGTATGGTCTGAAACAAGCCCCAAGAGCTTGGTATAGTAGAATAGACAACTATTTCACAAAGAATGGATTTACTAGATGTGACAGTGAACCAATTCACTGTATACTAAAGTGAATGATGAAGGTAAAATCATGATCATATGTCTATATGTTGATGATTTAATTATGACTGAGAATCTATCAGTTGATTTGTTCAAAACAGAAATGATGAAAGAGTTTGAAATGACTGACTTGGGTCTGATGAAGTATTTTCTAGGCATTGAAGTAACAAAAAATGACAATGAAATTTTTATTTCTGTCTAAATATGCTAATGATGTTTTGAAGAGATTTAATATGGTGAATTGTAAGTCAGGACCCACTCCAATGATAACTAGTCTGAAACTTAGCAAAGAAGACAAAGGATCAGATGTGAATTCAACTTTGTACAAGCAACTAGTAGGGAGTCTGATGTACTGAACAACCACAAGACTTGATATAATGTTTTCAGTCAGTTTGATCTCCAGATTCATTGAAACACCAAAGGAGTCACATTGGATGGCTAGAAAGAGAATTCTCAGATACATCAATGGAACGAAGAACTATGGCATTTAGTATTCAAGAATTGATGAATTCAAAATAACATGTTTCACTGATAGTGATTGTGCTGGGAGTGTTGATGACAGGAAAAGCACATCTGGCTATGCCTTTCATTTTGGCAGTGGAGTAGTTGCATGGGCTTCAAAGAAACAACCAATCATTACACTATCATCAACTGAAGCTGAGTATGTTGTAGCCACAAGCGCATCTTTCTAGGCAGTATGGATGAGAAGAATATTGATGGAGATTCAAAATGAGCAGACAGAGGCAACACAAATTTTATGTGAATAGTTTTGCAATCGTCCTTTCCAAGAATCTGGTCTTCCACAAGCGGAGCAAACATATCGATAGATGTTTTCATTTCATTCGGGAGTTGATCATCAATGGAAACATCACTTTGGAGTTTTGCAGGTCAGATGGGCAACATGCAAATATATTTACAAAAGCGTTGGGCACAGACTTGTTTTTTTACCAAAGAAGCAAATTTGGTGTCACAAATGGCAGAAGTTTCATTCAAGGGGGAGTGTTGGAGTTTCACTCCACTCCCGCCTCTGTTTCTTGCCCTTACCGTGCCCCTGTGCCCTTAGTTTCAACTTCTCATGGTTCAACCTTGTCTACCGGGCTACCGTGCTCACTCTCTCTCTCCTATTCGTGGCTTCGTGGTCTAGCTCTCCAGTGTCTACCGCCCTACCGTTGTCATCCACTTCACTGTTAGTGATTACACAGTGGCAGTCTTCAACTCTTACCTCGTTACCGTGGTCTAACTGCATGTTGCCAACGACAATGCGGTTAACTGCCAGACAGTTGTTATTGCACTCCCGCGATCTCCCTTCCAACCGCGTGCGGTACCACGGTGACAGTCATTTCTCTTCTCTCCGTTTGTTCAAACCATTACTACTTTACTGCAGTCCATTTGCTAACTGTCAGTGGTACTGTGGTGGACCGTTAGCTAATTGCCAGAGCGCCAACCGCCACACCGCGACCGGCTTCCACCCTTACCGCGGTAATGCGGGGTAGCATCTTCTGTTGGTCATCGCAGTCACCGTGACCTCTCCAAAATCCACAGTGGTAGCACGGTGGTTGACCTCGGTTGACCTTCCTTCGGCGGCTGTTTGTGCGTGTTGTGATGGTAGCTTGATAGGATGTAAAGGACGTTTAATTAAGTCTCAAGGATGTATAGTTAAACCGATTTGACTTTGTATGGACAATTTTTTTCTGGCATTTGTAATTGCCATTAAGTTTGTATTATTTTTTGGACCTAGCCAAAAACCTTATATACTTGAATATTTGTATTTTGTTTTAGAGAAGTTTTTTGAATACGAAGTTTGCTCTCAAATATCAAAGGATGTTATTGGTTGTTCTGTGTTAGAATATAATTTTTTATTTTTTTTCTGTGTATGTTGTTTATTCTCTGCCTTTCCCTTCAGTAATTGTTGTTAGAAGCATGTAATCATCAGACTGCTATTAGAAGCATGCCACTGCCATTTTTCCACTGCTCTTCACCAGTTAATTGTTCGCTTATTATAAGCTAACTAATCCTTTTTCCCTAATTTTCCTCTCGAGATTCTTCTCTTACGAGGTTATACATTTGTAAATCTTTGCATCATTTGATAGTGAATAACAATGAAGTCAATTACATACAAATTCATTTTTTTGTGCTTGAACAATCTATCTTCTTAGATTTGTAGGAAATTCTACATGGTATCAAAGCAAGAGGAGGTAATTTCAAGTCAAAAGGTGAACAAATTTGTTGTATTTGACTAGTATTGTTGTTGTTTGACAGTTCTTGCGACACCACATAGCTCATACTCACTCGAAACTTGTTCATTGGAAAAATACGCCTTGCTCACTACCTTTCTTGACAAGTGCTTCAGACACAACCTCTACTCAACATAGCCATAACTCATCTCTGTTGACCCCAGCAACCCCTGCCTTGTCAATCAACCGTGATTCAAAGCAGAAGGTTTGCGAGTGGAAATCAACCCATTTGAAAGAAAGGAAACCAAGCGCAACTTGACATGACATTAGAGGCCACGATTACTTTTGTAGGCTATTGGAGGGCCGCAATTTAAAATACTATGCCATGATCTTTCACCAAGGCCGCCAAACATTTAGCAGAAGTTGAAATCATCTATTGGAGGGGGTGATTCACTTGTTGGGGCCACGTTGATTTGTGTTTTTAATAACTTGCTGAATGTTGTGGAGGTCGCATACCTAAGCCATCCAATTTTGCAAATTCATTTGCAAGGCATGAAGCTTTCTGTAGTGTTGAGAACTGAAGAGGATACATGCAAAAGGAAGGCGATGGATAGCCAATTGACCTGAATTGAGGCCATGGAATTCCTCATAGTTGCATGCTGCGTTCATGTGCTTGCCATTGCATGTGAAGGATAAGGTTCTTTTTATGCTTTTTGCATGTATTTATTTGAGGATTATACATGCATTTTGTAATCACACATTGAGATAAAGTTCCATTTATAGGGGGGTTAATCATGTCTTTTAAACACCATTTTTATCTATATATTGTTAGGCTAGCTTTAGAGATTTTTTTGTCTTGGAAAGAAGGGATAAAGAATCACTGCCTTGAGCAAGATCTAACACCCTATATCCTCGGACTTGTTCCTGAGCCAAATGACCTTGATGAAAAGAATGCATAGTTTAATAATAATGACATTGTCTACATACTTATTTGTCTTACTATTTTTGAAGATACTCTACATCACATAGAGCACACTGAGTGCCCTTTTACTGCTTGGATCATCATCCAATAGTTGTATGGAGACATTGAATCTTCATTTGAAAGTGATGTTTCTTTGGAGAACTAGGCTATTGATGATATTGAGACTTCTGTCACCTCATCTAATGTGAACGCATCTTGTATAAATGATCAATTCATTGATACCCCATCAACAACACCTGTTGCAGATTTAGATTCCAGAGATGCTTCTTCGAGAGCCTCTAGTGATTCTTTACAGTGGGATCATTTATGTCCTTTGGATACAATTCATTGAGATCAATTTCTACCAGACATTTCTTTTTTGTTTGTAGAATCCCCCATTTCAGATCTAGATGACACTATTGAGGACATATGCCTTTTCTTTGAGGACCACTCTTTTGTCCTAGCATCTGTTGCTACATCTGACCTTTGTGTTGCTTCTTCAAAAGTTTCCAAGGGCTTCTTACAAAAAGGCATCCATAGTCTTCCTGATCCAACTTTCTGGGATGATCTCTTGACAGGAGTTTCACACTTGTTTATGGAGACTCACATTTCAGATTTGGAGGACACATTTGAGTAGTTATTGTAGGAGTTGAGAAAATACAACTTCACAAACCTCGAAGATCATCTGCATGCAAATAACCTGTCACAAAAGAAGAGATGGAGACAAAGAAGCAAGGGTTCTCTGAAAACTGAAAAATGTATATATCAGAGAGAATAAAAGAATGAATTGATATGAAATACAATGGGATCAATCCTTATAAAAAAGAGATCATGCAAACCCTAATAAAACCTTAATAGGAAAACATTTAATAATTAATATAATTATTAAATGTCACTTTATACAAACTAACATGAAATCTTAAGAAGGGAATAAAGGTAACTTTATCAACATAATTAAGTTAAAAACTTTACTTTAACACCCCCCCTTAAGATGAGCAACAATGCAGCTACAAACAAATGCAAGAAAGCAAATGTAACTACAATGCAAGAAAACAAACATGGGTCCCGACAACTAGGCCAGATCAGGTACCCAAATACAACCAAATCTATGTAAAGAGGAGAAATAGAGAAAACCTCATGAAAAAAATCTCTACTCGAAAAAGAGATGTAGAAAGCCAAGAAGAACATCACTGAAGCAGAAAAAACTGCAAACAATTGTCGAAAGATGACTACTATGGTGTTGAGAACCTCCGCTGAAGATGGAAGATCCCTTCCAAGGCGAAACCAAGGAAGAATTAGCACGAACAATATAATAACTCCCCCATAATGCTGAATTGGGAGAGCCTGACAAATCCACTGAAATGATGTGTAACACGTTGTAGTGCATGAGGAAGAAAAAACAACATCTGAAAGTGCACAAGAAAACACCTACAATTGAAAAAGTGGTGTGCAAAACAAAGCACACATGCATGAGGTTGGAATCATATGGATCCATTGTCATCGTGGAGGGACACTCACTGGAAAAAGGTGTGATGAAAAACAAAGAAAAAATACACAACCCCCCCATGGTATGGATTCACTGTTGTCGTGGAGGGACACTCACTAGACAAAGATGTCATGGCAAAACAAAGGCAAACTACGCAACCCCTCATGACACTTTATAATAACAGTGCGAGTACAAAATATGGCACAACCTTATGTGCAAAATCCCCAAAAAAATGCATGTATAATAGTGTGGCACTTTATTTTAGTGCGTTTACATAAAAGAGATTGCTTACAAATGATGCTCAAAATGTCCAAAAAAGACAAAGTTGGAAATACATGAAGGACAACAAAAAAATTGACTGTAGAATGTACCAATAGAATAATGAAGTAATGAAACCCACACAAATGAAAATATGAGAAAACCATCTTTCTGACGATATTTCGTTTGCCAAAAAATGATATCGTATGCCCAAGTTACGGCCTCTAGAATAAAACAACTCCAAAGAGGGAAAAAAATCAGCGCTAGGTTAAATTTGACGGTCATACAACCGTTGCAGCAAAAAGACTCGGTTAAATTTGACGGCCAAATGACCACCACCGTAAATGCACAATTAGGCTTATACATCAAAACTTGTTTTTTAAAAAAAATTAAAAAAATAATAATTTTTTTTTGATTTTTTAAAAAAAACTTAAAAAAAATAAAATTACAACCCTATGTACCGCTGGTCGGTTGACAGTATGCCAACAAGTGATGTTCTTCTTGACTCTGATACCATATAGGAGTTGAGAAAATACAACTTCACAAACCCCGAAGATCACTTGCATGCAAATAACCTGTCACAAAAGAAAAGATGGAGACAAACAAGCAAGGGTTATTTGAAAACTGAAAATGTATATATCAGAGAGAATGAAAGAATGAATTGATATGAAATACAGTGGGATCAATCTTTATTAAAAGGATATCATGCAAACCCTAATAAAACCCTAATAAGAAAAACTTTAATAGAAGCCTTAATAAGAAAAAATTTAATAAGAAAAAATTTAATAATTAATATAATTATTAAATGTCACTTTATGCAAACTAACGTGAAATTTTAAGAAGGGAATAAAGGTAATTTAATCAACATAATTAAGTTAAAACCTTCACTCTAACAGTTATCTCTCCTCTTTGTTGACAGCTGCATCAATGTTGTTGGCCCACCATCTTCATCGCCTTTGGAGCTTGCTCAATATCAGTCTTCATAGGATATTGGATCGCCATCATCGTTTTCTGACAAGTGGACATGCGAACAATTTTTAGAGGCACACACCATCTGGATTTGGATTCCAGTATCATCCATCTTTTTGGATTGGCTTCTCCAATCACCAATGGATCCTTTTCTTCCTAAAGGGAGAAATGTTGTTTGCAAGCAATGGATCATATTTTGTCTTCAAGTGTTCATCATTGGCACGGGAGCTCTTTCATTATGGGGGGATCCATATCTTCTTCTATTATATTCTCTCTATATTTGTGGGGGAATTTCATATATACATGGGTACATAAAATGGCTTTGATGCTAAGACCCATCTTTGTTGCAATTTAGGCTTTTACCTCCTTAGTTAGGTTTAAGGGAGGGTAGAGTTTTCCCTATTTCCTTTCATTTGTCTCTTTAATTAGACTTAAGGGGGTGTTAGCGTAATTAACTATTTCCAACTCTTGTTAGGAGTTTGTAACTGTTATTAAAAGCATGCAATTAGACTGCTGTTAGAAGCATGCCACCACCAATTTTCCACTGCTCTTCACGAGTTAATAGTTCACTTATTATAAGCTAACTAATCCTTTTTCCCTGATTTCCCTCTCGAGATTCTTCTCTTATTGGGGTTATATATTTGTAAATCTTTGCATCATTTGATAGTGAATAACAATGAAGTCAATTACATGCAAATTCGTTTTTTGTGCTTGAGCAATTTATCTTCTTAGATCTGCAGGAAATTCTACAGAGAAGATAGATAAGCTTTTGTAGCATGTCGAGTATTTTCTATTCCACACTGGAGTTTGCTGAGATTGATGGCGTTGCGAAGGATGCTTTCTGGACACTAATTTTACAGCATGCCGAATATCAGAGGACGCTTTATTTCTATGACCAGATCGAACAAGAGCTGAAGTGGGTTAATGTTGGCTCCTTCGAACGCCCAGGCGAGTGGCCTAGTGCAGAAGCACGTTGGTTACACAATATTATTGTTGAATCTCACAAGCCAGCAAATGGGATTCCAGTAAAGACATATGTCGTTCGCTTCGAGGGTGCACTTCCTGGACAGTTGTTATGTGATTATTATAACGGAATTCCTGGGGACGTCCATTTCGTTCAGGTATATGGTGATGGCCCCTACTCCATGCCTACCTTGTGGGGTTTGCATCTCCGTGTTCAATCTGCGTATAGGATACAGCTTGGTATGCCTCCATTTGCCAGAAGAGAGGAGTTTCGCCATATTCTTCGAGGCCGCATGGCCGCCGAGCCTTCTGATCCCCGCTGGACTGCCATTTACAACTTTCTCTTTAATGGACCTCCAACACTATAAGCTAATCATAACTCCTTCCTCCCAATTCTTGTTATTACGTTTTCCTCTTCTTGTTATTAAGCGGAGCGGTCAAGCACAAGGAAATGCTTCTTTACAGGAAGAAATGGTCTACAATATTTAGATTCCTGAGGTCATTATCCGTGCTGGTTAGCTATTTAGTATTTAAATTTCTTGAAATTGGTTATACAGTCAAACTGCTCCTACATTGATTTAGGGATTATACCATGGAATGTGCTTCTCTTCTAATTTGTCTACTCTCAAAGGCTGTAAACTAGGGAATTTTTTTTTAATCTGAATTGATTTGTGAAATCAGAGACATTTTTCAGAAATATATTTGTCTGTCATTAAATCTGTTTTTTAAATGTTAAAAAGGGCTGTCAGTTATCAAATTCTTATTATCTATTACTGGAATGGTAAGTGTGTACACAATCATCCATAATTATGTTCTATGCAATTTATGTTACTGAATACTATTTGTATTTTGAGGCTGTTTAAATTGTAATGTTTTTTGATAATGTTCAGACAACACATTCTAAATTCAATTGTTCAGATGGTTAATTTGAAATCACACTAACTTTTGGGTGAAACACATCAATTAATTTGAATTCAAATGAACTACCTAAACAAATTAAAATTTAAAATATACTTTTCTACCAAAATTAATTTAACATTTCTCAACACTCTTTCAAAAGAATTTCGAGATTAACTTCTTATAATTGTTGAAAAAAGAGCTGACATAATAAGCTACAGTAATAACTGATATAAATATGACATGGTATGGAAAAAGATTGTAAAATATTTTTATCCTAAATAGTGTTTCATTTATTGCTATTACTTTAATTTTTAGTTCTCAGTGAGAATTAAAATATGTTGTCTCTGATTGATTAACAATTTTTTCAAAAGATTTTACAAGAATCTTTATTCTTTTATAATGTCTATAATTGATTTGAACTACAAGGCTAGTGTTGTTTCTTATTATTTTAACGATCTTTAACTTCAAATCCAACATTTCATATCAAAATGTTAACCCATAAAATTGTTTTATTATTAAAATATTCAATGACCAAAAATATGCTAGAATTCCATTCTTATTAAAACAAATGATGAAAATATTCAATGAACAAAAATATGCTAGAATTCTATTCTTATTAAAACAAATGATGAATGGATGTATGCGAGATTTTGTGACTTTTTTATTATTCTATTTTTTTTACAATTATGATATATTCTCTTTCCAAGGTTTCCTCACATGTGTAAGAGGATGTGTGTCCAAATAAAAGTTTAAAGTATCCTCACATATGCGTTTGAGGATACTTGTCCAAAATTCTCTTTCCAAGGTGTCCTCACACATCTGTGAGAAGAAACTTGTCTTTGGTTCCTCTTTCCCATACATCCTCTCACATGTGTGTGAAGACTCATCCTCCTCCACTAGATTAGGTCAAGTAAATTCTAGCCCTTAATACTTTATCAGTCCTCCCCTATCTCAAGTGCATCAATATATTGATGTCGCTTGGTGATCCCTCATCAAATATAACCTCTAATGAATCTTCTACCATTAATATCCAAATCAAATATCAACCATCTATTCTCCATCCTCATGATATATCAATCCAACCTTCTCCAACCCAAAATCAATAACACTGTCCATTACAACTTAGTTATGTTGTAGCTTTGAGAAGCATCTAAATTCTACCATCAACACATCAACATTAATAGCTCATCAAGAGGATCCTTGGATGTGATTGAAGACTTATCAATCTTATTGGGTGTACATCCATCATCTTCTTTCTCAAACAAAGGTATGATGAAGAACAAGCTATAAGATTCATGTCGTTGCATATTCAATGGGAACCCATATTATAGAACCTAACACCGCTTCAAATTTTTATGGGTTCATATAGTAAAATTTCTATTTTATAATCTCTAACCTACCATGAACTATACTTTTATTCATAGAAAATCACCCCTAGAACATAAAATGACACCTCTAGTTTGAGCCTAATAACTTGCTAGGTGCACTTGTAAGGGAACACCATCCTAATATTTTACCTATCATCTTAATTAAAGTATTGGTAATATTTTGATATGTTTAGTGGAATAGAAACCTATGTAGTGGGACCCTGTATGTGAGTTAATCCTCACTATGGTTTTTCCCTAGTTAGAGTTTTCCACATTTAAAATGTAGTCTTCTATTGTGTATGGTTGTTGTTGTGTTGATGTTTCATTTGTTTACATTCACGTTGATGCATAATAAGGGTTTGAAGGTTTTAACATACAACTAATTCACCCCCCTCTCATTTGTCTCGTGTGTCTAACACTCCTCATCCATGGATTTCATCCAGGAATCCGCATCACTCATAATATTTCCTCTTGCATAGTCCTTGGGTCATGAACATTAGAAATCAAAGCAAAAATATAATTAGAATCTAACAATGAATAATCAAACCTTTCAGGTTGTTTCCTGATATGAGTGGACCTCCTTTGTGGTTGAGGTTGAGGTTCTTCATCTGATTTTTTTGAGCTACCAAAACTCTCCTCATGACCAGGTTTATTCTGTGCTTTTGATTCAACTTTCTTAGGGTCAAGAGGAAGATGAACCACATCTTTTTTTGTTCTTTTGTAGGTTGCATAATGGTGGAAGAAGGTTTCATCTCTAAAATAACACTTCAATTATAGAGAATCTTTTCAGCTGTTGGATTCCAAGGCTTTTACCCTTTCACACCAATACCATAATCGATGAAGATACATTTAACAACCTTGTTTTCCAACTTAGACTAGGTTTTTCCTTTGGCACATGAGCATATGACTTGCAACCAAACGCTCGAATATGTCTCAATGAGGGATTCTTGTCCAACCACACCTCCATAGGTGTCTTCTCAACAAGAAATGATGTAGCAGATTTGTTAACTAGATAGCATGTAATGGAAACATCTTTAGCCCAAAACTTTTGTTCAAGGCCAACTCCACTTAGCATTCTCCTAGCCCTCTCCATCAATGTTTTGTTCATCCTCTTTGCAACTCCATTTTGTTGAGGGGTTAATGAAGTTGTCTTATGCCTTTCAATCCCATGTTCTTTACATAACTTATCAAAATCTACAAAACAAAACTCACCACCATTATCAATCCTCAAACACTTAATCTTCCCACCGTGCTCTAATTTTTTACCAAGGCATTAAATTCCTTAAACTGAATGAAGACTTCATATTTAATTTTAAGAAAAAAATAAATTTCGTACTACTATAGTCATCTATACATGAAAAAAAATGCATAAATTGGGATAATGAAGGAGAATTTACATGACCAAACACATCATAATGCACATAGTCTGGAAAACCCCAAAAGACTTTTGAGAACTGTGATGAAATTGAACTTGGTTTTTCTTTCCATAAACAAAATGTTCACAAAAATCAAACTCAAAGTTACAATTATCAAGCCTCTCAACAAGGAATTTATTTTTTAGGGTTCTCAAACCCTTTTCACCAATGTGACCAAGTCTTTGGTGCCAAAGCATTGTCTTCTCAGTAGATAAATTTATTTTCAAAGCATGAGCACCCTTAGGTACTCAAAAAGCATGACCATTGGAAGTGGATGCAACTTTCTTCTTTGCTACTAGTTCCAATGGTGAGGATAGTGACTCAATATATATATATATATATATTTTCCATAGAAAAGCTATTTCACTGCACCATGCATGCATCCAACTGAAACAAAGTGCATATCTCGACACCCTTAGAAAGCACCGTAGCTCCTTTAGTCATATCGCATCCTCCATTTGAGAAGATGACTTGCACATCTGTATCATTCAACTTACAAAAAAAAGGTTCCATGCCAAAAAGGATATGCAAGACACCATTGTTCCCCTTCACTCTACCATCTGAGAGTCTTATCTTAACACTTCCATGACCAACAATATTCAGGCGAGAATCATCACCGAGATACACCTTCCCACTATCATAGCTTTCACACCTGGAGAACCAATATTGATGCAAATTCATGTGGATAGAGACACTCAAATCTATCAACCACACATTTTACGATGCATGCATTTCCAAGGCAACTATAAAAGCATCTGTATCATCCTGAGAGGATTCATTATATTCAAAATCAGAGAATGCCTTCTTTTTCTTCTTTTTCTCCTCCTTACAATCTTTGAAGAAGTGACCGGATTTTCCATAATTTCAAAAAAATTACTTGGTTTTACCAGGAGACTTAGATCCTCCATGAGATTTGGATTTTGACTTTTCTTGCTTCATATTCTTCTATTTTCCTTTCTCTTTCATTCTTCCTTGAACTACAAGAGCCTCCTTAACCATTTCAAAAGTTTTTCTCTGCATCTCTTCAGATAGAAATGAAACAACCACTTGATCCATCTTAAAGGTGGTAGCGGTACTTCCAATGGCCATGACAAGGTGATCCCAGGAATCCAATAGTGATTACAACAAATTCATGCAACTATCCCCCTCCTCCATTTTCACACCAAAAGAGCTCAATTGAGCAACAAGCATGTTGCTGGTGCATTCAGTTGATCTGCGATGGATCCTCCTTCCTCCATCCACAAAGAATGCATCTTCTTTCATGTATGAACAAATTATTTACCAAGGAATTAACTTGATAAATCTGAGCAAGTTTCTTCCAAATAAGTTAAACGTTCTTCTCTTCATGGATGTTTAGGAGTACTGATTTAGCCAAAACAAAGTCTTATCAAACCCTCACCCTTTTGATCCATCAGATCCCAATCTTTTTTTTTTCATGCATGCTGGCATATTTCTAGAAACAACTTACCATAAATCATGATCTACTAGCATGTCTTCCATCTTGAGCTTCCACAACTCAAAGTTGCCTCTGTTAAATCTATTTGTTTCTATTCTATCAGATGTGCTCACCATCTCCTTCCTACAACAAGGATAACGATTTTTTATGCAATAGACTCCCACTCAAACAAGATTGGTACAAAAAACCCTTTACCCACAATAGGAAATAGAGGTGATCAGGCTTTGGTACCAATAGAAAGGAATCTAGGTACGTGGAAAAGCTTCCAACATTAATCTATCAGAGGAGGGAATATGCACATTTATAATGTTTCAAACCCTTAGTCAATTACAAAAAAGAATATGCACATAATAGGTAAATATTAGCAATAGTACAGGTACAAGAAAAACACATAACACTAGATATACATAGAAAAACCCTTACAGTAAAAAAACCACACTCCAAAAACACACCCAATTTATATTAATCAACAACAAGGGTTACAATATAGTTTTAGAGTAACACTCTTCACGAGTTTCACACTACAACACAAATCTGAAGCAATTTCAACATCATAGCACTGTCTTAGCAATTCTTCAACCTGTCATACTAAAAATGCACTAAGGCATCAAGTATTTATAGCCTTCAACATGAAGAGAAGGTGCCAAGATTTTCCATAAGAAAATCCCATGCCCAAGTGTGAACATGAGTTCATTATGACATTTTGTCATAGTTAGAACCCATAATTTTAGGCTTTTTCTAAATCCAACACTTGTCACCTCAAAATTAGCTTACACTTAACATGCATGGCACCTAGACGCATGCAACCGCCACATGCAAACTTGGGCACCCCTATAAATGTAGCCTGACTGTCATAGTGTGACATAGAAACTGCCATACATGAATCTTATAGTTGGTATATGCCGCCATAGCAAGTTGTCATAGTTTATCATAAATGTGATAAAAACTTATGAAAAATGCTACCATTTTAGCCCCAAAAAAGGACCTCTAAAGTGGGATGCTACCTCCACTAAAATAGCTTACAAATTGTACATGTCACCTTCCATGTAGGATGTCACCTCACCAGTAGGTCCCACAAAGTTACAACTAATTTGGTAATAAACATAATAAATAATTAATTAATCACCTAAACAATAAGAATGCTAAGGATCAAATGTTGAGACACCTTAATCCTAACAATATGCTACCATACAAATGCATAGCATTTATGGAATTGGTTTGAGGTCTAATTCATTTTATTGTTGCTTTTGGTTGAATGGTGATTGTCGTATTTGTTATGGTTAGATCTATGATTATTCATTCAACATCAGTGGTTCACTATTGTAGTGGAAAATGAAAAATGAAATATTCTATGTTGTAGCTAAATAGGAAATATATCTTTAGCTCAAGGTTGATAAACTCCTACATCAAGGTGGCTTTTGATAAGATAAAAACAAGTCTTTTAGTTTGTTTATGGTTTTGTATCTTAGAATCTCTTTGAATGTGTTGACTTATAACATGTTTCAAATAGTTACTTGCATCCATACATAACTTGTCCTCACTCGTACTACCATGTGACCAACTTCAAGTATTTAGTTTTTTTGTAATAAGGTCTAGCTTTTATTTTCTTTGAGTCTTGTGCTTGTTTGTACATACCTTTATTTTTCTATATGTGTGTATACTCCACACTTTTCATCCTTGCCTATCTTATCCCTCTTGTTGTCATAGTTTGCATCCTAGATTTTTTTTAGATTCTCGTACTAGTGTCTACATGTGACACTCATCCTCAACTAGGGTATGATCCATTCTCAATGTCAAATATGTTTACGTATTTCTCTTTAATTGTCGAGTAAGGAAAACCTCAAGGAACACCCCCTTTGTGCTAGTAGATTCAAAGGAAGGGGAGCTACCAGTCATCATGAATTGTTCCTTAGTCTTACAAGTTGAGGTTGGATTTAGGGTTTAAGGAGCTTGTAGCTTTGGAAGCCAACAAGTTCTAGTGAAATTCTCTTCAAATGTGTTTTTCTCCCTAGTCTTGGATCAAAATTTTGCAAGGGTGGTCATTTATTGTGTCAATATCAAACCCTTTAATGGTCCAACAATTGGATTTTAGATGGTTATTATGACATACCTAAAATATATCATGAGCGGTCGAAATAAAAAGGGATATAAAAATGTCTCAAAAATTGGGTAGTTAAGGTACCTAATGAATGTAGGTAATATGCTTATTAGTAAGGCATATAAGGAAATGGTTTTAAAATAGAACATTAAGAGGTAAAAATGAACAAGGGGTATTGTTTATTACCCAATGATAAATGGTGATATGACATAGGCTTATTGGGTGAAGGACTGTATTGGGCATCATGAAAGAGACTTAGGAATTCTCTAATAGGGACACATGTGATCCTCTTGTTGCCTTGGGACTTGTCACTACCACTCGTTTTCCTAATACAATGCTAGCAACTTGCCTTTTTTCTAAAGAAAAATGAGCATGTACAAGCCTAGAAGAAGAAAATACTCTTAGATACTTGTGAAAAAATTGATGACTAGGCTATGGAATCTATTGTAAACTTGAAAGGAAATGGGTATTGGAAAATACTACATAATGTAAAAGATAATTGAATAGCCTTGTATTTCTAAGATATAGTATGACAAACTAAATAAAATGCAGTAAGAGTGTGAATCTATAGCATTAGGACTACAACTAGCTAAGAAAAATAAGCGATTTCTTATTGATCATTTATGGTACTACGATGATAATTGATAAAATTAGTTCCTTATGTTCAATTATGGGAATCACTTGAATTCATATAAGAATATGGTTTCAAACTCGTAACACTTTGATTTTATAAATACAATGCTTTAATTAAAAACATGAAAGTTGACTAGATAATTGTTATAAGGGTAACAATTTAGTTCTTTTAGAAGTGTGCAAGATAATTAAGGCCATGTTAAGTTGGTTGTGAGACTATATTTTCACGATAATGATGTCCATTAATCATTAGTTGATCTCTATCAAGTTTATTAAACCAAAGGGCATTGAATTCCCAAGGGTTTGATTACCTTGGAGGCTATCTTTTTATGTTGATGACTCTTAAGACGAGGAAAAACATAATGCTAAGGAAAAACACTACCTTGAGATAGAGATAACAATTGGTGATGTTTTAGAATTAGTTACATCATAATCTTGCTAAAAGGCATAATTTAGATAACTATGCCAATAATATGATAAAACCTTAGCTCGTGAATTTATGAAGATATCAAAGCACACGATTGAAATATCATCAAACATAGTAATGAATTTAAAGTAAACGATAAGCCCATAATATTTAAGTAAAGGCTAGTCAATCCTAGTATTAAACCTCATAACTAAAAAGAACTATCTAAACTTATTAATTTATAAATAATCTACCATATCCATTATTCTATTTGGGTAGCTAGCCAAGTCTTTTTTGAATAAAGAGTGTTGACTTTTGGGACCTTAGCAAAGCTTCACAAAATATCACTACCCATTTCACCTATGGAACAAATTCTCTAAAGAATAGCATGATTAGAAGGTTCTCCATGTTCGATGAATAAATTGGACAATTATATATGGGTCAACAGATTAAAATTAACAAAATACAACGTTTAGAACCACATAGGGAACATATACCTAGAAGAGGATTTCCTTTGGATTGTCAAAAGTTAGCACCACTTTCTTAAGAGCCATGGATAGATTCTAAAGGATTAACAAATTAAACTCTTTTGGTGCACCTAGATGACATAATTATATTTCCAAAAAGGAAAGTTGGCTATATAGCACATCTAAGATATATTTTTTAAAGATAGGGATTTTGAATCTCAAAAAGATTACATTTGTTTTTCCTAAAGGTAGATGTTTGATCATATTGTGTTTTAAAGTAATTTATACATTAACCTAAATTGGATTGAAGCACTTGACTTCACCCAGATCCAACAATTATGTAATCATTTTTTTGGGAAGATCCAACTTTACCTGAAAGTTCCTAACAAATTATGTTGGCCTCATTAGGCGTGCATTAAATCTATTTTAAATCAAGATGTTGAATTTAAGTGGACTTATGGGGGTAAGGAGGGTTTTGATTTAATTAGAAAATCAATTGCTAAAGTTCATGTTTGTATAACTTCTTTATCTATGCTTGCTTGGCTTGGGCATGTGGCCAATAATTCTTCACCTCTAGCCACATCAATCATGTTGATGCTTACACAAACCTTTTGCGTTGGGTAATTAATATAATCGTAATCTCTAGGCCTACATTATCTACAAAGTAGTCTCATGCTACCCTAATCTTTGGGACACTTCCTTGCCAAGTGTCACCACTCATTGCACTATCCACATTGTCCAATTCACTAATCCAATCATATTCAATTTGACTCCAACCTTCTTTGCCATTCTTAATTTTACATCAACTATTATTATTTATTTGGTTATAATAGTTGTTAGGAGACATGCCTTTATTCTTTTGTCTTTGGAGGTGTGGTGGGTGAGATTGAATTTTCAACAGGTAAAAAATACTTACTTTTGTTCTTCAAATTGTAGAGATGGTCCTTGATAATGTCGATCATTATCCATTAAATCTCACCAAACACCATTTTTGGGTAGTTTTCATTGGTGTGATCTTTCATCTTGCAATCTATACACTATAGGTGTTGAGCTCTTTATTAATATCTCCTTTGAGTTCATCATTCAAAATATGTTCTTATGAGAGCTTGAATTGATCCTCGTTGGTGTTTCTTACATTCGTCATTATAATGGTCTTGTTTTCACTTTCAATCACCATCACCCTATTGCATGCATATTCATAAGATGGTGTCACAACCTTCACATTCCTTTGCAATGAGGGTATTAGTTCCTAAATGAACCATTGTTTCTTCAATTTATCAAGAGGTTATTCTTCTTATTTACCCAACAATTCTGCGAGCCTATAATTGTATGCTTAAACATTTTCATGTTACCCTTACTTGGTGTTATACATTTCAATGACACTTTTATTTTTGTCTTGAAGAAACTTGAATTTGTTCTCAAAGGCCTTCCACAATATTTCTCACAAACACCTTTACACGTTACATAGATATAAACTAGTCAAGTGCTACTCCCCTAAGAGTGGCTAGAAATTATTACAAGCAATGGTATTTATTAGTTTCCCATTAGCCATCTAAATAGATATGAATGTTCAATAATGGTCCATTAGATCTTCATACCCATTACTAGTGAATCTTGACAAGTTTTGGTTCTCTTTTTTGATACAAATGCAATGGTAGGATCCTTCTCAAGAAAGTATGACTAGGCCATCCTTTGCTCTCCCAACATTGTCGAACAAATTTGAATCCTCAATTTCAGCAATTCATATGCCACTTTGGTCACCTCAAGGTCCCTTCATTTTGGTCCAATTGTTTGCCCTTTTACATTCTTAGTTCAATATCTTCCAATAACAATTCTTCAATACAAATGTTTATCATATACTTCCCTCTCTTCTTTTGTGAGGTAGCCTTTAGATTCTATCTCAAAATGAAGACTTCCTTCAATTGGAGGCAACTTCATCAACTTGATTGATTTGTCAGACTTCTTTCTTTATAACAATTTCCAACCCAATTTGGTTGAAAAGGTCTAAATTTCCTACTTCAAGAAGGTGAAGTTGCCTAGCAACTTAAACCCACTCTTCTTTTGTGAGTGGCAAATTATTGCTTGAAGTTAGTTGAACTCCTTAATTTCTTTCATAACAATTGCAACTTTGACTTAGACTTCAACCTAGACTTTCACTTCAACTTCAAGATTGTTCGCATATTTTGAAGTTGGTTGCCTCTTACAACCTTCTTTGTTCATGGTATTGCACTAGTCTAATTGATTATCTAATTTCTTGATTAGCTACCTAATTGTGTCTTATTCTCCCATGTTTATTTGAACTCAATCGAATTAATCTCTTGGGTATGACATCGACATTCACTTTCTTCTTCTTCTTCTTCCCTACAACACCTTAATTTGCATCATTGTAAGATTTATCGTTTGTGCACTTCAAAGTCTCTTTCAAGATCTTGTAAGATTATGTTGTGCCTTGCAAGGAGTCTAGACAGTATCCAATAGTTGATCAACCTCTTTGGTCACAACCAAGTTACTTTGGATGGGTTTTGTAGGCAGTTGGTTCCATATTGCTTCTTTGACATACTCTTATATTGAAAGTTCCCATAAATACCTAATACATCGAGTGAGTATCTCTTTTTTTGGTGTATCAATTCAATTTTGTACTAGTTGACTCCTTTCCTTCTTCCATCATGTTGTTGTCAATGCCTAGCTTCATGAAGGCAATAAAGTTGGATGTTGACCATACACTATCATTACAATCATTTGCAATGAGAGCTAAGAATGACAATTCATATCAACAATTGCTGCATGCAAACATAATAATTAATACGTTATTCCAAAAGTATTGTTTAGTTATGATGCAAATAGTATGAGGACCTTCCGTGACTATAAATTACTATTTGAACAAACATTTGTTGGTTAGGCCTCAATTGTTGAGCTTATCTATTTACAAGCATTTGATAACTAACACTTAGTTAACAATTGAAATAACAAAATTAAGTCAGTCTCACACGTATTAACATAATAACATAACTCCTCTACACATACCAAATCATATTTAAATGATTTGCTATTTACAATGTACTGTTTCAAATTTGCTATCTTAATAACATTTTAAATTTGGTTTTGGTTTCTATGCTTTCCCATGACCCGATTTTGGTTCATCTAATCATACCACTCAACGGCATACCTTTGCAAAGTAAAGAATTTTCATTCTATCATCCATTATTTTTATTTGCCTCCAAATAGTAACTTATTTTAAGTTTATGCATCTATTCGCCATCTTTTAGATTGAATTTTTATTTGTCTACTCTCCAATGTCCTCATGTTTTGACCGAGATGGTCGTACTAGTCAAAATGCCATTCCATTGCAAAGAAGTTGGAAAGTTATGAATTTTCATTTTATCATCCACTACTTATTTGCCTCTCAATAGTGCTCCCAATTTAGACAGTTCCTGTTTGCATCTTCACCCTTTTCTCTCGAACATCTCAGTGGTTTTCAGACCAAACAATACTTTATTATCTAAGGGTCTTAAGTTGATTCAATTAGTCTTCTTCCTGGAAGTAGACCTGTGACATTGATCCAGTCTTGGCAATTGTGCTTGTATAACACCACCGCAGTGGACCTTCAGTCGATATCTCTAGCCATTCAGTTGTGTAGATATCACATCTAGATCAAACCATGGTACATGCACTTACGGTTGATAGTGATCTCACTGGTATTATTTTTCTTCCACAAGAGGGAAAACCTCCTTACATCCATTATCTTTTGCTGTCTTGTTTGTTATTTCTTATTTACAGGTGTTCAATCAATTCCTTGAAAACTTGTAATTGCTGTTGATATGTATTAAGATACAGTTCCACTCAAGCTGCCATGTTCATAAATAGGGTCAAATGGACCCTCAAATGACGATGGAACATGCATTAAAATGAACAACAGAAATCCAACTACCAATGAACAAAATACAAACAGCAAAAGAAGCAATTGCATAGGAACTGATGATCTATAAACTCATATTAGCTTCATGCTTGTACAAAACTATAGGGGAGAAACACCTCTCTTCATCATGACATGACTTCACATTTAATACTTCATAACTAATATTAATTTCATAATTACTTCTAACAATCTTCTATTCAAATGTAAATACAATAATAATCGAGTCTTCTGAAAAGACTTCAATGACAAGAAACAACAAAGGAATGAATCCACTTGCTGCTTACATCCATGACTTAAATTATACTTTTTAAACTCTTTCTTGACATCCATCTTCGCACTACTATATATTTACCCAGAGTTGTTTTACTCCTAATGTCATAAGTCGCTTTAGACAAAGTGAATTTAGTGATTGCAAGGAAAATATATTAGGAGTCCTTACTCATCTGATATTAAGTGCCCATCAGATTCTTCAAATCACTCAAAATGGGAAAGAAATTAGATTCTTCAATTCAGTCTACATGGGAAGAAAAGTAGATGATATGCATTCCAGCAGACAATGATGATGGGATAGAGTAAATATAGTAATCCGTTCCACTAAGGTAAGGCAGTTTGACATAAATATCGTATTCCAATTACCCACCTGCAGTTATTGAAAGTAAAAGCAAAAATATAAGAAAAAATATGGAAAAAATAGTGGAAATGATATGTTCAACAATTTTGGTTCAATGTTCAGAATTATACAACGTTTTATACAGCTTCATATTATCCTACTGAACATAAGACAATGAATAATTTTCTGTCCTATGCCTTCATTCTCATAAAAGAGACCCGTTCACTCAATGAGAGCACTCTTTTTATATTTGAATTAAATCAAATGCTTTGCAGTTGTAACCCAAAAATTTGTTATTGAAAGATCTCAAATGCAAGATCCAAGTCATTAGCACAGGAACTAATTCATAATGAATGTGGCTCAAAATTGCTGCTGCGAATCCTAAGATCATTTTGCCCTGCCTAAATTCCTGTCTGTGTTGTCAGTGACATGACCCAAAAGCAATTTATCGCATACCAGCGACGGCAATAGAATCGTGTACAAAAGACTTCAAAGAATCAATACAAAAAGAGAATCGTAAGTTTAAGTACAGGACTTGCAAGCCTGTATCCTTTACATAAATTATTAATCATTGATTAAACATTTAACAGCAATGTTGGTCAACATCATAGTGCTCAATAGATACTAATGAATGGTATCAACATTGTATGACTTTTGTTATATTCTGATTGGGTGATCGTTACCTTGACCAATCCTCTTCATAGTTGTAGACATATGTTTCTTTGATGGTCATTCAAACTCATGGGGCGGATGCTTAACTTCTCAATTTTTGATCAAGTCTAACAAATTAATTTGTTCTTGTTTGCAGTACAGCTGATGCCATAGATGCCTCTGCAATTAGAGAAACAGGGAGTCTGCCCTGCAAACAGGTGCCAATATCAAAAGGACGCAATAAAGAACCATCAAACAAGAGATTTACTCCAGGAAGAATCACATCAACACTGTCATTATCATCAGAATTTTCTGATCTTGCTTCAGATGTTACATCAACTGCTGTAGCATATTCTTCAACTAATCTTGTACCAGGTTGATATACAGGAGCTAGAGCAAATGACCTGATAATGATAGCATGCACAATTACAAATTAGAAAAACCTTAAGTATATATTCTGTTTGTATTTCAATCATGGGTAGCTAAATTATGCATATCCGACAGAGGCATTTATCAATATCATTACAAAGCAATATCTTGCATATAATCAGAACTACAATTGTACACCAGATAGGTCATCTAGTAAGATATATGCTTCAGAAAAACAAAAAATGAAAAGTAATAGCATGACTTTAGGTGACTGTAACTCCAGCCATAATACAATGTTCCATTGGCCGACATAAATATCACACTTGCTAGCTTACTTGATAAACATTCATCCAAAGAATATAATCATTTGAGAAAGTTTCTTAACAAACAATCTAATAATGTACAAGAATTAAATCTTAGAAAGATATAAAAAGAAATATGGCTGAAGCCTTAATGTATATAAATAATCTAGGGTACTCAGTGACACTTCCCCTGCCCTATGGCACATGTATCCATCCTGAGGATGTTCCAAGGATGCAGGGACACCTCAGAAATGTCCCCCCGTCAACTCAACCTCACTCTCTGCTGTTATCAGTTGAATTGTTGATGTAACAATAAATAATACCATTGAATTGAAATGGGTAATGTGGTTAATATGGTATTATTGTGTTTGGTAATGAAGAATGGGCATTGTTTTATATTGTTGATGTCCTCCCTTGGATTGAGTAAAGAAAACAATAAAAAAATTACCCATTTCAATGCAAAAATGAAAATAAAAAATATTTTCTCTTGTGGGCCCCCATTGCAAACTTTGTGCCAAACATATAAAACAATGCCCATTCTTCATTACCAAACACAGCAAAAACATTTCCAGCAGCATGCGAGTGAGAAACACAAAATTAAAAAAACGGGCATAGTTAGTTTGAAGAATAGGGCAGCTGAATGACAGTAAAGGTGAGTATTATTTTGTGAAATTTTTTTAAGTTACAAGTTTCAAACTCAAAGGTTGAAATAATTTTTAAAAGATTTTCCTTTTATTTTTTTCATTTTCAGTTTGCACTTGCACTACATTTCTTTTTACAAAACAACATGAACAGCAGTACTGAGAATGAACATGAAACAATTTAGCTTGAAACAAAGAAGGGCTTTAGTTGAAGGTTCATCAGGGTGCGGGTGTAAGACAGCCACATAACCCATTAGTGTTCCCTTCTGTCCTTTTGATACCTTATGCAAAGGACCCTTTCAAACCCTCTAAACCTCTCTGTAACAGCTGTAAACAGAGACAGAAAAAATTGGGAGGGGGGTTGGATGGGGATGGGAGTTTAGGTATGTCATATTTGCAACAAAGATTTTAGAGGGAGCTACACTAGGATATATAGCCACTTTTTGGGCATTACAAGGCACAGGGTTGAGGTTTGTCCACAAATAAACACAACTAAGAAGGTATGGGTTAATAGATTGTTTATGAAGAGAAAAACAATGTCTAAGAGTATGCCAATGCTAATAGAGCATACAATTAGCTATGCCATCTGTAGTTGCTAGTGTGTAATATCCCGAATGGAATATTTTCTAAATTTTTGCAATTGACATAAATAATCATGCATGCTCTGATATCACTGTAGAATCCCCTACTAGGGTATTTTTTAACATACTTGCAATTTTCTAATTTTTAGCTTACTGTCATTTCATCAAACACTTTGCAGGTAACCGCTTATGAAGCATTTTTGAGTGCAAACATTATAAGTTGCTGTTACTAGAATTTATAGACATGAATCCATCATAAAATCATAGCATTGTTCACCAAACTCCATTGGACATTTCATCAAACAGTTCGCATACTAGCTGTTTTAAGATTGCTTTCAATTGTTTTGAGAGATTTTAACATCAAAGGGTAATTTTTTTATTAAAACAAGAAAAAGTTACAAAGCAAGGGCATTAAACAGCCTTATCAAGCTCCACCAAGTTATCCAACTGTTGAGACAAATCCGGGGTAGTTGACCCCGATCCACCAAATTCCAATCATGAATATGATCAAAAGTCCATTTAGCCAAACAATCAGCAACACCATTCCATTCTCGAGGAATATGAGTGAAAGTAAAATACTCCAGAGAAGTACAAAGACTGAGAATCTGTTCAACAATCAAAGCGAACTGCAAGCTCACATCATCTAAATGCCGCCTATTCAGCAAGTTCACTACAACCTGGTAATCAGACTCACATATGATCCTTCGCCATCCCAATTGATTGCCTTGCTCCACAACCAATAAATGGCCTGAGCCTCCATTAAATTATTAGTATGAAAACCTTTATAAACAAAGAAGATAAACTGAACATTTCCAAAGCTATCCCAACGAACACCACCAATTCCAGCATGACTAGGATTTCCACGAGAAGAGCCATCCGAGTTGATTTTTAGGACTCCTTGAGGAGGGGACCATCTTCCCTCCCTATTCACCTTCGAGGTAGGATGTCTACATCTGTTGCGCATGAGCTGCCGTTGTGGAGGAGGAAGATGAAGACGATTACAACAACCAACATCATGAGGGTCCATCGGCTCAGTCAGATCACACTTTGCCGCAATAGTTTCCCCCAAAGAATGCAGAATTTTCCAGCACACGTGAGGGGCCATCAACAACGCATCCTAAAAAATTTGCCTATTCCTCTCCAACCACAGGTTCTAGATAATAAAGGAAGGGCCAAGAGCCCAAGCAGCTTGAAGAAAGGAGGTAGAAACAGGGGCCCTGCCCCACCGTTCCACAAACTCCGCCAATGAGGAGACGTGCCAGCAGGCCTTATTCCACACCCTCCACCAGAAATGCCAAATCTCCCTAGCATAGGAACATTGCAAGAAGAGATGGCAGACACTCTCTTCACAACCATGACACAAAACACACATAGAAGGGCCTTGGAAACCAGGCTTACATAAATTATCCCAAGTAAGACACTGATTTTGAGCCACTAACCACATGAAGAAATTGCACTTAGGCCATGACAACTTGTGCCAAACTTGCTTCCACCAAGGAACCTCAATGCCCCCAAACAACTGCCTACCCAACTGCTTATAACCAGCAGACACAAAGTACTTTCCGGACAAATCCAAACCATCCCAAGCCAAGACATTAGGTCCCCTCAAAGAATTACAAGCATGGGAAGCCAGAAGCTGGGAAAGCTCATGCCTATCCCCCTCAGATCCTCCAGGTGGCCACTCAGAAGGATGCTTCCAACGAAAACTTACAGCCGATCCACAATGCTGCGCAACCTTATAATGCTTCACGATATCCCAGCCAGTTGCAATAAAAGCATCACAAAGGGACTGGAGGTGAGGAAAAGAAGAAAGAATAGGAGGGTGACCATCCCAAGAATCTGACCAAAAAAGAGCCTGTGACCTCGAATGATAGATCCAAAAATGTGCATGCTTGATCAACTGCACCCCCATTTTCAAAGTATGCCAAATCATAGAACCACTCCCTTCCAAAGGATAGCGAGGAACCTCAAAAGAAGCAACACCCCGAAGATATTTATGGTTGAGAATACGAGCCCATAACTGGTGCTGATTGGTACACCATCACCAATAAACCTTGGCAACAAGAACTTTCCTGTTCAAAATAGCAGAGCATAAACCAAGACCACCCTCCTGCTTTGGTCTACACACAAATTCCCACTTAACAAGGCTCCACTTTGAAGAAAGCAAATTACCACTCCAAAGAAATTGACGTGAAAGAGCATCAAATTCCTTAAGGAAATACATTGGTGCCGCTTGAACAAAGCACTTGTAGATGGGAAGGGCCTGGATAACAGACCTGAGAAGAGTCACTCTAGCAACTGCAGACAACCACTGATGAGTCCAATGAGTAACCTTCCGCCTTAACTTATCAAGCAACAACTGCCAGGAGGATTTGGGTTGACAACCAACAACAAGAGGAATACCCAAATAGACAAAGGGAAGAGACCCTATTTGAAACCGCAAAATAGCTGCAATCCATCGCTGGATAGCCTGAGGAGTATTAAAGAAGAAGATATAAGACTTATGCTCATTGACTTTCTGGCCCGAAGCAGCAAGGTAGATATCCAAAGCTTGCCTAAAGGATTTAGCCTCCCAAATATGAGCCAAACCCATAAGAGAGGTGTCATCCACAAACTAGAGATGAGAAAGCGTTGGCAGGCCCAACCCCCACTGCCAACCTTGAATCAAGCTTTGTGAAACCTGAGATTTGAGAAACCGACCCAACCCCTCTGCCATAATAATAAACAAATAAGCAGTGTTCCACGGGGTTTTGGGGACGAGGATGGGGGACGGCAGTGGACATGTTTCTGAGACGTGGGGACGAGGGGCCTAAGTTTGGGAACAGAAGGGGGACGGTGGGGGCACGGCAGCGAGGGGGCAATAGGGTGTTGAAATACATATAGCACTTGAAAAAAAAGTTATAAGATGTATAAGAATTATATATCTTGGAGACAACTAGGAATCCCTTAGAAGTCTTGAGGACACCCCAACGTCCTCAAAGTCCTATCAATGTCTTGGAGACAATGACACTAGTGGTGGGATGGTGGCATCGGTGGCCTGGTGGGGGGACGTCTCCCCCAAGTCCCCAAGTCTCTGAGATGTCCCCCTCTAGGAAACGAGGGGTTTTTAGGGGGGGACGCATCCCCGTGGAACATTGCAAATAAGGAGAGAGCGGATCCCCCTAACGAAGGCCCCTAGTAGCCCCAAAAAGCTCTGAAGGTTCACTATTCACAATAACCAAAAAAGAGGAAGAAGTCACACAGCTCAAAGTCCAGCTTACCCAGTCAGAAGAGAAACCAAAGGCCAACAAAATCTTCTGAAAAAAACTCCATTTAACTCTGTCATAAGCTTTGGCCATATCCAACTTGATAAACATAGACCTATCCTTAGAGGTTTCCATGGAATGAATGACCTCAGACGCAACAACCCCCCCATCCAAAATTTAACGACCCGCCACAAAGCCGCCTTGCTCCTCATAAATGACAACACGCAGACAAGATTTAAGCCTCTCAACAATCAATTTCGTAATAATCTTATACACCACATTATAGAGTGCAATAGGTCTAAAGAATTCAAGCCTATCAACACCTTCCTTCTTAGGAATGAGAACCTAAAAGTAGCATTCAAGGCACGAAGCATCTGCTTGCTATGAAGGGACTCACGAACCACCTCCAACAAACCTAGCTTCACAATATCCCAAAACGCCTGGAAAAATTCTATTGGGAAACCATCGGGGCCAACGCTTTCCCCTTATTCATCCCAAACACAACCTCCTCCACTTTTGACCAAGTAATCGAGTGAATAAGAGAAGCATTCAAATAATTAGAGATCAAAGAAGGAATGCAAGCAAGGACCCTATTCTCCTTAGCCTTTGCAAGAGGTGAATCCTCAATAAACAGATTAGAGTAGAACTGACGAGTCTCTCTAGAGAAAGCCAGTTGCGAAGAGATTGAAAGACCCTCAAAATTAACAAGAGAATAAATAAAACACTAATTCCGACGAGCTTGCACCGAATGATGGAAGAAAGCAGTATTCCTGTCACCCTCTTGAAGCCAATCAATCCTGGCCTTTTGCTTCCAGAAAATCTCCTCACGAAGCTCCCACTCCTCGACCAATTTCAAAGCCTAAACCTTAGCATGCCCAAGAGCCTCCGAGAAACCCAAATCCCGAATCTGGCGAGTAATAACAACAAGGCGATCCTACACTTCTCTTTCCCTGGCCCGAAAATTGCCAAAACATGACCTATTCCATCGCTTAAGATGATACTTGACATATTGTAGCTTCTTAACCAGAGAATACATACCAATACCATACACAGGGGCTCCATCCCACCACCACTGAGCAACAAGATCACCCAAAGAGGAATCATGAAGCCACATAAGTTGAAATTTGAAAGGTGGATTCTTTGGATTTGGAAAAGCTGATGCAAAAAACTTAATTGGCCAATGATCAGAGCCACACCAGTCAAGAATCTCGGAGCAAATGACCAAACTACCGCCAACCCAAGAACTAGAGACAAGGTATCTATCTAGCTGCTAAAAAATCGCTTCAGGCCCACTCCGTCTATTATTCCAAGTGAATATTCTATTAGAGGGTTTAACATCAACCAATGACAGAGAATCCACATTAGTCCAAAACAGATCTGAAGTAGGACCAAGCCTAGGCAACCCTCCTCTTTTCTCTTCCAAGTTCAACACATAATTGAAATCACCAGCTAAGATCCAAGGCAAAAAAGGTGCACAAGACCTAACATACTTGATATGAGCCCAAAGTTGGATTTTACCATGGATGTCAATCAGAGTGTAAACATTACTAACCAAAATGGTCTCACTAGAATCCAAAACCAAAGCCACCATAGAAATTGCAGACTGGCTAGAAATCCACCAACGAGGAACAACCTTATGTGGATCCCATAAAAGAGCCAGACCTCCAGAGTTTCCCCTAGAACCAATACACTGACACTGACCAAAAACCCAAATACAAGGAGCATGTTGAAGCATGAGGTCCACCTGAAGTTTAGTCTCCTAAACACAAAAGATATCTTGTTACACCCCGGAATTTGTATAGTTACTATTCTAGTAATGCTTAGAGCATTCTGATTGTAAGGGAGGTTTTGAATGAATAAAATGTGATTGATCCTTGTTATCAATTTGAGAATCTGTTTACATGTTATGATTGGCTCATTCTGTATTCTTGATTGATGTTATTCTTGGATAAGCAATGAATAGAGGAAAGTAATTAGTCTTATTTTATATATTTGATTTATATATATTGCAAATATTGTGAGCAATTGACTACCGTGGTTTTGTGCCATGGATGCAGGAACAGGAACTATTCCTCCAGCTGGAGGGGAAACATCACTCGAGAGAGGAACTTGGTCGGCTAACCGGTAAAGTTGATCATATGAGCATACACACACTTCACTGAGGGTTTTGGGAATTGAGTCGGATTGAGTTGTCATGATAAGTCATCCTTAGGCTTAGGAGTTTATGATTACTTCTTTACGCTTTATGAGTGGTGTTACTTGATTGACTGACTTCTGTTTTGTGAACCTTGAATGTGAAATGTGAACTGATAAGCTATACTGATGCCTGGAATTTACAATTAAATGTATATATACATGTTTGTGCAATTACGTATATTAAAGGTGCTCTGACTGGCATATAATACACGTAATTGGATAATTGGAAATAAACATGTATAGATATGTTTAAATGTAAATGTGGATATATTTATAAATATATTTAATAATATATTTAATATAGACATTATTATAGTTTAATCGATAATGAAATATATTGGTATATCTATATTAATATTTGGATATTATATAGATATATTCATATATTTTAATAAAGGTGAAATAAAAACTATAATGGTTTATATTAAATATAGTGTTAAATGTATTTATAACATTTTAAATTATATATTAAAATGACTTTGCCTTGGAAATATATGAAATGGACTTATATAGTCATTTGGTAATTATTTACATTTACCATACGGAATAAAGGAATTTCAAAATTTAAAACCATTGGAAATATATTGGAAAATATTAAAGGAAATGTAATAGTTTGAAACTATAGACTTTAATGAATTTTAAATCAGAAGTTTGAATAGCTAAAAAAAACGCGGATTTCTTCACGGGAAGAAATCGTGCGACTGTTTGAGCTGAGAACAATGGAAATTGCAGCAGGAGAATCCCGCGCCCAGTTCGCACATTATGGACTTGGTCGCGGATGCTTGTACGCCACCATTCTGGACGCGTGGGCGGAAGGAAGTCAAAAACGTCTGTGTGTAACCCTTGACGTTTTCAACAGCGAACTTAAAACGCCATTTGTTCATATAGTCCGCCATTTTTTAGGGCATTTTCAGTGATTACGCCTGTACGTGGATGCTTCACAAATTCGCCATGTGAGAGTTGAAGCATTCTTCGAAAAAAAAGTTGAATCATCACTTAAATTTGCTGAGTGTCTGGTTATTTGTTTGCCACTGCACATTTTGACAATGTCAATAGGAGAGGTGTCAAATTCTCATGCCTACAATGTAGTAAACATGAGAATTCGAAATCTATATAAAGAGGTTGCTTTCATTGTTAAACTTACCACTTTCCTCTACATTTGGAGTTACGAATTTCATTGCTATTTAGACTGTAAAAGCCATATTTCACCATCACTGCTGTTGCATTTCCTGTGAGTTGCAAACCATCATTGCTATTTAGATTGTGAGAGCCATATACAATTTTGTGAAAGCCATCTACAATTTTGCTGAGAGCCATATATCATTTTGCTGTGACTGTATTGCTGAGAGCAACATTCCCTCATTACCGAGCTGCATTTACTTGAGAGTTGTATTTGTTCATGCTGTGAGAAGTAGCTGGTAAAGGCTGTGAAGAACGGTGGAGGAAGAGCTGAAACTACCGATCAAGCTCATTTCGTAGCAAGGAAATCAGGCATGAGAAATGTCTTTGTAGAATTTCTGTCATTGATTTAAAAATGAGTTATTTGTCAGGCATGAGAAATGTCTTTGTAGAATTTCTGTCATTGATTTAAAAATGAGTTATTTGTTTGCTTGATTATGCTTTGCATTATGATGTAGTATGAAAGGAAAAATATTAGAAAGCCTCTATTTTTCTAAGGAATTGTATTGAATTGGGAACAGCTTTATTTCATTAGAAAGGCTTATTGAATTAAGAAATAGCTTAAGAGCTTGTTGAATTGGAAATAGCTTAAAAGCTTGTTCAAATGAAATAGTTTGATTTCATAGGAGAGTTTGAAAGGAATAGCATAAAAAGGAAATGTTTGATTACTTCTTAATAAAAGTACTTTATGTCTTGTATTACTTGAATACTGCTTGAACTCCTTAAATAAAGGAAAAGGAACTAGTTATTAAATACTAGGACGAGGGTGGATTCAGTACCAAGGTAGTCTAAAGCTTTAGAGTTAAATAGGTTAACTAGAGAAAGCTATGTACTCCATGGATAAAGATTTCCATGTTAGGAAGTACCAGAGGGACCCCTTGTTGACTGTACTCCATTTCCTGTTTAAGTAGTTGAAGTAGGAAGTCTAGGGTGATTGACTACCCATGGAAAGGACTCAACCTACGCGTAGGATAAGGCAGCCTTAAGTCAAACTGAACCTGACTTAGTGCAAGTGATAGATGACCGTCAGTTTAAGTACTGCCGAAATGCTTTGGCCAAAGTAGTGTAGTATACCTAACGTCCACTTAGACTGTGAGACGAATTACACTGTCAGTTCACAATAATCTAGGTTACATGCTAGATTGAGATTGTGAGGGCACAAGGATTTAGTTATGTAGGATTACACACTATGCTCAGTTGGTCATACAGAATCGGTTACCAAACCAATCTCTTCGTAGAAGGGAGGGTCATCTACTTAACAGTAAACGTGCGGGGGACCGCAATATAAGTCCGTGGTTGGTGGAAAAGCACCTGAGTGATGTTTCTCCTCCACAGTAGACTTCTGACGAACCAAGGTTTGAAAGGGAAGATCCTGGACAGTCTTATTCCTATTTGCTCAAAAGCTTCCGAGCTATGTTTGAATCTTGTAAGATTCTTACCTTGCTTTTTAATTGAAAGAAAAGTAATCATGGAAGCGTACTCTGTTATTTACTTGGAAAATAGAACAATGATGTATTGTGTCATTTATTCCTTTATGATGAAATGTTCAATTAGAATGAAAAGAAAGTTATTTACTTTGTCATTATAAATGTATTTCCTTGTATCTTATTAGTGAAAATAGAAAATTTTTTGTTTACCCGGTTTGGGGGTCGTTACATATCTGGAGAATGAACCCTAATCAAATCTGAATAGCCTTTTGATGGGAGGTGTTATTCATCCCTCTTGCATTCCATGAGAGAATAATCATGAGGAAGGTTGAGAGAAGTGGGCCTCAATGGTCTTAAGTTCTTAATAGACCCAGATTCCACCAATAAATCTCCAATAGATTTAATCTTGTCCACATCCTTCTTATGACCAACTTTAGAAGAACTTTCAAAATGCCCCTTCTTGAGAGGGTGTTGAAGCACTCCGAAAGAAGGAGACAATCCCCGACCTTTACCTGAAGAAAACACCTCCTTAGCTAAATCCGCCAATACAATATCATACTACACATTTGCAAAGGCATCAGGAGGCTCAGAAATCCCCTGCGTTAAAGCCGAAGACTTATTCTAAACACAAATTGCCTGCTCCAACACTGTATCTAGCCCAATATCCATACTAGTGGCCCTAGAAGAAATCCCAATAGGAATCCCCTCCTCCAAAGCTTGATTATCTAGGACTTCAAAACGATTGAAACCCTAATCACTCTATCTATCCTTATAGGCCCGCTTCTGACCTCTCCCTTTAGCCCTTGGTTTAACAAGAATAAAGCCATCCTTATTAGGCCCACCTTCAACCACATGCGCCTTGCCTTTATCTCCCTTCTCCACCGTGTTGACGGGTGTTTTATGACCGCACCAACAAAGAATAAAGTTTCCAACGATAACTCTATCCTCTCTTGATCAAAGTATTCTGCATGCTAAGATTGCGTGAAAGATCATACATTCAACTCCAAGGTTCCTTATGCAAGGGGATAGTCTCAGTTGGATTGATGTGATTTTGCTAAGTATTTCAAGGGGACTTACACAATTGTTCAACTTGAAGCAGTTACAAGATACGAATGGTTTGGCGATGATGTTCGGATTGCTAGACTAGCCGGAAAAATACTGAAATTAAATGGGATAAGGAAAGAGACTCTATTTTCTACTCCTAAAGGCGAGACACGAGGATCAATTTCAGCAAGCTTCGAACCAAATTCTGCTTTGCCTCCCTTCGAACAACTTCTACAAAACTGGTGCAATCTTCAAAGGATGGAGAGGATATTCAAACTATGACACGACATGCACATACCATCAAAACGATCCATATGGACATACGAGTCACAATCGAAGTAAAGTGCAAAATAATCCAATTGACCACATAGGGCGAACTCACCGTCAGCGAGCCCTCTAGTGGTATGGATGAATGAAACTTGCTCAAACTAAACAACGCATTCCACAGTTAACAGCTACTTGAATGAAATAGAATCTACTTTACTCTAATCTACTTGAATTGGAAAGACAAAAAAAGCCTTGCTAGCTACTCACAATAAAAGATAGAACCACCAAGCAATGATAAACCTTTGTATTATGAGAGTTTTCCACAACAACTTCTTACAAAACTTTCAAAGGGAAAGCTTTCTTTCCTTTTCAAACTAAGCTAACTTCTAAGCTAATCACTATATGCCTTCTCTACTCTCTAGCTCAACTATATCTCTGATCCAATGTCTAACTATTATACAAATGAGGGGGGATGCCCCTTTTATAGCAAACCCATTTTAGTAAACGACTTAGATTTGATTACAATGAAGGGCTCAGATTGAGCCACATATGCCCTAATTAGGGTTTTTTCCCTAAAACCCGCCACAAAGAGGAGTGGGGGTAATGAATGCACAAAAGATTCTTCACTCCTCTGCAGGAACCATAATGAGCAGTTAATGCCCATCACCATCTTCCAGAAGATCCTTGTCCAACAGGGCATTTCAGTTGTCCCTCTCTCTGATTGCAAACTCGATCAAACGGACTAACACTGCCTCAACCTCTTGAACTGAAATCAGTGGGATGTGGTTGAGCTGAAATTCCAGCACTGTAACTGTCTGCCCGTGCCGAGTATAGGACTTTCTCCATGCAACCAAGGCATCCTGGGTGTTTTGAATTATGCTGGAGAAAGCAGAGATATTCTCACAATCATCTTGGACAAACAACCTCACATTTGAGAAGAAAGGAGCCAGTTTGTCCGTTAAGCCACCTGCAGTTATCTCCTCCGGAGCCAGTCTCCTAGCAAAAATAGCCTCAAGTGTGTTGATGACCCCATCTAGAATGTTGCCCATTGCCTTCCTGACTCTGGCCGAATCCGCCTTTGCCGCATTGTGAAAACCACGGCCTGTCACCACTGAAGAGTACCAACTGGTGAAATCATACCTGTCACCTTCTTGTATCATGTCTCCATCCACCAGGGTTTGCAAAGGCATATGCATCAAAGCCTCCAGACGAAGAACAGTCTTAACCTGATAAATTTGGATCTCGCTCCAGGCTTGATCAACTGTATCCATGCGTGCCAGAACATCGGAGGCCTGCTGGTAAGCATGAGCAAGGTCCGCCGTGAACTTCTCCGTTTCAGTACGAACATGGCCAACCCATTTATCCGCTTCCATTTCCATTTTCTTCAAATCCTCTAAGACAATAACTGACTCACTCGGAAGCTCTGATGGGAGCTCAATTGTTGGGTTCCCCTGTTCACCTGGATGTGCAAGATTTTGCACATACCCTATCAACGTCTTGTGCTCCTTCTTCAATTTCTTATATTTCCCCTCTGTATGGAGCAATTTGTCCTTCAATGCCTGATAGGAGTTGTCGCACTCTTCGATTATCTGGGCTCCCGTAGGGCGGCCCAACTCAACGGTGGTGATCACATAATTTTCCGCCTTTCTTCATCCCGATCATACTCTTCCCTCGAGACAACAATCTGGAGGGTACAAGAGCCTGATTCATTTGTTGAAATCTTCAAAAATTACCTAGCTCTCTTCTTTTCTAGAGGTGCACTAATCCTTCGGAGGAACTCTTCCATTTCAACCGCTGTATCTACATCATCCTCAGGGTCCCTCCTCATTCTCCCGGTAAGCCAATCTGGCACTGCCTGTTGTGGATTGGAAGTGATGAGGGGCTGTTCTTTTGTTGCTTCCTCCTCACGCACCTCTTCTCTAACACTACTCTGCTGGGGCTCATCAGTCTCCATGAGCTAAGTATCTCCTGACATTTGGGCCTCTTGCCTCATGGTATCTTCCTCTTCCAATGCCGTGTCAAGTATCTACTGGAAACAGGTATCAGTTGTTGTTTCCTCTTCCTGTCGGCTCCCACCTCTGGGTGTGCTGACACTCAGGCTGTCTGACTTGCGGAGCGGTAGCTAATATACTTCTTCAAATCCCTGCTCTTCATTCAACGTTGCCCTTTGATCAGGAAATAATGAAATCTCCCTTATACTCAAAGACCGAGTCTGTGATTGTGTGGGTGACGCCCGCTCCACCCCCTGAAGTATTGGTCGGGCTGACAGTTCTCTCCATGTTTCCGCAGCTTGGGCAACCTGCTTGCCTTTTCTTGTTGATGGTGGCCTTTGATCGCCCATCAGGTTATAAGTAAGAGCAACTAACCTGCTCTTAAGCCGGCTCACGTGCCTTTCAACCCAACTCCTTGTGAAAGTCAACACTAGAATGGAAAGTGTATCTAGGTCCGTGATTTTAGGCTCAGACCAATCTGGTGGTGGGACCGATGTGTTTTTCACTGTCTCAAAGTCAGGCTATATGACGTTGACGTCCTCATCCACTTGATCCGGAACCAAAATGACTTCACATTCTCTGATTAATTTGAGGGGTAGCTTGGTGAACATTCTCCTCCTTATCTTGGCATCATCAACCGCATTCGCCGATAAATCTTCGATATGAGTGATGTGCCTGTATTCTGCATTCTGCACAACTCGAATGTTGTTATAGGGATCGAAATCCTGCCTACCAATATGATATGTGAGGTGAAAGAATTGCAGCTCATCTTCAGCTTCTCGAGCTGCCTACAAAGAAGGACACACTTCACTTGAATTCCCCATGGCGATAGGGAAATCCTGTCCCTTCTTCCTCTTCTTCTTCTGAATTTTATCGTAGGCAGTGAGTTGCCTAGATACTTCTAACATTATTATTCGGTCGATGGGGTACCTCGGTAGCCGCTATGGGTATGAGGTGAACCCCTGCAGCCCAATGTATGGAAATTTTGGAAATTGGATGAGCCAATATCCATATTCTTCAATCAATGCCTATGCTTCCTTTGAAATCCTCTGTTGCGTTCTCTACTGAAGGGTCCTTGCAATATGCATCGTGAATGCATCATTCACCCGCTTGTAGCTGGCAGTGTTGGTTAAATGTAGTTGTGGGCAAGCCGTGTGGATTTTGAACTGTTCAAGGCCACATCCGATCGGCTCCTTGTATGTTATTCCCCAATACTTGGTCATTCGAGCCAACATGTACATCAAGTACGAGCTCATGTAAAAAGTCTTCGTCCTCCTCAGGCTCCTGAACTGCTCATCTATATTGTCGCTTATCTTCCTGGCCCAATCAACACATTCTTTTCCCTCCAATATGATATCGATGTAGTAAAACATCCAAGGCTCGAAAATGTAGGCTTGCGGACTTCTGTTCACCCGACTGAGCATCATTATGAGATCACAATACTCTTGTTTCACATCTTCAACAATTATTTGCTTCAAGAGCTTTGTGGGGAGAGGTTTGGCTCTCTGCATCTAGACTGTATTGATGACACCAGCACACCTCTTGAAGAAGGAAGAATACATTCTATCTGCTCTATCCTTTGTTCTATACAACATCTTCTCAGAGGTGGGAATCCCAAATGCTTCTCCAATAGCATCAGGCGTGAAGTTGGCGAACAACCTGCCATCTGGAGAAACAATGGTCCTTCGTTCTGGCTTATAACAATTTGCGCACTCCATGATCAACTCTAGACACTGTATTGCTGGTGGAAAACCAGCAGCTGCATAAATCCCACTTTTCATTATGTGGTGTGTTGTGATTGACAGTTGATGACCTCCCAGCCCGTACATTCTCGCTTTGAGTGCACCCAGATTAAATGAACCAAGGTTGGTATCTTTTAATCCTGCCAACTTTGACGTAAAATTAGACTCTAGAAGAAAAGGCTTGGTGAGCTGCTTGATTACTGCCTGTCGAGATGCACTTGCCTTGCTTGCTTCAATATTCGCAGCTTTGCCTGCAACCCTGCTTTTTCCTGCAACATTTCTCTTGCTTCAGCCATCTGCAAAATAAAATAAAATAAGTTAGATTGCAGATTTTAGAAAAATAAAATAACCTTAAGATGGTTGCAATATGGAGTTAGCTCTGAAAATAATAACTCTCAGCATAAACTTTTCTAACTCCAAACCTCAAACTTTTAAATCCTTCAAGCTTAAAATGTTCAGCAATGTGACTTCTGGCCTTGAAAGAAATTCGCACTAACTGGCAACTTTCAGCAAGTAATCAACTTCTCTTGCATAAAATGTTGAACTTTTACTTCAGCTTGTTGACTTTCAGCTTTCAACTCTCAGCAGCTAGAAAAATAATAACCAATGCAGCAGAGAATTTTGAAAACTTCACTTAGCAACTCAACTTTCAGCACTTTGGAAAATAAAAACTCTCCAGCAACTCCAAGGATCGATTCTCAACACTTAGAAAATAAATTCTCAGCTTAACTTTCAACAATCTCAACAAATTCGATTCTCATAGCAGTCTCTCAACTTCACAAAGATTTCCTCTCACTTCAACCACTTCTCAACTTCGCAAAGAAAATCTTCTCACTTCAGCAATTTCTCATCTTTGAATGGTGAGAAGAAATGAGAAACTCCATTGTTTAAATAATTCCTCACAGGGAATCTTACTAATTTGCGCTGGGGCCATTTTTAGCACATTCATTAATTCTCCACTCTTCCCACTTAGAAATCTTCCAATTTTGGCGTAGTAGTGGGCAAGTTGTCAACCAGCCGTCATAGATTTTGCCATTAATGAAGATTCTTTCCTCTACAGAATTCGAATTTTTCCCTCCAATCTGCCAGTTAACTCACGTTAATTAAATCACTTGTGAGAAAATCACTCTGATTTGTCTTGAAAATTCCAATTTAATTTTTTACAACGTTCAGTTGAATTTACTTCATAAAATTTCATGGGGAAATTAAATTAATTTCCAACCCGTTACTAATATCCATCATTTAAATCATTAACCTCATGCATTTGCCTTAGGCAATTTAAATCTTCTCTTTAAAATATTCAACCCATTGATTTAAAATCACTTGCCAAATCAATCCACCTTTTGAAATTTGATTTCCCCTAGAAAAATAATCCAGGCATCTTAGAAAATATTCCCCTTCGAAAAATAAAGTTTCCCTTAGGAAAATAATTCCCCACTTCGTTAACTCATGGGTGCATTTTAAAGGGATTTATTTAATTTTTTCATTTTATCCATGGAAAAATAATATTCATCAACGTTTAATTCTCCCCTTTTAATATACTTCACTGCCTTGGGTTCTCATTCCATGCCTTAGGAAAATTTTAAATTCATCCATCTAATTTTCTATGCCAAGGGCATATTTTATCTCATTTAACTCTTAATTCCCATGCCTTAGGAATTCTTAGCTTATTTTCTCCCTAGGCGCACTTTATCTAGTGAAATTTCATTTCACTTAGGAAAATTTCTAACATCTCTTTCCTTGGGTGTGTTTGATCCTCTTCACGTTCACTTCACACACTTAGAAATAAATTCAAGTCATTTCACCTCGAGGGTGCATTTACCTCTTAGCACTTTCGTTTTGCCTTAGAAGATTTTTTTATTCCTACTCTGGCTTGGGCGCATTTTACCTAGGGAGCTTTCATTTCTCACAATTAGAGATTTTCACACCTTAGCATTTTCATTCCTCTTGGGTGCATTTTACCCTTGACTCTTCAAATTGAGGGCGCATTTTAGACTTGCTACTTGTATTTTCCTTCTTCACTCATCTTGGGCGCCTTTAGCATCTTGCACTTTCATTTTTGCCTTAGAGAATGTTCAAGTCATTCTTGCTTGAGGGCGCGTTCTAGAGGGTCCAATTTTGTTTCCATTACTTAGCATCCTTTTGCTTGATATCCTCTAGACTTGGTGGGCGCATATTCATGTGCAAGCTTTGATTTCTCACTTAGGAAATTTGGACTTGGCCTCACAACCTTGGGCGCATTTTCATATGCCCACTTCTGTTTTTGCCTTAGAAAATTTTGATGCTCCCTTTATCTCCCTTGGGCGCATTTGAGGTGAGTTACTTCCATTTTCTATCACTTAGAACTTTCTCACCCCATGTATCTCCTTGGGCACATTTAACATGTGTTACTTCCATCTAAGGGCGCATTTAGCACATCAAGCCTTCATTTCGTGCCTTAGAAGAATTTCAAAGCTCTCTACTTGATGGGCGCATTTACATATGCAAGCTTCTATTTGAGGGCGCAAATGAGAGGGTGAGCTTTTGTTTAATGCCTTAGCATATTTTTCACCAACAACATCCTCCCTTGGGCACATTTTAGCTAGCCTACTTCCATTTGAGGGCGCCTTTTGATGTGCAAGCTTTCATTTCTCTTGAGGGCACATCCTTCATAGCCCACTCCCATTTTCCATGCCTTAGTATAATTTTGAAGTTACTTTATGCAAGGTGGGCGCATTTTAGCTAGCCTACTTCCATTTGAGGGCGCCTTTTGATATGCAAGCTTTCATTTCTCTTGAGGGCACATTCTTCATAGCCCACTCCCATTTTCCATGCCTTAGCATATTTTTGAAGTGACTTTATTCAAGGTGGGCGCATTTTAGCTAGTCTACTTCCATTTGAGGGTGCCTTTTGATGTGCAAGCTTTCATTTCTCTTGAGGGCGCATTCTTCATAGCCCATTCTCATTTTCCATGCCTTGCATATTTTTGAAGTGACTTTATGCAAGGTGGGCACATTTTATACCCTCAAATTTGATTTTCCATGACTTAGAAAATTTCTCAAGGCTTCCATTATCTTCTTCAAGGTGAGGACGCATTTTCATGGGCAAGCTTTTATTTTCAAACACTTAGGATTTTTCATGCCACCATCTCAACCTTGGGCGCATTTTGCATGTCCAACTTCCATTTTTCATGAGGGCGCCATTTGAAGGTGAAGTTTGATTTTACACTTAGAAAATTTTGACCTCTTCAACCTGCTATCACCTTCTATTTTTAGTAAGTCCCTGATTTTGACTTCCACAGTTCCGTTTAGCCTGAAATTTTCACCATGTGATCTTCATTGCCTGGTGAACTTGTTCACACCTGCCCCTCATGCTGACCTGCTATTTATAGCCCTGTTCTGGAGATGACTTACTATAAATAGTAAGTGCTCAGATTGTGCCCAAATTTTACCGATGGATTACCTGAAGGATGCTGATCGTGATGGGATATCTTCGTTTTTCGAAATTTTGGCTTTTTACCCTACTTTTTAGGCACCAAAGTAGGAAACCCTAAACTGACTTGCATGTGCCTCGAATGATCTTTGTTTGACTTGATTTTTGCTATATGTTGCTTTGCTTGCTGAACTAAAGTGTCGGGTGGTTGTTGGGGTGAACCTGCTATTTATAGCAACTGTTTGAAAAAGTGATCAATCCACTCCCGGATGAGTTTGCATGTCACATTGCCTGAGGGATCTTAGAAAACCTAGAAAAACCCAAAAAACTAGTTTGCGTGCGTGCACTGGCTAAAAATAGTAATTTCCTGAAACATGATCCACTCTGCTTGCATGTCACATCATTGTGAAGCTCTCAGAAAACCCATAAGGAATATATAGACATGCACTGAAAAACTCTACATGCAAACTCTAAAATAGCTTTTAAAGCTCGAATTGTTGTAAGTCATCATCTCGGATTGCATTTTATATCATCACGAAGGTCTTGAAAAACCCAGAAACATTCTTCAGACATGCATTGAAAAATCATTCGTGTGCACCCTGAAAATGGCTCTTGAAGCCTGAATTGCTAAAAATAGCAAGTTGTCCAATTCTGCTCAAATTTTGCATGCGAGCATCTTGAGGTACCCTAAATGTGGTGCAACATATAGAATTCCAAAATCCTGATAAAAAGGTCTCAAATTGAGGACTTACTATAAATAGCAAGTTGTCAAAACTCAGTGAAAATTTAATGGGACTCTGCCTGAAGCGTTGTGATCATAGTATTAAGCTCAGATTTCACTTTGATAATTCCATTCGACCTCAAACAAGCCTGAAGGATAAAAACCCTAATTTCACAAACTTAGCCCAAATTTCCAACTTAGGTCAAACGATGGGACATCCCCGGAAGGATAGAACGATCGGAGAGAGAGAGACACACAAAAAACCAAAGTCAAAAGACCAGAATGGAGCAAAAATTAGGGGGTACCCATTTTGAATGGGGTGATGTGTTCAAAGGTCACAACATTTGGCGACTCCACGAGAAAGTGTTGAAAAACACTTTAAAGATTAAACCTTGGCTAATCCCCTCTAACCATCATACAAAAAGGATACTTGCCCAAAAGGGGAGAAGAATCCGATATTGGATCAAAACACCTTCATCCGAGATCTTCTGAATGTATGCATTCATTCATCTCATCTCTAAATCATCTTGACCCTTGAAATCGACTACGACAAGCTGTATAAGTATCTTAACTTCAAAAGCATCCTGGACATTGCCTCGTTGCCAGTTAGGCGTCCATAGCTCCGACGAGGTTGTCGCTACAATTCTCACGAATATTGCTCCATTGCCGGTCATGCGTCCATAGCCCTGATGGAGTTATCCGTATATTCCCAAAACAAATATTCATTGTATGATATTTCTTTTATTGCTCTTTCTGATATTTCCTTTTAGCACATTTTCCTTTTCTTTCTTGATTTTCCATCAATTCCATAATTGGTTGGCAAGCAGTGAAGCTACCAATGGGTTTGAGAGTTGTAGTGGCGCTGAAGCAAGATGTAAAATTTTTACTTGCCGTAACCTCTCCCAAGAAATCAAAATGACTCAAAGTAGCTTGTTGAACAGATAGGACATTATGATC
Organism: Sequoiadendron giganteum; assembly: GCA_007115665.2. Taxonomy (NCBI): domain Eukaryota; kingdom Viridiplantae; phylum Streptophyta; class Pinopsida; order Cupressales; family Cupressaceae; genus Sequoiadendron; species Sequoiadendron giganteum. The sequence goes on from CM021101.1 coordinate 816,680,326, forward strand.
TCAGACTCATGTGTTAAGACACAATAATTGATTGACCTTTTGAGTCAAACTTATACGAAACCGGATGATGAAAAAAAGGAAAACGACCTTGGCATTCTGTTATTTGCACAAATCCATTAAACCCAATGGCAGTAAACCAAATCCTCGTAAGGAAAACAATCATCACCCCCCTTCGCAACGGGAAAACCCCAAAATTCATGCCCATTCCAAACCAAAACCAAAACCACCTGAGCGAACAACTCAAGGGAAGGAACACCAAAACCAAAAACCCAAAGGGCAACAAACCAAAACTGGAAACCAAAAAGGAAAGCGGGGAAAGCAACCTAATCTAAATGCATTATCTCTCAAGATCTCAGAGATCTGATACAGGCCCAGCCACAATTTGTCGAACTTGTCGTGATCACCTTTTCTCTCGTGGGCCTTGTCCCAACATAAAACTAAATCTGAAATCCTGAAGGCCTTGACCTTGGCCTGCTTGTCAAACCACCTCTTCACAACTCCTTGATGCTTGGCCAAATTTTCCAATGCTTCATCTCGTTTCTCCTCCAAGTGCATCAACTGGGACAACCTGACTTGAACTCAATCCTCTCCCTCGAGATACTCCTGAATAAATTGAAGAGTAGAGATCCTCAACTGAGCTGGGAAGACAGGGTCCTGCCCATACACCAAATGATAGGTTGATGTTCCCAAAGAATTCTTCGTTCTAGTCCTGTCAGCCCACAAAGCAAACCTTAGCCGCATATGCCAATCTTTGGGGTTTTTATCCAACAATTTCTTAATAGCATTCAACAAATTTTTATTTGTGGACTCTGCAAGTCCATTCCCCTGCGGATAATAATTGGAAGAGAATTTTAGAGCGATCCCATACTCAAAATGCCCAATTCGAAAACTTCAACGATGAAAAAGCAGGGCCATTGTCGCACACCAAAGTGTGTGGGCATCCAAATCTTGTAATAATATTCTCCTCAAGGAACTTGATCGCCACGTTTGTTGTGCAAAGCTTGAGGGCCTGAGCTTCTGTCCACCTGGTGCAATAATATATTGTTGTCAAGATGTACCCGTACTGCGTTGAGGAAGGTGGGTTAATCATCCCAATAGAGTCCAACCCCCACTTTGCAAATGGCCTTACTTCAATCACTGGCTGCAAGGGCATAGCTGGATTCTTTTCTCTGTATGCAGCTGTTTGGCAAATATGGCAAGTCTTCACATGTTCATAAGCATCTTTAAAAAGTGTGGGCCAGTAATATCCAACCCTTGAAATTTGATGAGCTGTGGCCAAACCACCTCCGTGACCTGTTCCAAATTTCTCATGGAAGTGTTCCATAAGTTGCTTAGCTTCTCTTTTTCCTACACATCTTAAATAAATTCCTTCATGGTTCCTTCTATATAGCACCAATCCTTGGAGCATAAATCTCTGGCTCTTCATTCTTAAGGCTCTTCGTTGTACTGGATTCAAATGTGAAGGACACCTATGATTTAACAAGTAATAAACAATGTCGTCATACCATTCTCCTGGAGACACCTCTTCCAACACATATGTTTGTTGTACCAATCCATGTAATGTCCCTCAATCGGACCTGCCTTAAAATCCGTTTATCTGCCATAAAATTTGCTTGTTGATTAGGTTTAGGGTTTCTTCTTTCCAAAAGAATGTCCTTTTAATACGATAACTCTAGATTGGAAGCTGTATTCATCACATTAACAACATACTTGTTAGCATTAATATATAGATATCCAAAATTAGACATAATCATAAATATAGATTGATAAACATAAGAAGAGTCACTCAGACCATCAGGAGAGGGGAACCCTAAAGGGCCTGTGGTCTACCACCTTCCAATGCCCAACCTGTATCTCAGGCCTGTGGGGCAGAATGCCAAGGTGGGACCCTCACCCCTCCATGACCCAACCCTTGCAATGGGCCTGTGGGGCAAACTGCCCAACCCTTGTCATGGGCCTGTGGGGCAAAACTGCCCAACCCATGGGGTCTGTGGGGCAGACTGCCCAACCCTTGCTTTGGGCCTGTGGCGCGGAACCTGGGTGAGGTTTTTAGATGAACCACTTTAAGTTATGATTCAATGCTCCTAGCAGGATTACAAACACAATTCAGACAATCGATATGCAGTCATTAGTACTTCCTTTGTACTTACACATTTTAATATGATCAAACAATTCCTAGAGTCCTAATATGAAGGCATGTCAAAAATACATAACTAAATTGAGAAAAATTCTTATCTACATATTCATTATGTCATTTTTTCCATTTAATACATCCTGCAAGTCCAATATTAGTAGGAGTCAAATATAAATGCAGATTAATCATTATTAAAGCCATATCTATAGAAGATAAACCCTTTGGCCTCTTGATCAGTCAGGGTTTATACAGTCCACCTAAGTTCAATACCAATTCCTAGTATAATGAATCTATTTCCAGATTTGGTAAAGAGAGAATGGTTCCAACACATCAGAGGAGATTGTGTGCATTCCAAAATAATGCATAGATTGATTGGGCATTCAAGGTTCAAGCAACATTGTTATGTCAGATTAAGGATAATTAAATATTAAAGCTAAGTGAGTAATCTCACCTAATCGGCTATGTCTTCCCATGACTCTTTATTCCTTAATCGTCTTCCTTCAACCTTTCATGTGATCATAGGATTAAAAACATATATGAATAAATATTAATCTATCCATTTTATATTAAGATCGTAAGTACTTATAAAGTTCAATTTGCTGCAAACATCATTATTGCATAATCGTGAATATAAATATATACTTCATATACATATATATGTATATGATTATTCTTTACTTATATCAATTTGTATTCATGTTTATATGATTATTCTTTCCTTATTCATTTATATATATTCTTTATTCATTGCATATTATTCATTATAAAATTTACCTATATCTATACTTGTATGCCTATTAAATAATATACATTAAGTGACTCTATATTCCAATGCATAACCATCCTAGATTATACCACTCTTACTACTGTTCTGAATGCAGATCGTATTTTTCAATGTTTTCCTATCTTCCTTATTTATTATTCTATTCCTTTCTGATGTATATCTATTTCCCCATATAAATGTTCTACCCTAAACATATTAATTTATCATTCTAAAGTTCCATCCTATCATAAATATGATGACTTACCATTCTGGAAGTTAATTCTAAAATCAATATATTGTCTTGCTGTTCTGAAATTCATCAGATGACTATATTGTTTGATATATATCTGCTGGTTGTTTCTGAACTTTCCTTTTCTTTTGTCCTTCCTAATCCATGGGTGGGTCTCTTGTTTGAATTATTTGTCTTATATATCTGATCGAGTCTCCAAAGACATGACTCTTCAGGTCATCCTTGGTAGCCGCTTTTTCTGAATGTCACGTCCTTTGCAAGTGGACATTCCTTTTACCGATCACTGTATTTTTTGTTTTGTTACTAATAAGGATCATTTGCTTATTATGACTGCTGCTTTATGTTTATTAATACCCATGATATCTTCTTGTTAGGAATCGCTGGCTTGAGGGAGATGGTTAGGAATCGCTGCATTTAGGGATGATTAGTATAGGAATATATGCCTTTAAGATTGTTGTGTATATCCTATTTAAATATTTATTATTTTATATTGTTTATTATATTTTATATTTTGTTATTTGTTTATTTATTGTATATTTCATATTTTGAAGATTAAAGTACAATAACTATATATTATTATTTTATTTCAAGGTATTGAAATATTTAGTATTTATTTTGGTAATTACAATAGTATCTTTCTATATTTAAGATCTATAATTTGATATCCATAATATTATTATAATATTATCTTTGATAATAATATTAAATAATAATACTTATAATAATATTAAATTGCAATGATATTTATTTTATTTGTATTTAAATATTCACATTTCAGGGTTATCATTTTGGGGACATGACAATCCAGGTCCTGCCATTGCAATTGTCTGTGCCAAAGCTTGTCCTCAGACCAACTTCATAGGCTGTATTTCCATATCATATTCTTGCAAAGTGGCGACCCACTTGCCTCTTTTTTCTCCTAATTCATTTTGCATTAGTAATGTCTTCACCGTGGCATCTGGAACTATTGCATAGACTTTGCTTCTTAGAATATAATGTCTGAATTTCTTAGTTGCCTTCACCAAAGCATAAGCTTTCTTTTCCACATTTGGATGCCTTAACTCTGCCTCCTTCAACGGTGCACTCATAAAAGCAATCAGATGCTCATCCTTTTCCTCCATTCTCTGGGTCAATACTGCTGCACAAGTGTGCTCTGAAGCAAAGGAGTACAAATAGAATGACTTGGCGTAATCAGGACTGACCAAAACTGGAGCATCCACTATCGCTTGTTTGATCTCATCAAATGCCTTCCTTGTTTGAGGGGTCCATTCAACTTTCACATCCTTTTTCAACATCTCATTTAATGGCCTGACAATTTCGGCAAACCCAGTTATAAACTTTCTTACAAAATTGATCTTGCCAAAGAATGACCTCAATTCCTTCTGGCTCCCTGGCATACCGATCTTTGAGATTGCTTCAATACAGTCTGGGTCAATTGATATTCCTTGTTCTGAAATGACATGTCCTAATAATCTTCCTTCAGTGACCCCGAACACGCACTTCTTTGAGTTGAGGGAAAGGCCAAACCTTTTGCATCTCTGAAAGATCTTTCTCAAATCCTCAACATGATCTTCTCTTTTCTTGGAAAACACAGTTAGGTCATCCATGTAAATAATGATGCATTTTCCAACTAAATCTCGGAAAGCAATATCCATAGCCCGTTGAAATGTAGCTTTGGCGTTGATCAAGCCAAAAGGCATTCTTCTATATGCAAAAGTTTCCCACTTGGTGTCGTAGGCGGTCTTCAATCTATCTACCTCTTCAACCATCACCTGGTTGTATCCGGAATAGCCGTCTAAGGAGGACATCATCTGGGAGCCATTAACAATTTGTAGCACTTCGTCCAATGAGGGCAAGGGATAGTTATCTTTTTCAGATGCTCTATTCAAATTGCGAAAATCTACACACAATCTTATCTCACCATTCTTCTTTCTGACTGGAACTAGATTGGCAACCCACGTCGAGCACCTTACTGGAAAGATAATCCTGGCTAAAAGGAGCTTCTTAACCTCCTGGTAAATCAATGGTTCTAGCAGCGAGTTCATAGGCCTCTGCCTCTTTCTGAATGGCTTATTCCCTGGCTTTAGCGGGATCGTGTGTGTAATCAACGAAGTTTGATACGTTTTTAAATCTTCATAGCCCCAGGCTACCACATCGGAGAATTCTCTCAATGCTTGCACTATTCCCTTCTTTTCTTTCGGGGTACAAACCTTACCCACAGAAACATTCTTTACTTGCTCATTAGTTCCCAAGTTGATGGCTTCACATTCATTTCCTTAAGTACTCTGGTTCCTACTCAATCTATCAAGATCAAAATGTCTTTCTAGTTCAACCATTCCTCTAGGGATAACATTTGTCTTTAAGTTCAAGATCCCTTCAATGTCGAACTCTGCTTCCTTGGTTTCTTCTTCATCTCTAATTTGTGCTTCGAACACTCCAGAGCTTGTCAAGAACTCTAGAATCTGTTTATCATCATCGAACACTCAAAAATTCTTTATGTTATCCGGAATTGAGGGTGTGGAGATCAACTCCACTGTGAACTTCTTTAAACCTTCCATGGCCAACAGTTCCAATGAACTAGCTGCCTATGCGAGAGAGTTTGCCACCAGATTTTTAGCTTTGTACACCTGCTTGATATTAAATGCATCAAAGCTCTCGATCAGGTCCCAGAATCTGTTCCGCTAGCGGCCTAATCTTTTGTCATGATAGGCGTACTGCTTTCTTACTTGGCAGACCACTATGTCTGAATCTCCAAAGGCATGCACAATTTTGGCACCTTTTTCTATTGCTAGGATCAATCCATGAATCAAAGATTCATATTCAGTAACATTGTTAGTGCAAGAGAACAGGAGTCTATAAGCACCTAGATATGCTTAAGATGGCGGAAAGTTTTGATTAACCGATGGCGGTGTGTAGCTTTGAAACTCAGGTGGGAACTTAAAATCTTCCAAGATCAACGCTTGGTCATATTGGGGTGCTAGAACTATTTCATACCCCATAACTAGAGGATTTTTTGTGGGTTTTGTGTTCTTTAGTTCTCCTATGAAAATATCAACAGCAACTTGGAACTCATGACATTGAAGCTCAGAATGCTGACTAGTATTATGTAGCCTACACCATCTTGGTAGGGAGGCCTCTGCCAAATATACTCTATCTACAAGACGGTTCTCAAGAGGTGGCGGATTGTCCAATGGTGAAGGGACACCTCCATTATTAGGCCCTATATTCTAGGATCTCTTCTGAAATCCTTAATTGTTATTTCTATACCCATGATTGTTCCCATGATTGTATCCTTGATGGGTATCATGGTGATTTGGAGGATTATTTTGATATCCTTGATTAACACCTTGATGTGCTTGATTATTTCTTTGCATGGCTTGTATCTGATTATTTTGATTTCTGAGGTACGTCACCTCAGTTGACAGCCTTTTCACTTGTTCCACCAACTCTTCTATTTCATCCCTTTCCTCTTGAGTCTTCGTCGGTGGCATTGTATTTTGAAGATAATCAGGTTGCGTTATCGGCGCTTGAGACAGAGGTACTCCAGGGTGGAGAACTAGCTGATTTGATGGTGCCACTTGGGGAATTGGATTCAACGTTGGAACTTGTTGATTCCGTGCCTGTATCTGGTTGTTTGTAGTACTTAAGCTAGTGTATAACGAAGGCCCACTTTTGTTCTGCCCCATATTCTGACTTACTTCAATAGCCTTAGCATAGGCTAAGTTCATGTTAGCTGGAGCAGGGTGAGCTTCTCTCACAAACATTGCAGTTAAGGGATCCAAGGCGGCGTAGTAGTTTTCTCGAGCGTAAGTAATGGTGTAAGGAGCATGCAACCTTGTGAGAGCCTTCTGAAATCTATTGTTGAATACATGAATGGGCTTTGTCTTGCCTCCTTACCTCTACAAATTGTCTAAACAGCTCTACGAGAGTAATAGGAATACCAAACTTTCCAACAAAGGCTGCTTCCATCTGCTCCCATGATCTTATTGATCCGACTGGTAAGTGAATGAACCAATAATGGGCCTCTTCTCCCAAAGAATATGGTAACAACTTGCAAGCTATGTCTCTATATGCAATTTGCCTGTTGCGCAGGTGATCCTCAAACATTTTGATGTGGTCTTCAACAGTGCGATTCACGTCATGGACATGGAACTTGGAGCAGAAACTCTCCGGATTTTTTGGCATGTCATGATAATCATTGAATTCCAGTGGAGATGGGTTGGTAACCAACCAAGTAGCACCATTAGGAGCTTGCTAAGCCATTGCTTGTCGTCGCCGATATACAGCTGCTTGAGTTGGTTGTTGTTGAACAACAATTGGCATGACTTGAGCTAGTTGTTGCTCTTGAATAGCTATTGGTGTGATATCTTGAGTGGGTCTTGGTTGAGCAAACCTCGAAACGTTGGGCAGAGTTCTGAATAAACTTGAAACTTCTTCGCCGCTCACTGCTTCTTCGCTTGATTGGACTTCCTCGTTTGATAGGATTTCCTCGCTTGAGGGAGTCTCTTCGCTTGATTGGGCTCCTTTCTTCTTCCTTGTTCTGGTAGGTAGCTCTAGCTCTACAAGTTCCTCAGACGAACTGGGTGCAAACCTCAAAATTCTTTTCAACTTGTCCGATGAGAATGAACTAATACGATCCAGGATGAGGCTGCTTCTTCTATTGGTGATGCGTGGGAGTGAGTGGCTGCCTTTGATTCAACAAATCTCTTTCAATAGCAACTTGGATTTTGATAGCCTTTTCTTCTTCTTCCTCCGATACAAAGCTTGTTTGCATATACTCAACTGCACTTCTCTTAGTCTTCCATGCGAGATTGTTCAATCCTGAAAGAATATCTTCTTGATCGTCATTGAACCCCAAATTTAGCTGCAACACCGGAAATATCTCTCTATGAGGTAGCGCCATCTTAGTACATTATACCCTTTTATAATTCTTTTCTGCTTCACAGTAGTAGCCCTCCTCCTAGTGCCAATTATGTTGATGGGTGTGTTATGAGCGCACGAACACAGAATAAAGTTTCCAACGGTAAATCTATCCTCTCTTGATCAAAGTATTCCACATGCTAAGATTGCGTGAAATATCATACGTTCAACTCCAAGATTCCTTATGCAAGGGGATAGTCTCAGTTGGCTTGATGTGATTTTGTTGGGTATTTCAAAGGGACTTACACAATTGTTCAACTTGAAGCAATTACAAGATACAAATAATTTGGCGATGATGTTCGGATTCCTAGACTAGCCGAAAAAATACTGAAATTAAATGGGATAAGGATAGAGACTCTTTTTTCTACTCCTAAAGGCGGGACAGGAGGATCAATTTCAGCAAGCTTCAAACCGGATTCTGCTTTGCCTCCCTTCGGACAGCTTCTACAAAACCGGTGCAATCTTCAAAGGATGGAAAGGATATTCGATTGTGACTCGTATGTCCATATGCATCGTTTTGATGGTATGTGCATGTCGTGTCACAGTTTGAATATCCTTTCCATCCTTTGAAGATTGCATCGGTTTTGTAGAAGATGTCCGAAGAGAGGCAAAGCAGAATCTCGTTCGAAGCTTGCTGAAATTGATCCTTGTGTCCCACCTCTAGGAGTAGAAAATAGAGTCTCTATCCTTATCCCATTTAATTTCAGTATTTTTCCGACTAGTCTAGGAATCCGAACATCATCGCCAAATCATTCGTGTTTTGTAACTGCTTCAAGTTGAACAATTGTGTAAGTCCCCTTGAAATACCCAGCAAAATCAAATCAAGCCAACTGAGACTATCCCCTTGCATAAGGAACCTTGGAGTTGAATGTATGATCTTTCACGCAATCTTAGCATGCATAATACTTTGATCAAGGGACGATAGAGTCACCGTTGGAAACTTTATTCTGTGTTGGTGAGGTCATAAAACACCCGTCAACACACTGAAGGCCCAAAAGAAGGAGAAGAAGAAACCCCCGCCGCTTTGGGTGCCGAGGACATAGGCGTTGAAGGTGTTCATAATTGTGACAAAAGCGACAACGAAAAGGAAGGGACTCATAGTCTAACTGTTGAATCCACGAGGTAGAGCCAATATAGATTTCCAAAGAATTTGGCAAAGGGTTATTTAAATCAATTTCAACACAAATGAGAGCATAAGAGAATACCTTTTTATCAAAAGTATTATGAGCAATGGCAGCCGACTTCCCCAACAAAGCTGCAATCCGGTGCAAAATATCTTCCCTCCAAAAGTCCAACGGTAGCCATGGTAAACGGACCCAAACAAGAACTCGTGTAGGCAAATCCTCTGTCGCATTAAATCCTCTATGCCAGGGCTTAATGAACAAGCCAACATGATTGTAAAAATACGGCCCTCCCTCAAAAACACGATTACGATCCGAGATGCAAAAAAAATCAACCATAAAATAGCCATTCGCAGCCACCAAAAGATTGAAATCTCCTTCAACCTGCCAGGTCCGACGAATCCAGGACTCTAAAGCCAAGAGAGGGACACGAATACCCAAGAACTTACAAATCATAACATGTTGGCTCCAATAAGATATGTCCTCCTGAACTGATTCAGGAGAAATAACTAGAACAAGGAGATCTTTACTCTACGACAAGCAACTGTTCACTTTCTTGAGCTTAGAGCTCTCACCCACAAAAGACGAATCCGTCTTTTGTGCATGCATGTCTGCCAAAAAATCCTGAGATGGTTTTTCCCCAGCAATCACGAGGCTTTTGGAAGCCTCTGCCACATCCCCACACCGAACCCCTACACACAGCCCACACTGTTTCCACTCACCCCAAAAGAAACCGCAAGCAAACAAATAGAAACACCTAATGAAAGAGACCACTGCTAACAATGAGAAAAACCCCCCTATATGTAGAAACCCGCCCCCACAGGCACCTAGAAAAACCTCCACCGAACTGGAATAACATGCAAAAAGGAAACGAAATCATGCAGCCTCACGGTCATGTCCCCAAAATGGTAAAGCTAAATTTGAGATATTGAAAAACAAATAACCAAACCGAATAAATATCAAAATACAAATACAAGCAATTGTCATTCAAATTATTATAATTATAATTATCAAGATAACTTCATAATTAATGTTATTAGAATCCTAAGTATTATCAAGAAACTAATCTTTCACAAACTAAACAACAAATATCACTATAATTGTAATTATCATTAAATTAATTAAAATCATATTATAAATGTCATAAAATGAACAAATAGATATTAAAAATAAGTAAATTAAATAAATAACAATATAAATATTAGCAACTTGAATATTATTATTATTATAATTATAAACATTATAATATGATATTATATAAATATCAAAAAGTATGTAAAACTAATATGAAAATAAATATATTAACAAATTAAAATCAAGAACATGAAAAGTGATGACTTTTGAATAACCCCCACCTTTCATAAGGATCACCTCTATTCCTTAAGAGGCACGATGAGATATATAAGAAAAATAATGGAAGTATAAAAGGGGAGAAGGAGGAGGGTGATCTAAAAAGAGAAATAAAGAAATAAATAATGAGATATCTGTTGTACATAAATACTGTTTGCAGCCATAACATTATTGAGAGATAAGAGTAGAATATAAATGAAGAATAATTATATAAATGCATATATGAGTACCAATCAATATAAGTAAGAACAATTAATGTATAAATATCAATCAATATAAATAAATAATTATATATCTAGATATATAAATCTATATAAATAAGGGAATAATTATATATATATACACGATTATGCAATGCAACAATAATGATGCTTGCAGCAATTATTGAGGCTTATAAGTAATTACGATTTTAATATAAAAATGAATAGTTTAATATTTATTTATATATTTTTCATCCTATGCTCAATCAAATGTAAGATTGAAGGAATGCGATTAAGGAATAAAGAGACATGGGAGGACACATCAAATCAGGTGATGTACTCACTTAGCAATAATATTTAGCATATTTTGAATATAAGAAACTAATATTGCTAATCTGATTATTGGTGCAATGTTTTCCTTTGATGTTATCAATATTATAATAGTTCTAGGAACTAATGATGGTTCCTTTAGCATTATCATGACCATGAATTAAACCAAAGGGTATGATATAGCGGCATTTAGTTTCCATTATTGTTAATATTACATTGGATAGTAACATTGATCATAGACAAACTAAATATGATGAGAATTGGCATTGTTGTAGTAATATAGATCCATGTACTTTTTTTTTGCATTATGTTACATTTTCATGCATCCATATAATACTCTCAAACATGATACATAAATATAGATATTCAATAGTAAATGCCCAAGTGACTGTACAAAGATTGTTTTCTCCGTGACTGTTACCCTATTAGGATGGGGGGAAGCATTCACCAAGTGGATTGCCTAAAAACCCCACCCTCAGGCCCGTTGGCCCAAGCAAGGGATTGGTCATGAAGGGTGGGGGTCCCAGCTCAACATTTTCTTACTTAGGGGGGTGGTAGGCCATTGGCCCTTGGTACTTTGGGTTTCCCCTCCTCTCCTAATTAGGGCCATTGTGTTTCGAGGTACTACCATGTGTGGAGAATGCAGGTACTAAGTTGTTGGGAAAGGAGGATTCGACAAGCAACCTCCCGTGCCCAACATGAAGGCTTCAGGGCGGATCCACCCTTGGCACTCCTCTTACTTGTTAAATTACATTTATGATTATGCTTATATTTTGGATATCTAGATATTAATGCTAATAGATATGTGTATGTGGAAATTTTGTTAATATGGTGAATGCAGATTTCAAATCAACATTACTTAATTAAAAAAAACATTCAATTGGAAGGAAGAATCCCTAAACCTAATCTACAAGCAAATTCTAGGGCAAATCAGGTAAGGGACATTACACTCACAGGTTGCGGCCTGCAAGGTGCATGCCCCAAGCATAGTCGCTCCTCCTCATAGCCGTCTCCCCTTGAAGAGATTTTACAAATAATCATCATAACATCAATTTTCTAACTTCACCATATTGCCAACAACTTCATTTATACAAATTTATTGCATAATATGATCATAGAGAAATTTATCTAATACTTTGAACAACTGTTACGTAATGATATTTTTAAAAATTTCAAACAGCCTAACTTTCAATTTTCATCAAATAAGACCCAATATTTATAGACCAAGTGCTGACCTAGACCTTGGAATGGTCAACACACCAATCAACAACCTCCTTTAAATTTTCCTTTGAACTTTATGACCTCTTCTTAATGGTTGTATGACAGCCTTATGAAAGGTTACGATCGTTCTTTATGATGCTTCTTTGGGTTTTATAAAGCTTTCAAAGGCTGCAACAGATTCCAAATAGGCTTTTAAGCCTTTTAAACAACTATGAGTGGAGTTTATGAAATGTATGACCCCTCCAAGTACCATAAAATGGTATGGCTGGGTTATCCCAACACAAATAAAATATTTAAATATTTTAAACACTTCTTCTAGGGCACACAGTGCACTATTAATAATTTGTTTCCACTGCACACACCAAACATGAAATTTCTAATCTGTCCCACTTGCACACACAACATTTACAAATTTAAACTTGCAAGCAAACTCTATAAATTTATATCTGGAACCTGCAAACTAGGTGAACTCTGAAATCTTTATAGATAAATCAATCTACTCCACACTTTTCAAACCTGAATCAATCTGCACAATTGTGAACCCTCTATGCATTCGCCAAGGATTGGTCAATTGGGTTTTCGTCTACAAAAACCAAGAAAGAACCCAAGGGTTTTCGTCCTAGAGTTTGTTGAACCGAAAGCAGAAGCTCTCAAAGAAATTCTCCAAAAAATAACAAGTCAAGAATGTAATGCTTTTTGGCTCTCAACCCTTTTATATCCCATCCTTGAAAGAATTTAATTAATTTTCTTTTTCTTTTATCTCATATTCCTGCTCATAGAATGACCCACTTCATAAATTTTCCATTGACATAAAATATAGTCACTTTATTAAAATAATCCAGCTTTAGCTTTAATTAATTAAATATAAATAATCTCAAGAAGTTTAGGACTATTTAAAATTTAATTAATTAATTCCCTAATAAAGCCCGAAATTAGCCTATGAGAATTAAACAGGCTAAAAAGGGATGCTTCTGGCTACTCAACAGAAGGGGACATTACATAGTGCTGGTGTTTTTACAAGAGGAAAGAAGAAAACTAGTGGTAGTGAGAGGCTGGAAACAATTATAGGTATGTTCAATATACAATCATGGGACGCAACAAAGTTTTCATTGCCAAAATTTTCTTTGTCCATGCCATCCCATTTCAAGTGACAAATTTTCCTATTTAAAACAAATGTTGAAAGATGCAATTCCTTTTGGTCCCTCATTTAGACTCCTTGGAGAACATAACCTATGCACTAGGCTCCTTGATAAAAAAATATTTTGTTGATTAAGAAGATTAGATAGACTTGCTTGAGGATAGGTTGCTCTATTATCATGGATGGATGGACCAATATTAGACATTAGTCACTAATCAATATTATAGTCAAATTTGTAGTCGTCTCTTATTTTCTTAGAGCTATTGATTGATTAGGGAAGCGCAAAAATGCTAACTTCCAATTCTAGGATGTGAAAGAGGCCATAGAGGACATTGGGGCTTCAAATGTTGTGCAAGTGGTCACCAATTCAACATGTGTGCAATTAGTTGGCATGATAATGGCATGATAGTAGAGGGTGCTTACAAGCACCTCTTTGAATCATGTTGTGTTCATGCATTGAACAATACATTGAAAGACACAAGGAAGATAGATCGGGTGAAGAGATTGGTGGCAACAGATAGAAATATTAGATATTCATTTGCAACCACAACACCTCACTTCTCTTTACGACTTCTATGAGGAACTCCGCAAACCTATGAAGACTACATATGTTAGTTGATTGAGATGGAAGAGCCTCTACAACTAATAATGATTGATCCAAAATGGGGTTGATGGCTCAATGCAAACATTGTTGAGAGAAAATTTTCCTTTATGACAATTGATGGTCTACCTTGAGGTAAGAGAATTCTAATTTTATTGTCAATTTGTCATGTCCCCGAAATCATGACACTAAGATAACAAAAGACATTTAAAAATATTAATGATTTGATACCATTATAATTATAATTGTCAAAGACTATTATAATTATAAAAGATAGATATTAATAATTTAATATTATAATAAATATTGAAAATATATAAAATTAATATAAAAACAATAAAACCAAAATGAAGCATTTAATATCTATTTATATAGAACATAAGATAATATTAAAGATAAAATTGGTCATCATAATATTTTAATATAGAACATAATAATGGCCATTAGGAACATTACAGAGTCGGATTCTCCAATGCTATCGATTGATACCTTTGACTTTATCTGACCACGTCGTAGTTGCTTCACAAGATGTTAGAAGAGTTGTCATTGATGTCAAGACAAAGAATATATCTTTATTCATTTTGGCTCAATCAAATGGTTAAAGATGAATAAATCAGTTTATTGATGTCATCATGTGTTAGTATTGTGGAGCAAGATCTGATCTATATATGGGAAAATTGCTACAAACAAGAGCAATGCAGTTTCAAGAGATTTGATCGAAATATAGAAGCAACAATCAAATAAAAATAATCTAAGCAACACTCCAGATCGAATAAACTTGATCCAAGGTCGAATGAAAAGTATCTTCACATCGAAATACTTAAGAATTTCAGATTGCATGAATATGATAAATAACAACTTCAGAATAAAACTCTTAGAAGATGATTTTTAATTCTAACGAATTCGATTAGCGATTTATTCAAAGTTGTCAAGAATTTAAAAAAAATAAAATAAAAAAAGAGAGATGTGTTCATGGTCATCATCACGTTAAACACACAAGAAGGAACGCGACTATCTAAAAAGATGTGCTTCTTCAAAAGCGATGATCCAATTCATAATCGAATGTGATCATTGTACGGACGCGGATCTATGAAACAAAGAGAAGCGACAGTTCATAAAATATTTTCACATAGAGACGTGTCTCTTCTAAAGCAATTAATCTCCAACAACAAACTTAACAATTGAATGAAGTCTTAAAAATGAAAATAAGGAGGTTCGATCCATAACAAACAAAGTCAGTTTGAAGAGACGTGCCTTTTGAAATATGAAAGGACATATTTTATAACCTTTTCTTGAAGAGACGTAAGCTTCAGAATTTCTTAATAACCTACAGGCAGCTGCAAGGTGGTTGGTTAAGAAGTACTAAAAGAACATTAAGACTAATACACACAAATAAAGGGGTGCAACTTGTCAAGAGATGTGATTTCTATCAAGAGTTGCAATCTTACAACAAAGTATATATTTGTCAGTTATTTTGGTCATGAAGGTGTGGTTGTGTAATTGAAGACTTGCAGTTTAGTCAGATTCCTACCTCCTTGTGTGGGCTGAAGGTGATATCTTGGATCACATAGAGCAGATTGGAGAGTTGGGCTTGTGCAGATCAGATTGAAGGCAGTCTCACTTCCATCAAGTCAAGGTTTGGTGCCTTGCATTAGGGGTTGGTGCTCCTTGTAGGCAGGTGTCTACTAAATTTTGGAGAGGTCTAGGTGTCCCTTGTGGAATTCATTCTACTAAATCATCTTATTGTAAATTTGTAGGGTGGTGCCTGTTGATGTTAATACAGCGTCGGTCTTCACTAAGACTAATATTAAATACATGGGCCAACTTTATATATTTGATTTATATCATGTAATTATTCTGGCCGACTTTAATTGTTATTTATCACAGGCCGACCCAAGTGAAGAGGCGCCTAGGAGATATAAATACAAGGTCACTTCTTGACTATTCATACAATTCGAATATTAAGAAGTTCGCACTTTATTGGCAGAGCAGAATTCGCAGTCCTAGAAGAAGTTCATACTTAATCAGCAGATCATCATCTTGTAGCAGCAGATCATCATTTTGTAGCAGCAGACTGATTTCAAGGAGAAACATATTCATTCGTATCTTTGCATCTAGGAGAGGTGCTATTATTCATTGTATCAAATTCGGCATTGTGTTGGGCCTGAGTTCAAGCAGATTTCTGCTCTTATTCCTTCAATATATAAGAGATATATTTGCTGGGTTTTTCTCCCTCAAGAGGAGGGTTTTCCCAGGGTATCTTGTTGTGTTCATTGTCTTATGTGTTGCATTTCTTTTGTTAAATTGATTATCTAATCTGATCTAAGAAACACTAACATGGTATCAGAGCGGGTGTGAAAAAGATCGTGATCAGATTTAGTTCGCAACACTCACCTTATTCTTTTCTTCAGTCTATCTTCTATATTTCTCAAGATGGTGAACGGTCTGAAAATCGAGGATAGACTCGAAGGGATCTCGAACTACATATCATGGAGGTTCAGGTTCATGCTAACTTTGGAAGAGAATGACTTGGCTGAGTTTGTGAAAACAAAAGTTCCCGAACCTGAGGGGGAAGAAGAGAAGCTGCAATGGAGGAAGAAAGACACTAGGGCAAAGAAAGCATTGGTTGATTCCGTCAAGGATCATATTGTACCAATTATCTTCAAGTTGGATACAGCAAGAGAGATGTTTACAACCTTGGAAGAGATGTACGAAATCAACAACACCAGTCGTGCCCTTGCTCTGAAGCAACAACTTCATCATGTGAAAATGGCGAAAGGAGAATCTGTTATTACATACTTCATGAGGATTTCAGAGATAAAAGATCAGCTCTCCACTATTGGTCACATGATTGATGATAAAGAACTGACTATGCTTGCTCTCAATGGTCTTCCGCTTTCATGGGAGGCGTTCATCCAAGGAATCAGTGCAAGATCCGAACTTCCCAAGTTTGATCGATTGAGGATTGATTGCATTCAAGAAGAATCAAGACTAACAGCAAGGGGGATTGGTCAAAGCTCAAAGAATGAAGAATTACAAGTTCTTACCTCTCATTCATCAAACAAAGGTAAAGGCTTTAAGAGAGGTTTCTTCAAAAGGAATCGAGAAGATGGAAATGAAGATGCTCCTACCTTCAAAAGGAAACGAGACATGTCCAAGATTCAATGTTTTCGTTGTGATAAGTATGGTCACTTTGCGAGGGTTTGCCCCCAACGACCTAAGCTTCAAGTTGCCACTGCAGATGTTGAAGAAGTTGCTCTACAAAAGGACTCCAGTGATTATCTATTTTATTCAGCCTTGTCTAGCAATGTTTCTACTGACTCTAATACTTGGTTGATTGACAGTGGTGCTTCTAGGCACATCACCGGATTCAGAAGTCATCTTTCAAACTTAATGGAAAGCAACTCCAGTGATCAAGTTGTTATTGGAGATGATGCTAGATATTCTGTAAAAGGGATTGGAAACTCCACTCTTCACTTGGATTCTGGAATTTCTTTGGAGTTGAATGATGTACTGTTCGTACCAGGGATAAAGAGGAACCTTGTTTCAATTTCAGCATTAGAAGACAAAGGTTATCAAGTTGCCTTCTCTAAAGGGAAAGTTCTTATATGGGCAAAGAACTCCAGCTTCAAAACTGCTCAAGTGATTGGAGTTAGACATGAATGTCTCTACATGCTGTGCACTCGTCCTCTTCAAGCACTTGTGCATAACAGTACCAGCATGTGTGATCTTTGGCATCGAAGATTGGCTCACATTCACTTTCGTGCTCTACCTATCATGGAGAAGATGGTCACCGGTCTTCCGAAATTCGATCAAGAACATGAAGGTACATGCAAGGGATGTGCCCTAGGCAAGAACACAAAAGGTACGTTTCATTCCAGTGAAAGTAGATCTAAATGTATTCTTGATCTCATTCATTCTGATTTGTGTGGTCCAATGTCTAGTGCATCATCTAGTGCATCATCTAGTGGTTTCTTGTATTATATTATTTTCATTGATGATTACTCTAGAAAGACTTGGATATATTTCTTGAGATCTAAAGAATCAGAAGAAGTATTAGAAAGATTCAGAGAATTCAAAGCACAGATTGAAAATCTGTCTGGGAAGAGGATCAAAGTATTGAGATCTGATAATGGTGGAGAATACACTTCTGGCACTTTTCGAGACTTTTGTATTGAAGCAGGGATTAAGAGGGAGTTCAGTGTTCCCTATAATCCACAACAAAATGGTATCGCTGAAAGGAAGAATAGATCTATTGTGGAAGCAGTGAAAGCTATGATCCATGATCAAGACTTACAAATCTCTCTTTGGGCTGAAGCATCAAGAACAGCCGTCTATGTTCAAAACAGGAGTCCCCATAGGATCTTAGAGAATAAAACTCCTGAAGAAGCATTCTCAGGCGTGAAGCCTGAAGTTAGTCATTTGAGGATCTTTGGCTGTCCAGTCTATGTTCATATTCCAAAGGAAAAGAGAACAAAGCTAGAACCTTCTGGGAAGAAAGGAATTCTTGTAGGCTATAGTGAGACATCAAAAGCTTACAGGATTTACATTCCAGGACAGAAGTCTATTGAGATCAGTAGAGACGTCACATTTGAGGAAGATGTTGCTTATAGAAGGTCCAAAGGCACTCCTATGGAGGTCGATGAAGAAGAACTTCCTCAAGATATGGAAGTTGACCATATTCCAGAGAATCTGAAGGAGGATACAGAACCTAAAGAAGATATTGATCCAGTTGAGCCTTTGGATCCTACTGATGGGCCTCTAGACATTGTGATTGGAAAGAAAAGACCTCTTTGGGCTCGCAGGACAATGCAGGAAGCAGAAAGGTTTGCAGCTCCAAGAGGAGCCTTCAGAGAAAGCAAGAGACCTCACAAGTTCTCTAGTTATGTTGCCTTGATGAGTCAGATTATTGAGTCAGAGCCTTCAAATGTTGAAGAAGCTTCTAGTCAACAAGTATGGAAAGATGCCATGATTGAGGAGTATCAGTCTATACTTAAGAACGATGTTTGGGATATAGTTCCTAGACCCAAAGACAAATCTGTGGTGTCTTCTAAGTGGCTCTTCAAGATCAAGCATGCAGCTGATGGGAGCATTGAGAAACACAAGGCTAGATTTGTGGCTAGAGGGTTCTCACAAAAAGAGGGAGTTGACTATGAAGAAACCTTTGCTCCTGTGGCTCGTTACACGTCTGTTAGAACCATCATTGCTATTGCTACATCTAGAGGATGGAAGATTCACCAAATGGATGTAAAGACAGCTTTTCTGAATGGCATAATAGAAGAAGAGGTTTACATTGAGCAACCAGAAGGATTTGAGGTGCATGGGAAAGAGTCTCATGTCTGCAAGCTGAAGAAGGCCTTGTATGGTCTTAAACAAGCTCCTCGTGCTTGGTATGAAAGAATTGATCAGTATCTTTCAAGTCTGGGTTTCTCAAAGAATGATGCAGATTCTAACCTCTACTTCAAAGTAGTAAATGGTGAAGCATTAATTTTGGTTTTATATGTTGATGACTTGATCATTACTGGTGAAGAACATCTAATTCTAAAATGCAAGAAGGAATTAGCTTCAGAATTTGAGATGAAGAATCTAGGTCTCATGCATTACTTTCTTGGCTTAGAAGTTTGGCAAAAGCCAGATGAGATGATTCTAAGTCAAGGGAAGTACACTGTTGACATTCTCAAAAGGTTTGGTATGATTGACTGCAAACCTATGTCTACACCCATGGAGACTAATTTAGATAAGTTGAAAGAAGCTGCAGCTAGTTCAGAACCAGTGGATTCTACGATGTATAGACAGTTGATTGGTTCATTGATGTATCTAGTTAACACTAGACCTGATATTTGCTATGCAGTGAGTGCACTTAGCCAGTTTATGTGTGAACCAAAGCAAATACATCTTGTAGCAGCTAAACATATCCTGAGATATTTATGCGGCACAATTGGATATGGGTTGAGATATTCTTCAAACGTGGATTTGGAGCTGCATGGTTTTACTGATTCTGATTGGGCAGGATGTGTCTCAGATCGGAAGAGTACTTCTGGTTGTTGCTTCAGTTTGGGGACTGCTATGATCTCCTGGTGTAGCAGGAAACAGTCTTCAGTGGCCTTGAGTACAACTGAAGCAGAGTATATTGCAGCTTGTGTGTCAGCTCGTGAGGCAGTGTGGCTTCGCAAGCTCCTTGCAGGATTGTTTGGACAATCAATGGAGCCTACTATTATACACTGTGATAATCAAAGCTGTGTGAAGCTTTCTGTCAATCCTGTGTTTCATGACAGAACAAAACATGTTGAGATCAAGTACCACTATATTAGAGATATGGTACAAAGGAAAGCTATACAGTTGAGGTATATCAGCACTGAAGAGCAAACGGCAGACATTCTCACCAAGCCTCTCGCCAGGATTAAGTTTGTATACTTCCGGGAGAAACTTGGTATGGTGGAGAATGCAGCCGTGACTGAGAAAGAGTCTCAGTAATCAGTGATCCTTGTTGAGAATGCAACTCTTTGCTGAGAAAGAGTTGAGGTGCAAGCCCTTGTTAATACAATTCTCTGCTGAGAGAGAGTTGAGGTGAAAGTCCTTGATAATGCAATTCTCTGATGAGAGAGAGTTGAGGTGAAAGCCCTTGTTTCCACCCTCTGGGAGAAGCTATGGTGGATGTCATGTGTGTGACTCCATGACAACATCACGTGAGAGAATCCGTGATGAGTTTTTACCATCTATGGGAGTAGCCATAATGGTTAATATCACGTTGAGGTGATATTTTATTTTGTTTTCATTCTAACATAATGTGTCTTGTGCAGATGGAAGTTCATCCCTAGCTGAGAGGGAGTGTTGATGTTAATACAGCGTCGGTCTTCACTAAGACTAATATTAAATACATGGGCCGACCTTATATATTTGATTTATATCATGTAATTATTCTGGCCGACTTTAATTGTTATTTATCAAAGGCCGACCCAAGTGAAGAGGCGCCTAGGAGATATAAATACAAGGTCACTTCTTGACTATTCACACAATTCGAATATTAAGAAGTTCGCACTTTATTGGCAGAGCAGAATTCGCAGTCCTAGAAGAAGTTCATACTTAATCAGCAGATCATCATCTTGTAGCAGCAGATCATCATTTTGTAGCAGCAGACTGATTTCAAGGAGAAACATATTCATTTGTATCTTTGCATCTAGGAGAGGTGCTATTATTCATTGTATCAAATTCGGCATTGTGTTGGGCCTGAGTTCAAGCAGATTTCTGCTCTTATTCCTTCAATATATAAGAGATATATTTGCTGGGTTTTTCTCCCTCAAGAGGAGGGTTTTCCCAGGGTATCTTGTTGTGTTCATTGTCTTATGTGTTGCATTTCTTTTGTTAAATTGATTATCTAATCTGATCTAAGAAACACTAACAGTGCCTACTTGAAAAAGAAATTACTTCAAAATAGTTGTGTCAACTTGTGGAGATTGGTTCATATCAAAAATTGATTGTAATAAAGTTGAAAAGATTAAGAAATAAAAGTTTGTGATTGATTTACTGATTCACCCCCCCCTCTCAGTAAATCTTTTGTGCTCTTCACAAGATCCCTCCTCAATACTTGCAGCTCCCCCTTTAATAAATCGGAATTCCTTCCTCCAAATTGCAACTTCCTCCTAAATTAGATGGTCAAATTTGAAATGGAGGTGTCCTTGAAATATGTGAGCGGTGGCTATATAAGAGTTAACAAATTATATTAATACCATGCCCTCACCTTACATAGAAGACATGCAACATCATTCCTGGGCTGGCGATTACCATGTCACCGCCTAATCATGCCTTTATGAGAGGCGATAATACACGAACAAAACATATATTACAACCTCGTTTGTGTTATGCAAGATAGCCTAGGATAATAACTGGTGTCGAATCAAATGCCTTCAGTTACATGTATATAGAATCCCGAAGATGGGATATCGTGATTGACCCGGTGTAAAAGCACTAGGAAGCGGCTACTGAAACAGACGACATCAAAAAATATATAGTCTCATGAATATGCTCTCATTAATGAATGAATCGATGAATTACAGGTTGTATTCATGACAATCTCAATTGTTGCTCGCTTTTCGTTCCAAGAACGATATGTACCAATAGAAGCCACGATAAGGGATAATATTGATGAAATCAATTATCCCTTAATCGGTAACCTACATAATATGAGACAATTACCACAAACAAAATATTATTTAAAAAGACAACTTAGTCAAAGGGCAATTAGCATATAAAGAGGTGTGGCCTTTGAAAGAAGTCGATTCACAGGGGACAGATCTCTTGATCCAATCAAAGGTATTTAAGTAAGGAGAATCATCTAGGCAAAAAAAAAGGGGAATGGGAGAGAGAAGTTTGATTACATATGCTAATGACTAATTGAAGATTACAGAAAAAAGCAATTCATTGGAGGGTGTCAGATCTGTATCGGATATCATTGCAAGACCATGTATATATGTGACTATCATGACTCATATTTTATCTAAATCTACTTTCATATAGTCCATTACCATCCAATGACCGAGTGAAGTAAACTTGAAATTTGTTCTTAAAGTATATCACTCTAAATTAGCAGTCCTCAACACCCTTTGAATACCCTGAATTGAGTGAGATCAAAGATAAGACTATCTCCATTCTACAAGGAACATTACAACAAGAAGGGATTAAGGAATACGTGGAGAGATACAGCCAATCAGGTGAGACGATATCACTTAGTCAATAATATTCTAGCATTTCCAAATATTTTGACTTGATAACTGCTCACCAATATTCTTGGGTAGATATAAGTTATGACTGAATCCTGTAAATCTTCTTGAAATAGATGATGAATTCCTCTTAGTGACTGATCCGTTTCTAAATGACTATCTAACTTTAGAATGGCAAAGCCATCGCACAACAAGCATAGGCAGGGAATCCTTATTATCTACTATTGTTGCAAATATGGTTGTTTTTTGAAGTCCTATATATATTGCCTTCTTCCTATGTGCCATTTAGTGGAAAGCTTGAAAAGGCTAACATTATGCAAAAATTTATATAATTCTTAACTCAGAATTGAATGCACTAGTTAATTATGCTTATACGATTATTATTGCAAGAAATCATTAAAGTTATCATGATTATAGTTCTATGGATTGATATTGGTTTCTCTTAGTATTATATTGATTATAGGCAATGACTTGTTCATGAAATTAATACTAGCTGAATGCAAATATATTTAAGACTGTCTTCCGAGTGTTTGTAAGCTTATTGGGAGGAAGGGTGTGAGAGAAGTGGTGCCTAAAAACCCCACTTAAGATTCCACCCCTAAAACCCAAGGCAAGGATGGGCCATGGAGGGGTGGAAGTTCCACTTAAGGTTCCACCCAATCCGAAGGCATGGGTGGGCCATGGAGCGGTGGGGGTCCCACTTAAGAATCCGCCGAGGCCATGGAGCGGTGGTAGGCCTAGACCACTTATACGCTCCCCCGACTGTCCCCAATAGGTTAAGTGTCTTCCGAGGTGATGATATTGGCTGGAGAAAGCAATTACTAATTCGCCGAGAAGAGAAGATTGTGGTACACAATCTCTTAGCGTTGGCAAAGGACTGCAGGGCGGTGTTGGTGTGTGTTTTGAGTACGCCACCGAACACAGAATAAAAATGCCCAAGGGACACTCCTATCCTCTCTTGAAAAGTGATTGTAAATACCTAGAAGATAATACAATAACTCCAATGTTTCTTTTGGTCAGGTCATGATGTGTGGATAAGGCCAGTGGGCGTTGTGATCGCTGGTAATCACAAGGGGACTTACGTGATAATTTGTTTGCAGATTGAGGACTTAGACGGTTTTATCTTTGAAGGCTCTTTTTGATGGGTATTTCAGATTTTCAAAAAAAAGGGCAAAAGGATAAGGGTTTAGAAATCTAAACTATGCCTAAGAACTCAAGAGACGGCAGCGACTAGATAAAATAGGATAACCGCACTTTGTTTCACCTCCTTCGGACAACTACGCAAAGTGGGTGCAATCTTCAACGGAAGTGATAATAATTTTCATGTTCAAATTGATAAAAACAAACAGAAGTTAAGCATCCACAAATTACTGGCTCAAGCTAACTTTACACATCAAATGCAAATCATCCATTTGACAAAAGTATGAGCTAAATTTTATCCGCCACTGCTATCAAATCTATCATCCACTTAACAAACATATGAATTAAATACTAATCTAATTCTACTCTAAGCATTGAAGGAGAAATATTAAAACCTTGCACACTACTTGAAAATAAAAGTGGTTCTTAGCAAATCATGCACAAGAGCTTTTATAAACGGAAATAGTTTTATCGCAACAATCTTATACAACTCCCTTCACACTTTACAAATGAGGGGCGAGCTCAATTTATAGGCTCCCCAATTACAATTCAATGGCCAAGATTGATTTAGGATCAACGACCGAGATTACAAAATAAAACCCTAATTAGGGTTTGTCATAATTAACTACGTCTCGACTAATGAGAAAATTACATTTTGGGACACTTGTCCTTCTTGCTAAATATAAACCAACTCCATGGATAAGTCAAGTTCATTGAACCTAGACATGTTGACTTGGAACAATTTGATTGGTTGGAAGATGACGAGGCGCCACCTCAACGTGTTGGATGTCCTCCTTGGTCTCCTTGTTCTTTTTCCATGCACTTGCCTTAGAATATCTTTCTTTGCCAACGACTTTGTCCTTTGTGTTTGTTCCTTCCTAGCTTTGATCTTGGATTTCCTTTAGGATTTTGCTTTCTTCTACTTGCATTTGAATCTTTGACGTCTGGAAGTTTCCCCTTAGAGCAAATGTCTAGACTTGAAGTTATTAAACTTTTCTTTCCTGACTGCTTTGAAATTCCTTTGAGTGCCTTGAATTTGGAGAAGAGCTCTCCTGTGCTTTCGCCAAAATGGAGGAAATTGGAACTTTCTCTGTGAATTATTTCCCATACTTAGCCAAATTTTGGCTATTCAATTTCATTCTTTAATGCCTTCATGTGGACCATTCAACA
The DNA here is from genome assembly GCA_007115665.2 of Sequoiadendron giganteum. NCBI lineage: Eukaryota > Viridiplantae > Streptophyta > Pinopsida > Cupressales > Cupressaceae > Sequoiadendron > Sequoiadendron giganteum. The sequence goes on from CM021101.1 coordinate 816,705,381, forward strand.
CTTAGCCAAGATTTTGGCCATCTCTATGCTCGAATGAACTTTGCCTGTGGATTTGTCTTCAATTCTGAGTTTGGCTCGTGCGAAGTAGGGTAGACTCCATCCTTGGGCAAGAATTTTATTCATTTCCTCTTTATTCCTCTTCATTTTTCTTGTTTTCTCTCCAACACTTAGTCAAAATTTGATCCTTTTATTGTAGGAAAATTCCACACTTAGCCATTTTTTTTGCTTCCTCTTGGCAAATTTTATCATGTTTGTTTCTGACCTTGGCTGATTTTGGACTTGACATGCCATTTTTTTTATTATGCTTGAGCGGACTTCCTCATTGGCAAGCCAATTCTTTCCCTTTCTCCTTGGCGGACTTGGCTGTGTCTTGGACAAGTGTAACAACCCCAAAACCGGGTAAACAAAATTTTTTCTAATTTCACTAATAAGATACAAGGAAATACAATTAAATGACAAAGTAAATAACTTTTCTTTTCATTCTAATTGAACATTTCATCATAAAGAAATAAAAGACATGATACATCATTGTTCTATTTTCCAAGTAAATAACAGAGTACGCTTTCATGATTTCTTTTCTTCAAAATAACAAGCAAGGTAAGAATCTTACAAGTTTCAAACATAGCTCGGAAGCTTTTGAGCAAATAGGAATAAGACTGTCCAGGATCTTCCCTTTCAAACCTTGGTTCATCAGAAGTCTTAAGGTGGAGGGGAAACATCACTCAGGTGCTTTTCCACCAACCACGGACTTATATTGCGGTCCCCCGCACGTTTACTGTTAAGTAGACGGCCCTCCCTTCTTCGAGGAGATTGGTTGGGTAACCGGTTCTGTATGACCAACTGAGCATAGTGTGTAATCCTACATAACTAAATCCTTGTGTCCTCACAATCTCAATCTAGCATGTAACCTGGATTACTGTGAACTGACAGTGTAATTCGTCTCACAGTCTAAGTGGACGTTAGGTATACTACACTACTTTGGCCAAAGCATTTCGGCAGTACTTATACTGACGGTCATCTATCACTTGCACTAAGTCAGGTTTGGTTTGACTTAAGGCTGCCTTATCCTACGCGTAGGTTGAGTCCTTCAGTGGGTAGTCAATCACCCTAGACTTCCTACTTCAACTACTTAAACAGGAAATGGAGTACAGTCAACAAGGGGTCCCTCTGGTACTTCCCAACATGGAAATCTTTATCCATGGAGTACGTAGCTTTCTCTAGTTAACCTATTTAACTCTAAAGCTTTAGACTACCTTGGTTCTGAATCCACCCTCGTCCTAGTATTTAGTAACTAATCCCTTTCCTTTACTTAAGGAATTCAAACAATATTCAAGCAATACAAATTATAAGGTACTTTACTAAAAGTAAAACAAATATTTCCCTTTTCAAATTCATCTATGATTTCAAATGATTCGTTTCAACATGCTTTTAAGTTATTTCAATTCATCAAGTTCTCTAAGCTATTTCAAAAGCTTTTCTAAGGAAATTAAACTATTCCCCAATTTGACCAGCTCTTTAAGCTATCTATTAAATTCAATAAGCCTTTTCTAAGGAATTAAACTATTCCCAATTCAGCAATTTCATAGAACATAGAGGTTTCTTTTTATTTATTTTTTTTCATAAAGCAAGACATAATCAAGCAATCTAATCATGCAATTTAAAATAAATAACAGAAAATCTATCAACATATATCTCATGCCTGATTTCCTTTTGCGTATGAGCTTGATCGGTGACTTCGATCCCTGCTCCACCGTCCTTCGCAGCCTTCTCTTAACTTAAGCAAAAACTACTTTCAGGTAAATGCAAAAAGTGTTCTCAGCAATACTGTCTCTCAGCAATACTGTCTCAATTGCAAATGATTTTCACAAAATGGCAATGGCTTTCACAAAAATGGCAATGGCTTTCATAAAAATGGCAATGGCTCTCATAGAATGACAATGGCTTTTATAAAATTTGAATTCCAAAACACAGAAATACCACAGCACTGTATTTCGAATTTTCCAAGGCAAGAAGAGTGAAATGAAAAGATTGAGTGTCTTTCAACAATGAGTGAGAACCTATTTATAGGTTTCGAATTCTCATGTTTCCTACCTTGTAGGCATGAGAATTCGACACCTCTCATTTTGAAAATGTCAAAATTCGCAGTGGCAGTCACACAGCAAAAGAGTTGATGATTCTTCATAATTTCTCAAGAATGTTTCAACATATCACATGCCAAATTCGTGGATCAACCACGTACAGGAAAAAGCCCTTAAAAATGGCGAACTTGAAGAACAAATGGCGTTTGGATTATGCTGCAGAAAACGTCAAGGTTTACGCACACACAGTTCATGTCTCCTTCCACCCACGCGTCCCAGACCGGTGGCGTTCAAGCATCCGCGACCAGGTCTAAGCTACGCGAGCTGGGCGCGGATTATTCTCCCTGGTTTTCCACTATTTTCTGGTTTAACAGTCGCGCGATTTCTTCCCATGAAGAAATCCGCGATTTTACTCAAATATTAACTTTACATTTTTAAACAGTCTATAGTTCAGCATTTCGAAATTCTTTTTCCTTTTATATTTTCCAAGTATTTCAATATTTCGAAATTCCTTTGTATGGTTTGCAAAGTATTTACCAAAGACTATGAAAGTTTTATTACCTTTATTTCCAAGGTAAATAAACTCAAATTCCTTTATAAGCTAAATGTAAATTTAAATGCCAAAGATTTATAGTTTATACAAAATCTTTCCAAAGTTTTAGATATTTTAATATTTTCATTAAAATATATTAATATATTTTATATTATATTTAATACAATATTATTATAGTTTTTTAACTTACCTTTCTTTTAATATATAATATATAAATATATCTATACAATATTCAAAATATTACATTAGATATATTAATATATTATATTACCGATAAAACTATAATAACATCGATATTAAATATATTATTAAATATATTAATTAACTTACCCAGTTTACACTTAAACATATCTATACATGTTTATTTTCAAATCTCCAATTACGTGTATTATAGGCCAGTCAGAGCACCTCTAATGGACGTAATTGCATAAACACGTATTTATACATTTAACCATAAATTCCAGGCATCAGTAACTTATCAGTTCACATTTCACATACAAGGCTCACAGAACAGTAAGTCAGTCAATCAAGGAACACCACTCATAAAGCATGAAGAAGTAATCATAACTCCTAAGCCTAAGGATGACTTATCATGACAACTTAATCTGACTCAGTTCCTAAAATCCTCAGTGAAGTGTGTGTATGCTCATACGATCAACTTTACCGGTTAGTCGACCAAGTTCCTCTTCCTGAGTGATATTTCCCCTCCACCTGGAGGAATAGCTCCTGTTCCTGCATCCATGGCACAAAACCACGGCAGTCAAATGCTCACAATATTTGCAGTATATATATATAAATCAAATATATAAAACAAGACTAATTATTTTCCTCTATTCATTGTTTTATTCAAGAATAACATCAATCAAGAATACAGAATGAGCCAAACATAACATGTAAACAGGATTTCATATTGTCAACAAAATTCAATCACATTTGTTCATTCAAAACCTTCCTTACAATCAGAATGCTCTAAGCATTACTAGAATAGTAACTATACAAATTCCGGGGTGTAACAACAAGGCGGACTTTGAAGCTGGCTTGGATATGTGCATGGCAGACTTCAAGGTTGGCTAGACATGCTTTGGCGGACTTCGTCTTTGGCTAGACCATGTGTACTTCCTTTTGGGCGGACTTTGTCTTCGACCTGCCATCTTCACACTAGGCGAACCTGGTGAATGCTTAGACATTCTCATGCTTGGCGCACTTTGCCAATGCCTTAGAAATTTTCCTTGCCTCCAAAGTTGGGCAGACTTCTCAATAGATTTGCCAATTTTCCCCTTGGGTGGGCGAACTTGGAAGCTTCTTATGCCATGGGCGGACTTGGGGATCTCCATGCCATGGCGGACTTCAGCCTTGGCTTGCCAATGGCTACCTTTGGCATGCCAAAGGTAGGGCAGACTTCTCACTTTTCATGCCATTCTTTCCTCATGGGCGCCCTTCTCAGACTTTAGCCATTTTTTCCAAACTTTTGCCATTCTTACCTTGATTTTCATGATTTCTGGAGGCGTGTAGATTTCATGCTCTGTGGGATCCGAAAATAGAAACTTTCTAAAAATAGAAACTTTCCAAAAATAGAAAAAGCAAAAAGCATCCCTAAAAAATAGGAACTTCAGAATGGCCTAAAAATGTCAAAAAGCAAAAAAGCAAAAAGCAAAAAAGCAAAATCCCTAAAAAATAGGAAGTGTCAGAATTGACCGAAAGCAATGGCGTTCCTCGTCTACCGGGTCTTCGGAGCACTTCCATGACATCTAGGCATTGATACAGGCTTGAATTCTCTACTTGGCTCAGATGATTTCCAGAAAACTCTAACTCCTCATTGTAAATAAAGTGGTGATAAGCAGTTGCATTGCCAAGGCAAAAACCCAAAAAGCAAAAAGAAGGGGGTCCCCATTTGCAATGGGGCGATGTGTGAATTAGGTCACAATAGGCGGATCCACCCATGCCACTCCTCATATGTCTTCTTAATTGCATTTATGATTATGTTTATATTTTGGATATCTAGATATTATTGCTAATAGACATATGTACATGTGGAAATGTTGTTAAATTGGTGAATGCAGATTTCAATCCAAGGTCACTTCATAAAAGAAAACATTTGCTTGAAAAAGAGGAAACCCTAATCCCAAGCAACGAGTGAAAACTAGGGCCAAGTGGGACAAGGGACATTGCACAATAATTAAGTTATTAATGTTTGTAACTTGATAGTCTTATTCATTTTTTGTAGTAGCATTCACTCTATCATTTTCTTTTTGTTTGCAAATATGTTTCCTCCATCTCACCTATTGTAGATGCCATTAGATATGTTGATATGGACTCTCCTAGTCATAGAGATATTTATGAGATGTTGACATGCTTGGACAGATCAAGCAAACAATTCATAACAAGAATCTTAATTTGGGTTTATAATAGAAACATATTAGGTCCATTGTGATGTGGCAATGGAACACTATAAAACATCCACTTCATATAGTCCCAAATGCATGCACCAAGGGCTAGGAGAGAGCCTCCTTGTCATGTCCCCAATCCCGCCTAGGCCCTAAATTCATTTTGGGTAGGAGAAGAGTGTTTCTCAACACTAAATAAAGTTAAGGAAAATTTATTTATATTAAATAATATAATAGTAAGAAATATTTTAAATTTTTGGGCCAACCCTTTTTGGCGCCTATTAGCTGGTATTTATTTGAGTGTTTTGGTTTGATTTCATTATCATAGTTGGAGGAATTGATTTGATGGCTTGCTAGAGACGAAACCCTCTGCAATCTAGCGCCACGTGAGATGAAAACCTCATTGGCGTCAGTGATTCCTCTTCCCAACGCTTAGTATATTGTTTACTGACCCATATTCTCTCCATGACTAGGTTGGAATCGAATCTTGAAGGTGGCCTCAATGGGAGTTAGCGATTGGGGAGGAGCCTTTGGCTCAAACCACAATCGATGATCATAGCTCATTCATAGAGCAAATATCTGAAGTCATTACTACACCGTGCATAGACCCTTGAAGCATACACTTTGACCCTGTGCAAATTGCGGAGGAGCCACCTTTAGGGTGTTGACCCCAATCGTCTCATTGCCCTCACTTCTAGTACTTGGGGGTGCGCAAGTCATTCCTAGAGGTAGTCGCTTGCAGAAAACACACTTTGCGAATGCCCATATATCTGCCACTGTCACAAATATGATCATCATTCGATGCCATCAATTGCACATCGGGCAAGTTTGCTTACCACTGCTATGTAGGAATTAGAACTAAAGCAATATCTTTATTCGGATATGTAATTCATCTTTGAATTGGGGAATTGAAGTTGATTCGATATAATCCTTTGCTACCTAGCGTATATCAAATTGTGTGTTCATTTATCATGTCGTGGATTGATTTGGAGTTTAGTATTTGTCAGTTTCATACTGTGCTATGTGTTATTATTGCTTTGAGCCCATTTATATGTTTGGTATTTAACCAGATCTGAGTGCAAGTATCCTACAGATTTGTGTGTATATCATTTTATACTAAGTATGCATTGTTGGCAAATCTGAGTGGGCATTTTTAGGTTACATATCAATTATCTCCCTATGACATCTTTCATTGCTATTGTGAGACAATTTGAGTTGGCATCTTACATTGGTATCAGAGCAACAGTCTTGCCAGCCTATTGGGTAGCTTCCTTGCATGCAGTACAATCAAAGAGATCTAAGAGCCATAGAAAGGGAAAGGAAGAAAATTGAGGCAGCCACACAAAGAAATGACAGTGGAAAAGGAGGCAGAGGTAAGAAAATGGTTGAACAACTTGATGATATAAAGGTGTTCTTGCAAAGGCAAGAACAAATGAACCAAATGCAGTCACTAACAGCAGATCTACGCCAAACAATGTTGAAGGGAGCAACTTAGATTAGTTTGGGGCTAGAAATCAGAACAAAACACCAGTTGGATCAACTCTCAGACCCTTCCAGCCCACTTTCATGCCAAGGGTGGAAATACCACAAGAAGAAGGGAAAAAACAAGCTGCAAATGATTTCACTGATGTGGTTGAGGAGTATATGAGGCTAGATCCCATCACTAGAAGGGAGATTTTCTTTGAATAGTATAGTAATGCCAAACTGAAGAGTGGACCAAGGAATGATGAGAGGCTGCCTACACAATGATTTAATAGAGACCTCTAGAACAAAGTAAGTAAATTGTCACTGTTGATGTTCTAAGCAGCTTAGGGTTGTTTCTTCCAGCGCACTTATTCCAAGAAGACACATAAATTAAATGATAGCCTAATCGGCTATTTAATTTATACTCATTGAGATTATTATCTTTACCTATTTGGGCCGACCTACCTTGCATTTATTTATTCTCCCAAGAGAGCCGACCTAATTGAGGAGGTGCCTCATTTGTATATATACAAGGTCGCATTTGTACATTTGATCATCAAGTTCATTCATCATTCCTACAGCAGTTCACACTTAAGCAGCAAAGCATCATCTTGTAGTAGCAGGCCGAATTCAAGGAGAAACATATTCATCTTTGCATCTAGGAGAGGTGCGATTGTTCATTGTATTAATTTCGGCCATTACTGGGCTTGTTTTGTAAGCAGATTTCTGCTCTTGTTCCTACAATATATAAGAAAATTATTTGCTAGGTTTTTCTCCCTCGGGAGGAGGGTTTTCCCAGGGTATCTTGTGTTTATTATCTTATGTGATGCAATTTTATAAGTGCTTTCAGTTGTTTATCTGATCTATGAAACACTAACAATCACTACCTATGTTTGATGGTTCTACAAATGTTACTGTACAAGCTTGGGTTCAAAAAATAGATACATACTTTTCACTCAGCCCTATGACTGAATATGAAACAATCAAGTTTTCCATTTTACATTTGGAGGGTGTGGCTCACAAATGGCGGCATCATGGCATCATGACACAAAGATTTAACCTTGTTGCTACATATGCTGATTTCACACAAAAGCTCATAGAAAGATTCGATAGAAGAGATCCGGAGATGTATTTCAAGGAGTTGACACGATTAAGGCAGCATGGGTTAGTGGAAGATTATGTCACGGAATTTCAAAGACATTATGGTCCCAAACGTAATGGATAGGAGACTTATGTTCTTATTTATCGAAGAGTTATCAGAGTCATTTCGTGGGTTGGTGAGGAATTTTGAGCAAATGTCCTTGGAGGATGCTATTCAAAGGGTCTTAAGCGTAGAGGACTCTGTTGTTAAGAATAAACCTATTTCCAAGAATGCACCAACAGGGCAACAGAGGAAGCCATTTCACAAGATTGTTCCTCAATCGAAGGTCTTACCTCCAAACCTAGCAGGATGGACGAGTCTAAGAATGAGCTCCAAAGGAAGAAGTTATGCTTTAGTTGTAGGGATCCTTGGGTGCCAGGTCACAGGTGTTTGGGGAAAGGAGAAATTCACTATATTGAGGTAGTTTCTGATGATGATGCAGAGGATGGAGAAGGTGAACCCGAGGGCATTACTAATGACGATGAGCATGAGGAGATGATAGAGGAAGAACATTCAGGGGGCACTCTTGCAACACTTTCAAGAGCGCCAAGATATCACTCTTTCCGTATTAGAGGAGTTCTACAAGGGCAAAGGGTGATTGTCTTAATGGATAGTGGAGCCACCCATAATTTCATTGATGACGAGCGAGTGGCTAAGATGGGTCTAAGGACCAAAGACTTTGAGGGATTTAATGTAACAGTTGTAGATGGATATACTATTCCATTCACTCGCTAGATTCAATAGTTGCAGTTGGTCCTAGGAGGACACAAGATGCGAGATGATTTCTACATAATTGGCATTGGTGAGACAAATTTGGTTTTGGGAGTGCAATGGTTACACTCGCTTGGGAAATACACACAAAACTATCAAACCATGGAGTTGAAGTTCAAATCTAATGGGAAGGAGGTCGTCCTTCGAGGCCTATCCAAGGGAGGCCCAATGGTAGTTTCAGCCAAGAGGATGGAGAGATCTTTTCGTAGGGATGAAGCGGTTTGGGCAGCTGAGTGTTTGCTCACAGATACTAGTCCAACGAAGGAAGGGAGATCCTACCCCATTGTCATCCAATTCATCCTTCATCCTAGACAAGAGATGCAATGTGTTTAGTGACATTCCTTTTGGGTTACCACCAAACCGAGGGTTCTAGCATGTGATTGAGCTTGAGGAGGGAGCAGGACCCATCATTACTACTTATCAGCATCTTAGGGTGTATAAGGAAGAAATTGAGCAGGCAATCAAGGAGTTTTTGGACATGGGGCACATTTGTTTGAGTTCTAGCCCCTTCGCTTCATCTGTGGTGTTGGTCAAGAAGAAGGATGGGACGATGAGGATGTGCATTGACTATAGAGCACTCAATAAGAAGACAATCAAAAATCGCTATCCCATACCTAGGATCAATGAGTTGATAGATGAGCTTCAAGGTGCAATATACTTCTCTAAGATTGACTTGTGTTCGGGATACCATCAAATAAGAGTGAGAGAGGGGGATGTGCATAAGACGGCTTTCAGGTGTCACTATGGGCATTATGAGTTTTGGTCATGCCATTTGGGTCGACCAATGCCTTTGCTACCTTCCAGTCATGTTTGAACCAAGTATTCATTCTACAATTAAGGAAATTTGTTTTGGTTTTCTTTGATGACATCTTGATCTTTAGTAGGACATGGGAGAATCACTTGAAGCACATAGATGAGGTGCTTGGCATACTTGAGCAACACTCATTCTACGCCAAGGTATCCAAATGTGAGTTTGGCTTGACTGAAATTTTGTATTTGGGGCATAAGATTAGTGCTCAAGGGGTTAGTGTTGATGAGGAGAAGATCAAGGAAACCCAAGATTGGCCTAGACCAAGGAATTTGTCACAATTGAGAGAATTTGTGGGCTTATGCAGCTACTATAGGAGGTTTGTGAAAGGGTTTTCACAACTTGCAATTCCATTGACCAATTTCACGAAGAATGGGGCATTCTCTTGCAGCCCTATTGTGCAGCAAGCTTTTGATAAGCTTAAGGAGGGTAATGAGTTCATGTCCTATTTTGGCTATTTCAGATTTCTCACTTCCTTTTGTACTTGAGTGTGATGCTTCATGAGAGAGTATTGGAGCAGTTTTGATGCAAAATAGACATCCTATAGCATATGAGAGTAGGAAGCTCAAGGATTCAAAGAGAGTCTTCTCTATTTATGACAAGGAGATGTTAGCTATCATGCGCACACTTGCCCAATTCAGACAATACTTAGTGTGTGGGAAGTTTGTGGTCAAACGGATCATAACAATCTTAAATTCTTCCTCAATCAACATGACTTGAATAATAAGCAGCAAAAATGGGTAAGTAAACTTCAAGCCTATGATTTTGATATTGAGTATGTGAAGGGAAAAAACAATGTGGTGGCTGATGCACTCTCTAGGAAGCCTCATTTTTGTTCTATTTCTGATATATCTGTTGATTGGAAGACTTCCATAATAGCTGAATATGCCAAAGATCCCTTTGCTATTGACACTTTAGATGGGAAGTTGCATGATGATAGATACAAGGTAGTTGAAGACTTCATCATTTACAAAGATCCTGTGTATCTTGTACACAAATCTAAGGTAAAGGAGAGGATTACAATTGCTGGTCATCCAGGTTTCTACAAGACATACAAGCAAGTAAGAGAGTTTTTTTGTAATGTCCCCATTTTTAGCACTGCACTTCTCAGTGATCGATGGCCTATTCCCGAGGTGTTGTCGGCTAGTTAGAGGCAGAATTAGGGTTTCCGATTGTTTGGTGGGTTCTCTAGAGGATTCAGGGTTCTGCTTGTTGGAGTTTGGGTGTTTGGATTCTGGTTTCCTTCTGGGTTTTCAGAGAGCTTCGCAGTGGTATGTTTTTCTTGGCATTCTGAGCACCTACAGGAATTTACTATTTTTAGTAAATTCTATTTTTAGCAGTGGTCCAGTCAACGTCAGCTCAGTCAACTTTCATCTTCTGGCAGTTCATTGGGTAATTCTCATTTTTGGCTTAAGGGGTTCATTTTAGAGAAATAAGTTATTTTAAGTCAAAATGTTTTATTTTAAAAATACCCCTTGGCCTAGTGATATAACTTAACAGTTGTTTTAAAGAAGGGGACTTTGAGGGGTATCTTCTCATGAAGGAAATATTTTTATATTTCTAAAGTTTATAATTGCTCAAGGGAAAATGGATGCCTATTTGAAGGAGTTTATATTTTATAAAAAAAAAAAGAGAAGTGATTTATATCTCTCAAGGAAGGTATGCCATTTTGAAGAAAGAGTTTTGGTCAAAGATTAAACCTAAAAGCAACTTGGGATTAGGGCGCACTTTTTAGAAGCCTCCGAAGTCTTCTCTTCATTCTATAAAGGAGGTTCCTTCTCTTCTTTTGGTTTATCTTACGTTTGGAATATTGTTATGCTGCCGAAATGGTGTTGGATTGCTTCGAGGAATGAATGCCTCCTAGCCTTGGCTCGAGGAATGAATGCCTCCTAGCCTTGGCTCGACTTCTTGCTTGAAAGACAGCAACTAGTGGAGAGTTAGATTGTAGTTGAGTGAGATTTGTAGTGAGAATTTGCATTGTAGAAGTTGTTTTGCATTTGTAGTTCGGTTTCTTGCATTTTAATCAAATCTGGAGTTGCTGATTTTTGTATTGCAGATTGAAGTTTATACTCATAAGTCTTTGGGCGAATTTATTTTGGTTCAGGGTAGTTTACCCATGCATTTGCTAGCCTTGGGCGCCCCTCTATGCCAAGTTGCAGATTTTTTAGAGGTGTCTTGGATTTTATCTTGTTGGTAGAACATTTCTTGAGGCTGTACCATTCTGTTTTGCCTAGCAAATGTTTAGAAAAAAAAATACTTCAATTTTTCAGCTATTTCTTTGTCTAGTCTTCATTGTCATCAACCTAGCTTTCTTTTGCATCAAGTCTCATGTCATTCTAGCAAGTATTGAGTGAGTTGTGAGCATTTTAGTGGATTCTAGGGTTGTTGGTTATGCATATTAAGTTGCTGTTCTGTCATATCAGCTTGCGTAAAGTCTATCTTTTGAGTTGGGTTTGGGTTGAAAGTCTTTGTGATCATTGAGGAGACATTATACTATATTGCAGCATTGTTAGACTTTCTTGTGCTATGTATTTGGCAGGCAAATCTCTAATTAGTGTAAGCTGAACAGTAGTATTGTCAACAATCTTACTTTTTCTCTGTTATTTCATTGTAATACCCGCTGGATAAGTGGAAGAGGCTGGCTTGCCGCCTATTTACTTTGATTTGCATTGTAATATCTTACATCTCCGCCCTATGGTAGCTCCATTCCCACTCCGGGTTTGAAAGCACATTCTGGGTGTTGAGTTTACTTTCAGCATAATAGAAGATAGGGATCCTCTGACCATATGCTCGTCGTCATCCGGCGCATTCTTGGTTAGAGTTAAATTCCGCATCGTTTAGGTTTTAAGTGCTAACCCTAACGGATGTGTCTTGCTTTGCTTACTGTTATTGAAAATTTGAAAAATTTGGCTCGGTATATTCATTTTTCATGGAAAGGACTAAAGAATGATGTGTTGCAGCATGTTAGGGACTGTTTGGTGTGCCAACAAAACAAGACCGAGCATGTCTTTCCAGCTGGTTTGTTGCAGCCTTTACCCATCCCAAATCAAAAATGGGAAAGCATCTTCATAGATTTCATTACTGGGTTGCCTAAGGTGCAAGGTAAGGACTGTATTTATGTGGTGGTTGATAGGCTTACAAAATATGCTCATTTCCATTACATTCCTTCAAAGTATAAGGCTTCTCAAGTTACTGAATTGTTTTTTAAAGAGATATTTAGACTTCATATCTCCCAAGAACATTGTGAGTGATGGGGACAACAGATTTATTAGCTTGTTTTGGCAAGAGCTCTTTTGTTTGACTCACAGAATTGACTCCAAGCACTAGCTAACATCCACAACCAGATGGACAAACTGAAATTATGAATAAATGGATTGAAGGCTACCTAAGGAATTATGTCACAAGGCAACAAACAACTTGGATTAAGTGGTTACACTTGGGGGAGTTTTGCTACAACACCACACATCACATGTCTATAGGTATGTCACCTTTCAAGGCTCTCTATGGTTATGATGCTACTTCATTGATGGATTTGATCCTTACCAATAGTAGGGTCTGTGGAACAAGGGAGGTGGTGAACCAAAGCGTGGATATATTGAATGCTCTGAAGGAGAATTTATAGCGTGCCCAAAAAGCAACAAAAGATGTATGCAAATTGGCATAAAACAAAGAGAGTTTTTGAGGTTGGCGATATGGTTTACATGAGATTGTGGCCCTATAGGCAATCTACTCTCAAGGGGAATGGTGCAGAAAAGCTGAAACCAAGTTTTTATGGACCCTATCAGATCTTAAAGAAGATTGGAGAGGTTGCATACGAACTGGAGCTGCCCTAGAACAATAGAATTCACATCTTTCATGTGTCATGCCTCAAAAGGGCAATTGGACAGCAGGTCACACCTTCAATGGAGCTGCCCCCTCTTGATGATGAAGGTAAATTGATACTTGAACCCGAGACAATCCTAGATGTTAGGGAGAAAAGGCTAAGGAACAAGGTAATCTCAGAATACTTGGTGAAATGGAAGAATCTACCTATCGAAGATGCAACATGGGAACGTGTAGAGATCTTTGAGCATGCAAATTTGAGGTTGCTTGAGGACAAACAATATTTGGGAGGGGTGGACTGTCATGTCCCCAATCTTGCCTAGGCCCTAAATTCATTTTGGGTGGGAGAATAGTGTTTTTCAACACCAAATTAAATTAAATATATTTTAATTGTATTAACTAATATAATAATAATAAATATTCTAAATATCTGGCCCAACCCTTTTTGGCACCTATCAACTAGTATTTATTTGAGTGTTTTGGTTTGATTTCATCATCACAGTTGGAGGAATTGATTTGATGGCTTGCTAGAGACAAAACCCTCTACAATCCAACGCCAAGTGAGAAGAAAATCTCATTAGCATCAATGATTCCTCTTCCCAACGCTCGGTATATTGTTTCTTGACGCATATTCTCTCCATGACCAAGTTGGAATCGAATCTTGAAGGCGGTGTCAATAGTAGTTAGCGATTAGGGTGGAAGAGCCTTTGGCTCGCGCCACAGGCGGTGATCATAGCTCATTCACAATGCAAACATTTGAAGCTATTACTACACCATGTGCAGACCCTCTAGGCATAAACGTTGACACCGCGCCAATTATGGAGGTGCCACCCTTAGGGCATCGACCCCAATCGCCTCATCACCCTCACTTCCAGTACTCAAGGGTGCGCAAATCATTCCTACAAGTAATCGCTTGCGAAAAACACACTCTGGGAATGCCCATATATCCGCCACTATCACAGATTTGATCATCATTCGATGCCATCAATTGCACATCGCACAAGTATGCTTACTATTGTTGTGAAGGAATCAGAACTAAAGCAATATCTTTACTTGCATATGTGATTCGTCTTTGAACTAGGGAATTGAAGTTGATTCGATATAATCCTTTGTTGCCTGACGTATATCAGACTGTGTGTTCATTTATCATGTCGTGGATTGATTTGGAGTTTAGTATTTGTCAATTTCATACTATGTTATGCGTTATTACTGTTGTGAGCCCATTTGTATGTTTGGTATTTAACCAGATTTGAGTGCAAGTATCCTACAAATTTGTGTGTATATCATTTTATACTGAGTATGCATTGTTGGCAAATTTGAGTGGGTATTTTTAGTTTACATATCAGTTATCTCCCTGAGACATCTTTCATTTCTAGTGTGAGACAATTTGAGTTGGCATCTTACACTCCTTTTGAAGATGAAGAAATGAAAGAAGGGTCTGTGAAGGCCCTTCAAAATATGTATTCAATTGAGGATGCAACCTTACTTCAAACACTATTGGATAGTGAACATGGTATGGAAGGATACACTATAGTTGAGAATGCTTTCCATTTGCCACCTTTCACAACCTGCCAATTCCTCTACCACAGAGATGAATTGGCTCATGTATAGCTTCATTTGCTCTATTAATAGGAACATGCTTACCTCTCAACAAGCAAAGAAATTGGTAGTCATGCATAGTGCCTTGAGACTTCAAGATCGACAAACTCTTGAGTATCAATAAACTCCAACTTTATCGTGGGATGTTGATCCCAAAGACGCCATCCAAATTGATGATAAGGAACCACAATAGGCATTCATGGGTCTTCCATTTGATGAGGCAACCCTTGATATTGGTAGTGAATTAGATTTGGAGTCTAATTTTGATTTAAGCATGGATGAGGTAGAGGCATAGCAGAAATGGATCTTAGAATGTCTACATTTTGTCATTTTGTGTTTGTAGCCTTTTGTCTTTTTCATTTTGTTGTGCTACGTACATACACATTGTAAATGAAAACTCAAATTTAAAAGATTAGACATTAAATGTTTAATAATTTGTATGTCCACTCATGTATTCACAATTCAACTCTAATGTTTTATAGTATGATTCTATAATTGTAATATCCCCATTTTCGATGTCCTCTTTCAGATTAGTCCGGTTTTGACAAACTTACTATTTTTAGTAATTGGCCCAACAGGCAAAGCATTGTAGGGTTTCCTATTTGGGCAATGTGTGGAAGTTGCCCAATGAGCTTTAAAGCCTCGTGCCAATCCTTATTGTGGGGTTTTTCGATGTTTCAGGCATGGCTTTCTATTTTTAGTAGGGGACCAGCCTAGTGCTTATTGTTCACAGTAAGCCCTTTGGCATATCAGTTATCTCTCTAGCTTGTATCTTTGATGTTTTAACTATTTTTAGTACTTACTTAAAATAGTAAGTCTATTTTTAGTAGTTGGACTTGATCAGGCTATATTCAACAACATTAATTCAGTTGAGGCTCATGTTTACTAAGGTAGGAACATTTAAATATTTGTTCTCCTCTTCGAAAAGTGAATTAAAATAAAGTTACTTTATAATTTTAAGCTGAGGGGTGTGTTGTGACCTATTTCACACATCGCCCCATTGCAAATGGGGACCCCCTTCTTTTTGCTTTTGGTTTCTTGCCTTGGCATTGCAACTGCTTATCATCTTTTTATTTACAATGAGGAGTTTGAGTTTTTGAGAGTCATCCTAGTCAAGTTGATATTTTGAACCCGTTTCTGTGCTTAGACGCCATGGAAATGCTCAGAAGGCCCGGTAGACGAGGAACGCCATTGCTTTCGGCCAATTCTGACACTTCCTATTTTTTAGGGATTCTGCTTTTTTGCTTTTTGCTTTTTTTATTTTTGGCGTTTTTAGGCCATTCTGGGGTTCCTATTTTTTAGGGATGCTTATTGATTTTCTATTTTTGGAAAGTTTCTATTTTGGGAAAAAGTTTCTATTTTCGGATCCCACAGAGCATGAAGTCAACACGCCTCCAGAAATCATGAAAATCAAGGTAAAATGGCAAAAGTTTTGAAAAATGGCTAAGTCTGAGAAATGTGCCCATGGGAAAAGAATGGCAGACAGAGCATGAAGTCCACCCTACCTAGGCACTGGCAAGCCAAGGCTGAAGTCCGCCATGGCATGAGAAGCCTCCAAGTCTGCCATGGCATGAGAAGCATGAAGTCCGCCCTTGCCTCTGGCAAGCCAAAGGAAGGGAATGGCAGGCCAAGCTCAAAGTCCGCCCTAGCACAAGTCTTGGAGAAACTCGCCACTGGCAAGCCAGAGCATGAAGTCCGCCCTTTGCAGAGAAAGCCAAAAGTCCGCCATGTCAAAGAGCTTGCCAAGTCCGCCCCTGTCCAAGCAAGGTCAAAGTCCGCCCCAAAAGTCAATGGAAGCCAGCCTCCAAAGTTTGCCCAAGCCAAGAAGAGATGGAAAAGGGAAGGTGAAGCTCGCCCAGAGGAGAGAAGAGAGATTTGTCTAAAGCATTGGCCAAAAATACGCCAAGTATGGAAGATGGCCAAGCCATCATGAAGTCTGCCCTTCCTCAACATGATATAAATTTTCTAAGGCACGGAGAAAAATGTGACTGGCAAGCCAAGGCTGAAGTCCGCCATGGCATGAGAGGCCTCCAAGTCTGCCATGGCATGAGAAGCATGAAGTCCGCCCTTGCCTCTGGCAAGCCAAAGGAAGGGAATGGCAGGCCAAGCTCAAAGTCCGCCCTAGCACAAGTCTTGGAGAAACTCGCCACTGGCAAGCCAGAGCATGAAGTCCGCCCTTTGCAAAGCAAGGCTAAAGTGCGCCAATGTCAAGGAGAGGTTGAAGTCCGCCCAACTTTGGGAGAGGAAATTTTTCTAAGGCATGGATATAAAAAAAAAAAAATATGCCTAGAGAGAGAGGGGATCAAGCTAGCATGAAATCCACTCCTCGGCATGACGGAATAAAATTCTTTGGCACGGAAGGAAGAGTGTATGGCAAGGCAAACACGAAGTCCGCCCAACTCAACATGAAATAAATTTCTAAGGCATGGACATAAATGCAAAATGGCAGAGAAACCTCCAAGTCCGTCCAACCCAGAAGGAGAGAGAAAATTTGAAAATTTTGACTAAGTCAGATGTTTGGTTAAGTATAAAGTACGCCACAAGAAAGGAAGTGTCTAAGCATTGGCAAAGTTCACCCAAAGCAATGGCAGGCACAAGGCAAAGTCCGCCTTCCAACAGGGAAGCATGTCCAAGCATTGGTGAAGTCCGCCATGGAGATGTCCAACCACAGGATCAAGTACTCTTAGAGGAAAATGCTTCTTGTCCAGCCAGCTTCAAAGTCCGCCTTGTCCAAGAAAGGATGAAGTCTGCCCGAGAGCAAGATGGGAATAGCATAAGGAGGAAAAACTCTGCCTTAACAAATGAGTAAAATGGCGCAACAATTATGAAGTCCGCCAAGGAAAACTCATAAAATTGGCTAAGTGTGGAATTTTCCTACAATAAAAGTATCAAATTTTGACTAAGTGTCGGAAAGAAAACGGGAAAAATGAAGAGGAATAAAGAGGAAATAAATAAAATTCTTGCCCAAGGATGGAGTCTGCCCTACTTGACGCAAGCCAAACTCAGAATTGAAGACAAATCCACAGGCAAACTTCATTCGAGCATAGAGATGGCCAAAATCTTGGCTAAGTGTTGAATGGTCCACATGAAGGCATTACAGAATGAAGTTGAATAGCCAAAATTTTGGCTAAGTATGGGAAATACCTCACAAAGAAAGTTCCAATTTCCTCCATTTTGGCAAAAGCATAGGAGAGTTCTTCTCCATATTCAAGGCGCTGGAAGGAACTTCAAAGCAATCAGGAAGGAAAAGTTCAATAACTGCTCAAAGGGGAGACTTCCAGATTCTGATGCAAGTGAGAAGAAGAAATCAAAATCCCGAAGGAAATCCAAGATCAAAGCTAGGAAGGTACAAACACAAAGGACAAAGTCATTGGCAAAGAAAGATATTCTAAGGCAAGTGCATGGAAAAAAGAACAAGGAGACCAAGGAGGACATCCAACACGTTGAGGTGGTGCCTCGTCATCTTCCAACCAATCAAATTGTTCCAAGTCAACATGTCTAGGTTCAATGAACTCGACTTATCCATGGAGTTGGTTTATATTTAGCAAGAAAGACAAGTGTCCCAAATTGTAATTTTCTTATTGGTCGAGAGGTAGTTAATTGTGACAAGCCCTAATTAGGGTTTTATTTTGTAATCTCGACCATTGATTCGAAATCAATCTTGGCCATTGAATTGTAATTGGGGAGCCTATAAATTGAGCTCGCCCCTCATTTGTAAGGTGTGAAGTGAGTAATATGAAATTGTTGTGTTAGACCATTTCCGTTAATAAAAGCTCTTATGCATGATTTGCTTTGAATCACTTTTATTTTCAAGTGGTGTGCAAGGTTACATATCTCCTTCAACACTTAGATTAGAATTAGAGTAGAATTTTATTTGAATGTTTGTTAAATGAATGATAGATCTGATAGTGGTGATTGGTGAAATCTAGCTCATACTTTCTTTGGATAGATGATTTGTATCCAATGCGTAAAGTTAGCCTGAGCTCTTAAATTGTGGATGCTTAACTTCAGTCTTATTCTGGACATGAAAATCATAATCACACCCCTAGAAGATTGCACCCACTTTGCGTAGTTGTCCCAAGGAGGCGAAACAAAGTGTGGTTCCTTGTTTCACCCAATCATCGCCGTCTCTTGAATTCTTAGGATTAGATTAGCACTCCTAAACCCTTATCTATTTTTACATTTTTTTTGGAAATCCTAAAATTGAGAAAACCCAAAAAGAAAGAGCCTTCAATGTCAAAACCGTCTAAGTCCTTAGCTTGCAAATAAATTCTAACGTAAGTCCCCTTGTGATTACCAGCAAATCACAACGCCCACTGATCTTATCCACACGTCAAGACCTGACAAAAGAAACCTTGGAATCGCCATATGATCTTCTTGCAATCTTAGCATACGCGGTGATTTTTCAAGAGAGGATAAGAGTGTCTTTGGGCATTTTATTTTGTGTTCGGTGGGTATTAAAACGCACACCAACAGGGTGGAAGGGACATCAAAAAGTACCTTGGCGCCTAAGTGATAACTTTAAGTTGTTTTAGAAGGCTACAAAAGTGCAAATAGTTTCCTTATGAGCAGACCCCTTGGCCTAGTTGCACAACGTTGTTTTAAAAGAGGGGTCGTGTATTTCAAATGGATGCCTAGAAAAGAGGTTTATTTATCATTTTTAAAGGCTAATGTTATGCCTCATAAGGTGGGATGCCTAGTTTGGGCTACAAGTCAATTTTAAATTAAAAATCAAAAGTGAAATTTTGGAGGCAAAAAGTTGGACGCCCCTCTTGGGGTAATTTCATGACATTTCATATAGTGAAATGAGAGGGAAGTATATTCAAACTCAAATGCAAGTTGCCCTAATCCTTCCCTCACTTTATAAATAAGAGTTTTGGCTCTCATTTGCTTATGGATGATTCGGCTGCTTAAGGAGATGCTGTTGGTTTTTCACCAGGAAGTCTGAAAATCGGAGTCGAGGATGAAAACCCTTGACATCTTGGACTGGTTTTGGCAATGCAAGACCTGCCCTAGCTAATAGAAGGGTGGTTTCATTCAAAAATCACATTTAGAGCTTCAAGTTGCAGATTACAGTCATTGAAGATGAAGATTTTCAAGCATTTTTGATGTGGGTTTGTGGTATTTTGGCTCGTGTTGGCTTTCTCTCATTTTGAAGTGTTTTTCTCGGAGATTTGGTTGAAGTTTTATCATTTTCTGGACATTACAAATTCTGGGTCTGAAACTGGAAAAGTGCAAATATATCTCAAAATTTTAATGTGGGTATGATTGTTGAGTCTTCTCCTAGTGCAGTCAATTCCAAAGAGTATTTGTTCACAATTTTTGGAGCTCACAGTGATTTAAAAAGGAAAATCGCCCTTGTGCAAGAAGGCACCCTTTTGAGGGTATTTTGGTAGATGTTGGTCAACTTTATCTAGGTCATTTTCAATCACCTTTGGGTTGTTGTTTAGGTGAATTTTGGATGAGTTTCTTACAATGGATTGAAGGATAAAATTGATGTCTTCTTATGCCACGATTTGGTGAAAGTACTACTGTTGTTTGGGCTCAAATTCCCAACAGGCTAGCGATTTTCAAAAAATAAAAATTGGGGTCTCACATTACAATAATGCATATGATGAATGTCTTGTTTATAAATATTAGAATTTTCTATATTAATTAAATTTTCCTTTTTCTTCATTGCCATCCCCTTAAAAAGCCTCTTGTTCCCTACCATTCCAAAAAGGTTTTCCCCCATTTCTTGACATCCATGTCCCAAAAAATTGGTGTAACATAGTATATAGCATCTCATAGTGTATATATATATATATATATATATATATATATATATATATATATATCTTAATGTCTTAATTTCCTTTGCTTGATCTATAAACTCTTAAAATCTAGCATTTAAGAACCAACAAAATATTGAATTACTTCCTAGTTGCTTATGTAAATGAAGTTTAATTGAGAAAAGAGAATATTGTGACCAAAATAGAAATTAAACTTGCAACTAACACAAAACCCAGATTTTTATCCTAGAAACTGTTAGTGTTTCTTAGATCAGATTAATTTAACCAATTGAATAAAAGAAATGCAACACATAAGACAATGAACACAACAAGATACCCTGGGAAAACCCTCCTCTTGAGGGAGAAAAACCCAGCAAATATATCTCTTATATATTGAAGGAATAAGAGCAGAAATCTGCTTGAACTCAGGCCCAACACAATGCCGAATTTGATACAATGAATAATAGCACCTCTCCTAGATGCAAAGATACAAATGAATATGTTTCTCCTTGAAATCGGTCTGCTGCTACAAAATGATGATCTGCTGCTACAAGATGATGATCTGCTGATTAAGTATGAACTTCTTCTAAGACTGCGAATTCTGCTCTGCCAAAAATGCGAACTTGTTTATATTCGAATTGTTGTACATAGCCAAGAAGTGACCTTGTATTTATATCTCCTAGGCGCCTCTTCACTTGGGTCGGCCTTTGATAAATATTTAATAACAATTAAAGTCGGCCAGAATAAGTACATGAAATAAATCAAATATAAGGTCGGCTCATGATTAATATGGGTCTTAGTGAAGACCGACGCTGTATTAACATCAACACTCCCTCTCAGCTAGGGATGAACTTCCATCTGCACAAGACACATTATGTTAGAATGAAAACAAAATAAAATATCACCTCAACATGATATTAACCATTATGGCTACTCCCATAGATGGTAAAAACTCATCACGGATTCTCTCACGTGATGTTGTCATGGAGTCACACACATGACATCCACCATAGCTTCTCCCAGAGGGTGGAAACAAGGGCTTTCACCTCAACTCTCTCTCATCAGAGAATTGCATTATCAAGGACTTACACCTCAACTCTCTCTCAGCAGAGAATTGTATTAACAAGGGCTTTCACCTCAACTCTCACTCAGCAGAGAGTTGCATTCTCAACAAGGATCACTGATTACTGAGACTCTTTCTCAGTCAAGGCTGCATTCTCCACCATACCAAGTTTCTCTCGGAAGTATACAAACTTCATCCTGGCGAGAGGCTTGGTGAGAATGTCTGCCGTTTGCTCTTCAGTGCTGATATACCTCAACTGTATAGCTTTCCTTTGCACCATATCTCTAATATAGTGGTACTTGATCTCAACATGTTTTGTTCTGTCATGAAACACAGGATTGACAGAAAGCTTCACACAGCTTTGATTATCACAGTGTATGATAGTAGGCTCCATTGATTGACCAAACAATCCTGCAAGGAGCTTACGAAGCCACACTGCCTCACGAGCTGCCACACAAGCTGCAATATACTCTGCTTCAGTTGTACTCAAGGCCACTGAAGACTGTTTCCTGCTACACCAGGAGATCATAGCAGTCCCCAAACTGAAGCAACAACCAGAAGTACTCTTCCGATCTGAGACACATCCTGCCCAATCAGAATCAGTAAAACCATGCAGCTCCAAATCCACATTTGAAGAATATCTCAACCCATATCCAATTGTGCCACATAAATATCTCAGGATATGTTTAGCTGCTACAAGATGTATTTGCTTTGGTTCACACATAAACTGGCTAAGTGCACTCACTGCATAGCAGATATCAGGTCTAGTGTTAACTAGATACATCAATGAACCAATCAACTGTCTATACATCGTAGAATCCACTGGTTCTGAACTAGCTGCAGCTTCTTTCAACTTATCTAAATTAGACTCCATGGGTGTAGACATAGGTTTGCAGTCAAGCATACCAAACCTTTTGAGAATGTCAACAGTATACTTGCCTTGACTTAGAATCATCTCATTTGGCTTTTGCCAAACTTCTAAGCCAAGAAAGTAATGCATAAGACCTAGATTCTTCATCTCAAACTCTGAAGCTAATTCCTTCTTGCATTTTAGTATTAGATGTTCTTCACCAGTAATGATCAAGTCATCAACATATAAAACTAAAATCAATGCTTCACCATTTACTACCTTGAAGTAGAGGTTAGAATCTGCATCATTCTTTGAGAAACCCAAACTTGAAAGGTACTGATCAATTCTTTCATACCAAGCACGAGGAGCTTGTTTAAGACCATACAAGGCCTTCTTCAACTTGCAGACATGAGATTCTTTCTCATGTACCTCAAATCCTTCTGGTTGCTCAATGTAAACCTCTTCTTCTATTATGCCATTCAGAAAAGCTGTCTTTACATCCATTTGGTGAATCTTCCATCCTCTAGATGCGGCAATAGCAATGATGGTTCTAACAGACGTGTAACGAGCCACAGGAGCAAAGGTTTCTTCATAGTCAACTCCCTCTTTTTGTGAGAACCCTCTAGCCACAAATCTAGCCTTGTGTTTCTCAATGCTCCCATCAGCTGCATGCTTGATCTTGAAGAGCCACTTAGAAGACACCACAGATTTGTCTTTGGGTCTAGGAACTATATCCCAAACATCGTTCTTAAGTATAGACTGATACTCCTCAATCATGGCATCTTTCCATACTTGTTGACTAGAAGCTTCTTCAACATTTGAAGGTTCTGACTCAATAATCTGACTCATCAAGGCAACATAGCTAGAGAACTTGTGAGGTCTCTTGCTTTCTCTGAAGGTTCCTCTTGGAGCTACAAACCTTTCTGCTTCCTGCATTGTCCTGCGAGCCCAAAGGGGTCTTTTCTTTCCAATCACAATGTCTAGAGGGCCATCAGTAGGATCCAAAGGCTCAGCTGGATCAATATCTTCTTTAGGTTCTGTAACCTCCTCCAGATTCTCTGGGATATGGTCAACTTCCATATCTTGAGGAGGTTCTTCTTCATCGACCTCCATCGGAGTGCCTTTGGACTTTCTATAAGCAACATCTTCCTCAAATGTGACGTCTCTACTAATCTCAATAGACTTCTGTCCTGGAATGTAGATCCTGTAAGCTTTTGATGTCTCACTGTAGCCTACAAGAATTCCTTTCTTCCCAGAAGGTTCTAGCTTTGTTCTCTTTTCCTTTGGAATATGAACATAGACTGGACAGCCAAAGATCCTCAAATGACTAACTTCAGGCTTCACGCCTGAGAATGCTTCTTCAGGAGTTTTATTCTCTAAGATCCTGTGGGGACTCCTGTTTTGAACATAGACGGCTGTTCTTGATGCTTCAGCCCAAAAAGAGATTTGTAAGTCTTGATCATGAATCATAGCTTTCACTGCTTCCACAATAGACCTATTCTTCCTTTCAGCAATACCATTTTGTTGTGGATTATAGGGAACACTGAACTCCCTCTTAATCCCTGCTTCAATACAAAAGTCTCGAAAGGTGCCAGAAGTGTATTCTCCACCATTATCAGATCTTAATACTTTGATCTTCTTCCCAGACAGATTTTCAATCTGCGCTTTGAATTCTCTGAATCTTACTAATACTTCTTCTGATTCTTTCGATCTCAAGAAATAAATCCAAGTCTTTCTAGAGTAATCATCAATGAAAATAATATAATACAAGAAACCACTAGATGATGCAATAGACATTGGACCACATAAATCAGAATGAATGAGATCAAGAATACATTTAGATCTACTTTCACTGGAATGGAACATACCTTTTGTGTTCTTGCCTAGGGCACATCCCTTGCAAGTACCTTCATGTTCTTGATCGAATTTCGGAAGACCGGTGACCATCTTCTCCATGATAGGTAGAGCACGAAAGTGAATGTGAGCCAATCTTCGATGCCAAAGTTCACACATGCTGGTACTGTTATGCACAAGTGCTTGAAGAGGACGAGTGCACAGCATGTAGAGACATTCATGTCTAACTCCAATCACTTGAGCAGATTTGAAGCTGGAGTTCTTTGCCCATATAAGAACTTTCCCTTTAGAGAAGGCAACTTGATAACCTTTGTCTTCTAATGCTGAAATTGAAACAAGGTTCCTCTTTATCCCTGGTACGAACAGTACATCATTCAATTCCAAAGAAATTCCAGAATCCAAGTGAAGAGTGGAATTTCCAAACCCTTTTACAGAATATCTAGCATCATCTCCAATAACAACTTGATCACTAGAGTTGCTTTCCATTAAGTTTGAAAGGTGACTTCTGAATCCGGTGATGTGTCTAGAAGCACCACTGTCAATCAACCAAGTGTAAGAGTCCGTAGAAACATTGCTAGACAAGGCTGAATAAAATAGATAATTACTGGAGTCCTTTTGTGGAGTGACTTCTTCAACATCTGCAGTGGCAACTTGAAGCTTAGGTCGTTGAGGGCACACCCTCGCAAAGTGACCATACTTATCACAACGAAAACATTGAATCTTGGACATGTCTCGTTTTCTTTTGAAGGTAGGAGCATCATCATTTCCATCTTCTCGATTCCTTTTGAAGAATCCTTTCTTAAAGCCTTTTCCTTTGTTTGATGAATGAGAGGTAAGAACTTGTAATTCTTCATTCTTTGAGCTTTGACCAATCCCCCTTGCTGTTAGTCTTGACTCTTCTTGAATGCAATCAATCCTCAATCGATCAAACTTAGGGAGTTCGGATCTTGCACTGATTCCTTGGATGAATGCCTCCCATGAAAGCGGAAGACCATTGAGAGCAAGCATAGTCAGTTCTTTATCATCAATCATGTGTCCAATAGTGGAGAGCTGATCTTTTATCTCTGAAATCCTCATGAAGTATGTAATAACAGATTCTCCTTTCTCCATTTTCACATGATGAAGTTGTTGCTTCAGAGCAAGGGCACGACTGGTGTTGTTGATTTCGTACATCTCTTCCAAGGTTGTAAACATCTCTCTTGCTGTATCCAACTTGAAGATAATTGGTACAATATGATCTTTGACGGAATCAACCAATGCTTTCTTTGCCCTAGTGTCTTTCTTCCTCCATTGCAGCTTCTCTTCTTCCCCCTCAGGTTCGGGAACTTTTGTTTTCACAAACTCAGCCAAATCATTTTCTTCCAAGGTTAGCATGAACCTGAATCTCCATGATATGTAATTCGAGATCCCTTCGAGTCTATCCTCGATTTTCAGACCGTTTACCATCTTGAGAAATTTGGAAGATAGACTGAAAAAGAATAAGTGTTGCGAACTAATCTGATCACGATCTTTTTCACACCCGCTCTGATACCATGTTAGTGTTTCTTAGATCAGATTAATTTAACCAATTGAATAAAAGAAATGCAACACATAAGACAATGAACACAACAAGATACCCTGGGAAAACCCTCCTCTTGAGGGAGAAAAACCCAGCAAATATATCTCTTATATATTGAAGGAATAAGAGCAGAAATCTGCTTGAACTCAGGCCCAACACAATGCCGAATTTGATACAATGAATAATAGCACCTCTCCTAGATGCAAAGATACAAATGAATATGTTTCTCCTTGAAATCGGTCTGCTGCTACAAAATGATGATCTGCTGCTACAAGATGATGATCTGCTGATTAAGTATGAACTTCTTCTAAGACTGCGAATTCTGCTCTGCCAAAAATGCGAACTTGTTTATATTCGAATTGTTCTACATAGCCAAGAAGTGACCTTGTATTTATATCTCCTAGGCGCCTCTTCACTTGGGTCGGCCTTTGATAAATATTTAATAACAATTAAAGTCGGCCAGAATAAGTACATGAAATAAATCAAATATAAGGTCGGCTCATGATTAATATGGGTCTTAGTGAAGACCGACGCTGTATTAACATCAACAGAAACTACCAGTGTAGAGAAAAACAAACTTTTATGGTAGTGGCAGTGGCCTTGCTTCTTCTATTATATTGAGACAATAATTACATTAAGCGGGGCTTCATTTCTTTCCTCTACTTTTGTTATCTCCTCACTATGAGCAGCTGAATCCTACAATAATCTTTAATTTTCCAATCTCCAAAACATGATTTCCAACAAACTACAATCTTCATATAGATTTCTCATGACAACAAATTTCTTTCAGGCCCTAGAAGATTTCTACTGACACAAGAAGCTGAAATGACAACTATATGATTATCATTCCAAATTTGAAGTGAATATTGTCAATGGGATAGTAATGCAAGTGCGGTGCAGACTAGTAGCTACTATGGTTGTGGCCCATCCAACTAGATTTTGTTTTATTTTTGTTGTGTTTTTGCATCTGAATTCGCTTTATTGTTCAAATTTCTACTCTCTTCTTAATCAGAAGCAGGAGAAGAGTTCTCTTACCTTTTTCTTTGGAATGCTATTTTCCTTGTTTGATTTTCTAATTGTTGAGTCCAATTTTCCATGTATCTTAGACTTTATTCTTTATTTCCCTTGTTTTAATATTTAGCACCATATTTTATGTGAGTGTGGCTCTTATTTCCACACCCAAATCTTCTAAGGAGGGTAGCACCTATTTCTTCTTCTTCATCAAGCATGGAGGGTTTATAAATCTACAAGCACTCACAATTAATAACTGAGTGCATCTTCATAAAAGGAGGGAAATCAAGTTTGAATGCATTTTTTGATGAGCACACGGTTATACTAAGAGCGTGTGGGGGGTGAATCAGTATAACGAATTTTACCAATTTAAAACTTTGTCAATCACAAGAACATCGTTTACTCAACATCAATAATCATGCATATGAGAAGAACACAATAACACATGATATTTACGTGGAAACCCTTATACGAGAAAACCACGGAACAATATCACTTATCTTTAAAATCTTCTTACAACTTTGTAGGAACCAACCCACAGGAGATACCAACCCCCTCAATTTGTAGGCACCAACCCTCACAACTAAGCACCAGTTTAGCGAGAGACACTAATCTCTCCTTAAGGAAGTACCAACTTCCCAAACAAAGTTCCACCTTGAATGTTGCTTCTTCAATGGTTGATAGATATCTGATTTGCCTTCTCAAACTCTTCTTGTAAATGATGTGTTCTGCATAAATTGTCACAATCAATCTCCTCCTCAAATCTGCATCCACTCCTTTTCACAAGTCTGCCATAAATTCCTCTTTCAAATCTGCATATACTCTTCTTGCAAATCTGCCATAATCTTCTCTATAGATCTGTCATACATTCCTCTTCTATATACAAAATCTGCATTTATCACACTTCAATCTCCTTCATAAAATCCGCATATACTCTTCTCAAGGATCTGCACATATTCTTCATTACTCCACCATTCATTATTGATCTTCCATATATATCTCTCTATTGTTTTCAATCTATTTCACTCATTCTTCTTCATTAAATGTTTTCCATAGATATCTTTGCTGGTATATATATAACTTTTCTTTATTACTCTACGTTCATTTTTCACATATGATATTCTATTTTATTGCTACACACTTATCTGCTGGAGTATGTATGATTTGTCTTTATTTTTACACTCCACACTCTCATACCTTCATCTTCTCCACAAAAACTTATGTCTTTTTATATTTATATGCCTCTATGTGAAGGGAGGCATCTCTTAGTAAATCGACAACCCTTTGAATGGGTATGTCCTTTGTTAACAAACTATTCCTTAACACTTATTCCAATCACTGCCCCTTAAACTCAATTCAAACCTTTTATTTAATTGCTCCTTTATATTAATATAAACTCTTCCTTTATTTATAATGGATTGCTTCCTTGCTGCTTTTGTATGAATCGCTGCCTTGTTGACTATTAATATTTCTTAACATCAATCACTGCATACTTATTGCTGACTTTAATTTATGCTGCCTTTTCGTTTATAGTAATCGCTGCCCTTTGTAAGTAAATCAGTTTGCACCTTTCCTAGAATCATTGCCTTGGCAAAGAGAATCACACCCCTTAAAAAAGTTGTCTTCTTTTGTCATATATGATTTTTGTTTTATGTGACTCTTTCTTCTTTCACTTGTATTGATCAGTCTGCTCTAAATAATACTTTTGTCTTGTTTGATTAACTGTTGCCTTTTATAATCTTTTGATTGCTTCCTTTTCTCATGTAGTTAATCAGTCATTTATATTATGAATAATACTATTGCTCCATATCACATGTAATAAAACACTAAAGTGATTGCTGCTTATAAACTTTTAATCTTATTACCTCATCATAAACCAATTGTATCACACAAGTTTAAATCTTTAATTTAAACTTAATCTCTTTTTCTTTAGTCTTCTATTCTTGCTTTCATTGCCATCCAAACTAGGCCACTTTATATGTCATTGATTGATCATTAATATCAATTCAATACTACCCTCTAGATCTTGTCATTCTCAAAACAACATACGATGTCGTCCATATGACATTTGACATCAATGACAACCATCTTGTCCATGTACCTTTTGACATCAATGACAATATTCTAACAATCTTGAACAATGATGAACAATGAATGCTTTGAACAACAAATTCCATCTTGACATCAATGACAATATTTCCAACAATCTCCTCCTTCATCATTGAAGGCAACACAACCATAATTCTCTTCTTTTGCATTGCTCCCCCTTACTCTATCTCTCCCCCTTTGACATCAATGGCAAAGGTATGTATCATACTTTTCTCTACAAATGGACCATGAAAACATCCATTCCTAATGGATCATTAATAATTGTGTATCCAAGTTTGTTTAACTTTACAATATCGTCATCAGTTTGGCAAGTATTCCCTAAGGTTACTTGATGATTACTTGTCGTTTGAAAGACTTTTTCTTCTAGGGGTGATGATGTAGTCAGTGCACGATGTCTATTATTATGTTTCGATAAAATTGGTTATCTGACTATGTATTAATTGGCTGTCGGCTTCGGGTAGTTATAAGCATTGGTTGTTTGATGATTGTGTTCTTGGCAACCGTCGAGTCCTTTAAATGAATTGTGTATCGTAAAGGAAAGTAGTATGATCTAGTCGAATTGACTTTGATCCTTGGCTGACCATCTTTGGTCTTCTTTTGTAATAATTTCATGTGCAAAAAAAGATTTTTTTTACTTCTGTATTTGGTATGCACTGTCATCTCTATGATCAATTCATGTATTTATTTTATTAAACAAAGCAATAAACAGACTGCATATGGTCAAGAGCCATAGGAAGCATAAGAAAATAAAGCAACAATAAAAGTTATTATCATTTCACAAATATTGGTTACATTTCATGATAGGCCTGCTACAAAATAAGAGTCTGATTTTCCAAGCAGCACTTCCATCTGAACAAAGGTGAAAATGAGAGATTCATTCTGAAATAATGACATTACCAAGTGGAGTTTGTTGAATAGAAATATGGAAGTCCACTCATTCACATATTCTGATAATGTTACCATTGTTGTGAAGAGAAAATTCAGCAGCCAACAATACAAGTGAGATTGTGCTATGCCATTTGGAGGTGACAGTGATGTGGGTTTATATCACATTTATCAGATAAGAAGTAAATAAAGTTTTTAAAATCTTTTGTGCTTCTTATCCCTCCTATCTTAATGAGTTGAGCCCAAGATCTTCCCAAGTGGAAACATAAACCACTGCATTACTGACAGGCATAATTTTTCCATAGTCCATTATAGTGAGTTGAGAGTGCTTCTGGATATAAGTGTGCATAAGTTTTTAGTGAAATCTCAAAAAACACTACTCACTGCTATACTATTTTTTTTGTGAAATCTCTTGGCTAAAAGTGGTGTGGTTTGTATGTTGTTATCAATAATGAATAGCTGTTCAAAAAGAGGAACTCTCTCAAAATGTGCAAACCTACAGCTGCTCAAAAGAGGATGCAGAGCGGAGTTGGCAAAGAGTTTTAATGTTAAAAGTTTAAAACACTCATATTATCTCCTAAGGATTCAAAATTCAAAGAGAAGTCATAAAACAAAGAGACTATAGTTTGCATTAACATTATATTGCTTAAATCATGAAGAAATTATATGCTATTTGTAAGAGACCAGGTGTCTCTCAACCCGATCACCAGCTGACACTACTAAGTTTTTGTTTGTTTTGTGTATTTTTAATTTTTTTGTGGTTTTTTGCAAATAAAGGTAAATTGCGATTTTGCTCTAAAATGCTATAAAAATTCATAATAAATTCATAGATGGTAAACAAGCATCAAATCACTCCTCAGATGATGGTGCATCTATATATTAATCTTCTGGACTCATACAATAAATAAAATTCGGGCATATGAGAAAAAGGCAACACTTTTATTCAAAAGAAAACCTGATTATTTGCAGCCGCCATTATGAAGAAGTACAGTACGGCCAGCCTCAGAACTATTGATCTCCAACCTCGAAATGTATGCAAAGCCTTCAGAACCCCTTGGCATCCAATATGAAAGAACCGAAAGGCAAGAAACTTAGGCGCATTTAGCTAGAGAGGAAATACATCCCTTCTACAGCAAGTACAACCCCTAACAGCAATGAAGAAGGTACGGCTGGGAAGAATAAGGCTCAAAAATAACTGAAAATGATCCCCAGTCAAGTCGCCCTTGGTATCTGGTCTCAAACTTATTCTGAATCTATCACAGTAAGCACAAATGCAACCTCTGAATGAAGTCACCCTGTTGACAAGCTTCAACTGGTATTGCACTGTCTCAGTATGCCTGATTCTGAAGAGGGAACGTTCTTCAAAACCCGTGATCTGCAGAAACCCTTGTTTCACAAACCCCAATGCTCTTAGAGAGAAATAAAGACAAATTAGAATAATCATCAATAATGAAATCGATTTGCCTTCAAGAGAAATATATACTCCTTCACAAAAGTTCGACCCTTCTCCAAAAAATCAACTTAAATGCATTTAAATTTTTAATAACATAATAATTCGCCCATTTAGAGACTTAGGCAAATTATTAATAAATGGCATCCTTTTTGATGAATAATTAAATACTAATTTAATTATTATTTATCTCCCTTATTATAAAGTATTAAATACTTTATAATTTGCCATTTAATAATTACTTTAATATTTCATTAAAGTGACTTTATATTATAAAGTCAAATTGATAATCTTTTAATAATCATTAAATTCCCAAGTAAACACTGTTTGCTCATCAAATCATCAAACTAGGTCGAAACTGAGCTGACCAGCTGAACTAGGTGCCTTGCTATAAATAGTAACTCCTACCTGCCTAACTTACTATAAATAATAAGTATCCGTAAATCACTTTGAAAACGTCTACCAGGGCCCAAAACTAAATCAACTGATGGAGTAATGTTCCCAAACGCTAGATAACTGCCTCAAGTGATCCTCTAAACACATTTGTCAGCCTACGAGGATCTGAATGATAGGCTAACCCCTGAATCATCGGTATTGTCTAGGAAGGGGACATTACAGTCCGTCCTCCTTGAAATTGCTTGTCCTCAAGCAATCTTAGCTCCGGATGTTGTAAAATCTCCTCAGATTCCCATGTAGCATCCTCAACCGGCAAGTCTCTCCACTTGATCAAATATTCCCTGATCACCCGCCTCCGAAGATGTCTCTCTCTAACATCGAGGATGGCCTCCGGTACTAGAATCAACTTCCCCTCATCATCAAGGGGTGGCAGTACTAGAGACGGTATCACATGCTGACCCAATGCCTTCTTTAGGCGAGAAACATGAAACACGTTGTGAACCCTACTATCTACCAATAAATCCAACTCATAAGCAACCTTGCCCACTCGTCTGATGACTCAAAATGGACCATAGTAACGAGGTTTCAACTTCTTTGCACCACTCTTCCGTAGAGTGGACTGACGGTAAGGCTATAACATGAGGTACACCATATCACCCATTGCAAAATAACGCTCAACCCTTTTCTGATTAGCATACTGCTTCTGTTGATTCTGTGCCCGCTGAATATTGTCTCTGAGAGATGTCAAAATATCCCGTTGATCCTATAACATTTCACCTGCGTTGGGCACTCTACTATCACTCTGCACCAAATCCAAAAGGTTGGGCGCCTCATACCCGTATAATGCCATAAAGGGTGTCATTTGTATAGTCATGTGGTGAGTAGAGTTATAACAATACTCATAGAGGTATATCCACCTTACCCAAGCTCTCTACTGTCCAGCTATATAATTACGCAGATATCCTTCCACCCACTTATTGATGATCTCCATCTGTCCATCTGTCTGTGGATGGTAGCTGGTGCTAGGTGTCAGTTCGGTCCCACAAAGTCTGAACAACTCCTGCCAAAATTTGCTCATGAACCAACTATCTCTATCGCTGACTATAGTCCAAGGCAAACCATGTAACCTGAATACCTCTTTGAAAAAGAATTCTGCAATCTACAATGCTTTGAATGTAGTGGTGATCGGAAAGAAGTGTGCATATTTTGTCAGTCGATCAACAACCACATAAATACAATCTCTCCCTCGGACTTTCGGCAAGCCCGTGATAAAATCCATGGATAGACATTCCCAATTCCTGTTGGGTATCAGAAGTGGCTGAAGCAAGCCGGCCGGATATGTGTGCTCCTGTTTGTTCTACTCACAAACAGTGCACTCTCACACATACCGAAGAACATCATTCTTTAGCCCTTTCCAAGTAAACCGTTCCCGTACCAACTTATATGTTTTGAAATAACTGAGATGGCCCGCCATAGGAAGATCGTGAAAGGCTTTCAGGACTGTATCCTTCAACTCTAATTTTGGAACCAGGAAAATCCACCCCTTGTAAATGATCAAGTCATTCACAACAGTGTATCTGCTATCCTGCTCAGTCCCCTCAATGATGCTAGAAGCCCATTGGTTCTTAGCATACTTTGCAATAATTTTGTGCCTCCAATCCTCGGAGATCTATGCCATAGCATTCAACTAAGGTCTGTGAGACAATGCGTCAGCTACAACATTTTGCTTCCCCTTAATGAAGGTGATATCGAAATCATAAGATTATAGTTTACTAACCCATTTTTGTTGCCTTTCGTTGAAGTCCCGTTGTCCAAGGAAATGTTTCAGGCTATTGTGATCTGTACGCACACTAAATTTTTCTGCCCACCATGTATTGCTTGAACTTAGCCAAAGCTTGCATAATGGCTAACATCTCATTGTCATAAATGCTATAAAATCTCTCAGGGCCCTTAAGCTTCTGACTCTCAAAAGCAATAGGGTGTCTCTCCTGCATCAATATGGCACCAATGCCCTCTCCTGAGGCATCACAAAATAAGTCAAAAGACTTCGTAAAGTCTGGTAGTGCTAACACTGGACATGAAGTCATAATCACCTTAAACCTATCAAAGCACTTCTGAGCCTGTGGTGACCAAGCAAATGCCCCCTTCTTTGTCAAATCAGTAGGGGGTGCGGCATGACATGAGAACCCACTAACAAATCGTCTGTAGAAAGCACACAACCCAATGAATCCTCTGAGCTGGGTAAGGTTCTCTGGAGCTGGCTAGTCCACTATAGCTCAGACCTTCTCAAGGTCCATACTGACTCCCTTGGCACTGATGATGTGCCCAAGATACAACAACTCAGCCATGCCTAGCTCACACTTGGACTCCTTGGCATACAAGGACTCAGCCAAAATACTCAGAACTGTATCCAAGTGAGCTAAATGCTCCTCCCATGACCTGTTGTACACCAAAATGTCATCGAAGAAGACCAACACATATCTCCGCAACTGAGAACTGAAAACTCTATTCATTGTAGCCTGAAAGGTAGCAGGGGCGTTGGTTAGACCGAAAGGCATACCCAAGAACTCGAAGTGACCGCAATGGCACCTGAAAGCAGTTTTCTCTATGTCCTACTCCCTCATCCGAATCAGATGGTACCCAAATCTCAAATCAATCTTCGTGAAGAAGATAGCACCATGCAACTCATCAATCAACTCATCGATGTGGGGTTTAGGATACCTATTTTTAATCGTTCTCTTATTAAGCTGACGGTAATCAATACACATCCGTAATGATCCATCCTTTTTCTTCACCAATACAACCAATGAAGCAAAAGGCGATTTGCTAGGTCTAATATGCCCCATAGCCAACAACTCATTGATTGTTTTTTCTATCTCATCCTTGAGGCGCTTCGAATGTCTGTATGGCGTTATCATAATGGGCTTTGCGCCCTCCTCCAACTCTATAATGTGTTCAGTTCCTCTGTCTGGAGGTCTCCCTGGTGGAATATCGTCAAACACTTTAGAGTGTTTAATCCGTATTTCCTGAATGTCAAGATGGTACTCATGCTTTTGCTGCTCCTGTTGTGCAGGCATCAACATACATTCAACAGCCCACTCTACCATATCATGACGAATGAGCCTCTCCATCCGTCTGTAAGATACAACTCTCAAGTTGCTATCCCTGATAGCTTTAATCACATGTGGCTTCCCGTTGACTTTAAACTTCATTTCCATATCCCGTAGATTGAGGGTGAATTCTCCCAACTCGTGAATCCATGCCATGCCAAGTACTACATCAGTATCTCCCATATTGACAACATAAAACTCGGCTTTGAATTCATAATTATTAATCCGCATAGGAAGGTCTGATATTTTCCTGTCACATTTAAGAGTGTACCCGTCAGCTACCTTAACTCGGATACCCTCAAACTCCTCTGTCTGTATGCCACGCTTCTCAACCAAACGTGCATCTATAAAGTTGTGTGTTGCACCTATGTCAAGAAGCGTTATAACTTTTTGACCAGCTAGGAGCCCACGTAGCCTAAAGGAACCATCTCTCTGAAGACTAGTCAAGTGTGCCTCCTGTAGTTTCTTTCCACCATCATTTTCATTATCATTTTCAGACCTTTCATCATCTGAATGCTCTGAATCAGCTTGCTGGTCTGAAAGATCAGATTGCTCTTCACCCTCATAAAACCACTCCATCTGGTTACTTTTGGCTTTAGGACGAAGAGGGCACACGTGTTTTTCATCATAAGGTGCCTTGCACCAAAAACACAACTTTTTCTTGCGTAAATCATTCAATGTTTCTCTGTCAAACGGTGGTGCATTACTTTTCCTAGGATCAGGTGGATCCCTCTTCCTATCAAAGGATCTATCTCTGTCAAATGTTCTATTCGGCCTCGAGTTTGGTGTAGATTCTGAAGAGAACTTGCTGCGAGGTGTTGCAAGCTCCATACTGTGTGCTTTCCTCATCACCTCCTAAAGGGTGGGAGGATCAAATGCCTTGACCCAACCTCTCATCAGCTCATCTAATCCGTTCGTGAATAGAATGACAAGTCTTCTCTCCAAAATACCTGTCACTATGACTCCAATCCTCTGGAACTCACCAATGTAGGCATCCAAACTACCTGTCTGTCTGTGTTGTGCTAGCTCTCTAAAATAAAGTTCTAGATCCTTTTTATCAAAGCGTTCTATGAGCCTGATCGTGAACTCTTGGTAAGTAGTAACCTAGTGGTGACCCAATGTGTACATGTCGTGATGCCACCAATCATGTGCCAATCCATCAAGATGTAGTGTGGCAAATTTAATGGCCTCGTCTTCCTGCATAGGTCTCAAAGATAGGTAATTGTCTAACTTCTATACCCAAGACCTCGTTGAACTCTTATCTGAGCCATCAAAATAAGGCAAGACAATCTTGCTCACTGCATGCTGAAGATCCCTATTCACCTATGGTGGTGGTTGTTACTGGTGAGCTCTGTACATCCATGAACTTGTGAAATGACAATGACTGCTTAATTTCAGGAGCCAAGGTCGAGTATTCTCCGAAGAGTCCGGTCACGTCTGCTATTGATGTACCATGTTGTGGCTGAAACTCTATCTGGTGACCCTGTTGTTCTGCCTCTGGAGTCGGTGGTGCCTCCCTACTGATAAAGGTAGGTTGTCCAGGCCTATGCTCATGAACAACCGGTGACAGTTGCGGCCTACAGACATTTGTGGCTAGTCTACACTTGTTGTCCTACTAGACTTTCCTATCTGAATGTAGTGTTGGTGAGGCGGAGTATACTGCCTCATTGTACCAATCAGCTATAACATCATGTCCATCATGTTATCATGTCTACTCCTGAATTTTTCCTCAGTCATTTCTGTAATTTCTTTTTCTTTTCCTGAATCCCTAGGAGTCTCTGTCAGAATCTCTCGATCTGCCATGAGTGTAGTCACACAGTTCTCACTGCTACAAAGGCTAGATTTGTGTATACCAAGAATCCCTGATACTGTCTCACCTTCTTGAATAGGTGGACCTGTCCAGTCCTCAATTTTGCATGTTCCACTACCCTTACTATAGAATATAATGTCTCTACTCATGAAAAAGCATCTAAAAAGCAAACTTTTGACTGAAAAAGCACAGGTTGGCAAGACTTCTGCGCTCTGATACCATTGTAAGAGACCAGGTGTCTCTCAACCCAATCATCAACTGACACTACTAACTTTTTGTTTGTTTTTTGTATTTTTTATTTTTTTGTGGTTTTTTGCAAATAATGGTAAATTGCGATTTTGCTCTAAAATGCTATAAAAATTCATAATAAATTCATAGATGGTAAACAAGCATCAAATCACTCCTCAAATGATGGCGCATCTATATATTAATCTTCTGGACTCATACAAGAAATAAAATTCAGGCATATAAGAAAAAGGCAACACTTTTATTCAAAAGAAAACCTAATTATTTGCAACTACCATTATGAAGAAGTACAGTACGGCTAGTCTCGGAACTATTGATCTCCAACCTCGAAATGTATGCAGAGCCTTCAGAACCCCTTGGCATCCAATATGAAAGAACCGAAAGGCAAGAAACTTAGGCGCATTTAGCTAGAGAGGAAATACATCCCTTCTACAACAAGTACAACCCCTAACAGCAATGGAGAAGGTACGGCTGGGAAGAATAAGGCTCAAAAATAACTGAAAATGATCCCCAGTCAAGTCGCCCTTGGTATCTGGTGAATAATCTCTTCTCAAACTTATTCTGAATCTATCACAGTAAGCACAAATGCAACCTCTGAATGAAGTCACCCTGTTGACAAGCTTCAACTGGTATTGCACTGTCTCAGTATGCCTGATTCTGAAGAGGGAACGTTCTTCAAAACCCGTGATCTGCAAAAACCCTTGTTTCACAAACCTCAATGCTCTTAGAGAGAAATAAAGACAAATTAGAATAATCATCAATAATGAATTCGATTTGCCTTCAAGAGAAATATATACTCCTTCACAAAAGTTCGACCCTTCTCCAAAAAATCAACTTAAATGCATTTAAATTTTTAATAACATAATAATTCGCCCATTTAGAGACTTAGGCAAATTATTAATAAATGGCGTCCTTTTTGATGAATAATTAAATACTCATTTAATTATTATTTATCTCCCTTATTATAAAGTATTAAATACTTTATAATTTGCCATTTAATAATTACTTTAACATTTCATTAAAGTGACTTTATATTATAAAGTCAAATTGATAATCTTTTAATAATCATTAAATGCCCAAGTAAACACTGTTTGCTCATCAAATCATCAAACTGGGTCGAAACTAAGTTGACCAACTGAACCAAGTGCCTTGGTATAAATAGTTACTCCTGCCTACCTGACTTACTATAAATAGTAAGTATCCGTAAATCACTTTGAAAACGTCTGTCAGGGCCCAAACTTGAATCAACTAATGGAGTAATGTTCCCAAATGTTGGATAACTGTCTCAAGCGATCCTCTAAACACATTTGTTTGCCTACGAGGATCTGAATGATAGGCTAACCCCTGAATCATCGGTACTGCCTAGTAAGGGGACATTACACTATTGCCAAATTTTTCAAGGAGGTATTCTATTTTCTTCAGCACCATTTGGCTTCCCATCACCAACTCATGGATCACGTGGACAAGTCAGCATGGGTTTCTCAAAAGTTATGAGAGGCAATGGATGAGAAAAATCAAAGGTTTCAGACTCAGTTGGCTCGACAATCCCACTTCACGAAACTTGAAAAAGCCAAGGTTTCCAAGAAAGAGAAAGAATTGCCTAAGAAAGATCAACAACTGATGGAGGACAACTAGCTAACTGAGAAGGATAGGCAAATTGCCGAGTTGCAGATTGCCCATTAGAAGACCAAGCGTTAGTTGACGAAGGCCATGCAGCTGGTAAAAAGTACTAGAGAACATGAACATTTGGTAGCCCATCACTTGCAACTCAAAACATAAGAAGTCTATTGCTTGCGAAAGACCATTTCCCTGTAGTCCACTCTATCCTCATCAATCTACACACCTCCAAGGATGTCTTTTCCACCAGCCCCTTGGTGACGTTTAGTTTGTTCCTTTCAATCTTCCAATTTTGTTTTCTCTAGTCATCTAGAAGATGACTCTTTTTTTGAAGGGGCTGATGTAGTTAGAGAAATCCACATATTAGTTATATTTTAATTATGTTGTATTTGCCAAGATTAGTTTCTCTTTGTTGGTTGTATGCAGTTATTCTTAGTAGTTGCCAACAATTGGAAGTACTTATCAACCGTCGGCTAGTTTATTACTCTTATTGTACTTGTGAAAGGGACTGCATGTTATGAGAATTCCCTGAACTACAGTTGTATAAGTGCATATAAATTAAATATTGTTGGAAATGTTGTCATTGATGTCAAAGGAAGACAATGTTGTCATTGATTGGTGTCATTAATAAAGAATGAAGTAAATCGTCAAACGCCTTTCAAGAAAACCCACATTGGTGACTACTTTCAAGAGTTATATGATTTGGCAGTGGAGTTGATAAAGCATAGTCGTGTATACGTTGATCATCAGACACATGAAGAGATAATAAGACAAAGGTTGATCTCTATTCCAAGATATATTTATTAAAAGGAAGAAATTAATATTGATAATAATTAACATGAGCAATGAGTATTAACAAGAGGCAACAAACAGGATTAAATAAATTCATATATAGCTAGCCGATCACATGCATATTATTACAGTCGCCCAAGTTAATAACTATAAAAGGCAGCAACGAATATTAATATCAGTGACCAAGATTAAGGAGAAATGAAATTACTTATTTAAAAAAAAAGGAAGCAGCTGACTATGTAATATGTGCGCCTCTTTTAAGAGGTCTAAAACAAATAAAATTTAAATTATGAAGGGGCCGACCCATTATATTGAAGCACTCCCATGAAAAGACAAAACGAAGAGGTGGGATTTAGGAAGAGGTGTTTCCACTAGTAAAAGATGTCTCCCTTGGAAAGAACTCGCCTCCCTTTGAAGATATAAATAGAAGATGAATAGAAGAATAAAGAAGTCAAGTTTTTCAATGAAAATAATTCACTTGCAGAACATATAAGTTGCAGGTATAAATCTGAAAAAGAAGATATATAAAATCAAGAATATTGCAGATTGTTGAAGATCTATGAGAAAAATTTAAAAGAAAATTTGAGCAAAATTAGCAGAAATTTATGAGCAGAGTTAAAAAGAAATTTATGAGCAAAGTCAAAAAGAATTTTTAATGATTTATTTCTGAGTATTAAAGCAGTTTTGAAAAAAGAATAGAGGCAGAAATGAAGTGCAAATCAGATATCTTTAGAAGAGTATGTGATGCCATATGAGAAGGACAAGTGCAAATATATAAATGACAAGCATACATGAAGATTGAGAGGCAAATATTAAGGGAGAGTGCAGATTTTAAAGTTAAATTATAGATCAGATTTATGAAAGGATTGTGTGAATAGTTGTGATCAGATTTGTGAGGGAAGGAAGTGTGTGATCAGATTTATGAGAAAAGGTTATTGTGTGGATTGGAATCAGATTTGGAAGAAGGATATTGTGTGAGTTATAAGCAGATTTGTGAGAGGAAGATCGTGTGAAAAGTAAACTACATCAGCCATTAAAGGATTAATAGGTTGGAGCCTATCAATTAGAGGCTGAAGCCTCTTGCTGCATTGGAGCTCAGTTTTTGTGTGGGGGTTGGAGCCTATCAAAGAGGTTGGAGCCTCTTGCTGAGTTGGAGCTTGGTTTGTGTAGAGATTGGAGACTTTGATAGTAGGTTGGTGCCACAAGAAGAAGAAGATTAATCCATAATATATAAGCAATATTGTGCCGTGGTTTTCTGTCAAAAGGGTTTCCAGGTAAATCATGTGTTCTCATTGTTTTCCTAATTGCTAGATCTTACTTGAATGTTCTTATTGTGATTGGTTACGTTTTGAAAAGCAAAAGTTTGTTAGATACTGATTCACCCCCATCCTCCCCTCAACAAATACATTGTGATATCTTTCTACAATTATTAGTATGGATTTCTTATAGTCATTGATATTCACATACCCTATTTATTCTGTTATATTTAAAGCATGTTGAATTAGGCAGTAAATAGAGTGCTTCGAATAATAATTGTGCATGCGATTTTTGTATCAACATTTCAGATATACTCCATTATCCATCATTAGGAAAAAGAATTAAATGATAAGGTTGTAGACTTAAGATTGTAGTGAGTCTGAAATCTTATTGTTTTATTTCCCTTCTTGATGATGGATAATGGAGTATGATCTGAAATGTTGATACAAAAATCACATACATAGTTATCACAAGAAGCACTCTCTATCATTTACATAGACTCTAGAAATATCATGTCAATTATTAAAAATATTTTTTGATAGGCAATACGGTCATATCCTTTTGTGTTGGTGGATGTTTAGTATAATCCTCTTTTAGCCAAAAACAACTCTCCAAATGATGCACCATAGTCTCATAGACAAGAGTTCAAAAGTACAGGCAATTATATTGACAATCCATTTGAACCAGCAAAATTGCCAAATGGTGTTAAAAATAATTATCCTGTCTTTGGTTGTCTTAAAACAAATCTTGAATGCAGGAAATTCATCTATTTTAAAAGGAAAACCATTATATTAGAAGTAAAATGGGAGGTTATATTTTCAGTTTCCTAAATAAATTATAAATATAAGCTTTGACAAATATAAATATGAAAGGAAAAATATGAGCTACACAAATAAAAGTAAAATCAATTGAATAAATTTTAAAACAGGTGAACTTAGGAACTCGGACATTACTCCCTACAACACCAGAAGATATGTTGAAGATCAACCACAAAATAGAGAAAAACATATTTCACAAGGGAGAGACAGTACCTCATAATATCCCCATCAAAACTTATAATTTCAGAACGCCGCCTTTGCCGATCAAAATTTTTGAGTTGCTTATGACTTGCTGTCCATGGCGACAGAGGTTCAACAAAAGGATCCCATCTTCCACTAGCATAAGTTGTCAGCATGGGTGATGCATCTCTTGTTGATTGTTCCTTAGCATAGACAAGTTTTGCAATAGGACCAGTTACATGATAATCTGCACAAAAATCACGCAGCCTTTTCCTTAACTTTTGCATTGCTTCACGATGCTCTGAAAGTGAATTAGCTTGAAGCAACTCTGATTGTATTACCCTTTGACATATGCTTCTGCACAATTCTGGGCTGAAAAGTGGTATCCCAAATTCTATACCAAGTGGAACCCACTCACATTTTGCATTTTTAGCAGACTGATTCTCATAGTCTTCAATTCTATGAATCTTTATTAGACGGAGATATCCTATTGTCCAAAATTGAAGTTCTTTGGCCAAAATTGTCAATGTTGAATTAAGCTGTGCAATTTCTTCAGTACTATGTCCAATCTCATTATTGACAATGGTACAAGAACCATCTAAATTTATTAAAGGTAATGGTATATCCTTTGTAATAGGTTTTCCAGACTCATTTAAATCAACTTTCAACAGGGGCAGAACAAGCACAGCTGAGACTTTCAATAAAGAATTTAGGCAATGCAAAAGAATATTTCCATTTACAAGAGTTCCATCAAACCTGCCACCAAGTCCTCCTACAGTAGATCCATCCCAAGTCCACAACAAAGCTTTCTCACATTCTGATAAGGGTGGAGGAAGCAATCTAATCCGCTGACCTTTCATAAGAACAACAGAAACAGGACCAGAACCTGCTACTGAGTATAGAATCAGTTTCATCCATGGTGTCATGGAAGAATATGATGGTGGGCCAAAATGCACAGGACTGGCACCTCCGGGCAAAATTACTGAAGGAGAAGAAGGGAGAGGGATCATTGAAACAATTATGTCATAGTCACGACGAAATAAACGATGCAATGTTGGTGGTGCCAAGCCAGCTAAGCTTTCACAACGAAGAACATCTACACGGTATTTGTGCTTCCTCTTCACACAATTCTTTGAATTGACACAGGTAGTAGAGCTCAAAGAGTTTCCTTCTTTCTCAGCATCAAGGTCCACCTTTGTCAGCCGGCCTGCATAGTGCTCAGATGATCTGTCAACGGTTTTATTAAAATCCGGAGATGGGTCAATTGATTCAAAAGGTTGATTATCCATCTGAGAAATTCCAGATTCAAATGAGCTCCAATGGAAGTTATTATTTGCAGAACCATTTGATTGTTGTTCTTGCCCAACATTAGAGTTTCCAGTGCTTTTTCTTGGATTCTCTCCATCAAAAGACACACTTTTGCTAGAGAAAGCGTCAATTAAGTCCGAAACATCTCCATCTGTTGTATCAGTTGTCAATCCACCAGACTGGAGACATTCAAGCACACACCGAAGACTGGATGCATGATTTGCAAACTCTTGCAGTTCACCCTCAAACTTTGTACCTTCTAATGCTAGCAGGTCATTGCATAACTCAGCAATGCTAGCATCACCAAGCTTTCCTGCTTCATAGAGTGTAACCGCATGAGATTTCAAACCTGCAAAAGAAAAATATCTACAAGTTATATTCATTTTTAAGGACCTTTAAATCTTCTTATTGAAAAATAAAACTATAAGCATGAGAATGGATTAAATAAAATATTTATCAACAATGCATAAGAAAAAAGCTAGATAAAATGGAAATTTATACATCTGTATTGCTACAGAAGAGTTCTGCCAAATCCACAGCCTGATCATTAGTTGAAGATTGCAACATTGGATGTTTGTAATACGTCTATATACTATATGATATGCAAACTCATTTATGTAGTGGAGTTTTTGAGTCTTCATTCAAGTCCTAACAATACAATGCCATCTCATAGGTCTGCTACATATTTTATTGAAAAGGTTTGCATTTCTTTTTATTTTATAAAAGAGAAGTTTATGTATTAAAACGAGGGTGAAATACTATAAACAGTTCACAGCAGCCAAATGCTTTGTACAACAAATGTAGAACAGAACGCAAAAGGTAAAAATTACATCAAGTCTTTACCCATCCAAGTAAATTACATATATAAGCCCAGCAGTTAGGCATAAAACATGAGAAAATTAAAGTAGAATATCACAATATGTATCCTTGTAACAATTGCCCTCTAAAATGTTCTTTGAGAAGATGGATAAAGAAGAGATATTATCATCAAGTCTCCCTAGATATTTTGTACTCAAAATCAGCATGTAATCCTACTGATTCAGTAACATAGACTAAAAATATGTACAAGGTGAACTTGACTGAGTGAAGAAAGTCAACTCTCATAAGTGTGTTGAGGGCCAACTTGAGCTGATTTGAAACCTATTTTGGGTTAACTGTTTGTCAATAAAAGGCAACTGAAGGAAGTAACTGACGTTAAGGATCTGTTGTTGAGGGCCTGTTCTCAAGGACTGACTGATTACTTTTGAGGGCTGATTTTTGCAAGGAAGTACAGAGTAGAAAACCAATAAATACAGTTGGCACAATATTTGAAACTAGTTACTAAGTTTTTCAAACCCTTTACAATTGGTTTTTTCAAACATACGAACTTTGTACTACTTTTTTTAGAGTCTTGCACTTATTTGCAATATTTTATTGGGGCTTGAAAGTTTTCCTGAAAACCCTAGGTTGCATAGTTACGGTTAATTTTAAATCCTTGTTTTTTCCAAAGCCCAAAACCTTATGTCTAGATTATACTCACCATAGTTGGAAGACTTGCCCCAAAAAAAAACTCGCAAAGCCGAAAAATTGGAGAGTCAACAAAAACTCGGCAAAAAACTCTAGCAACTTTTTCAATTGTTTTTTGCATTTTTTATATATCTAGAGAGTCTTTTTGTAAAGACTCGCGAGTATTTTGGAAAAGACTCGGCAGAAAGACTCAACGAGTTAAATTCATAAAGACTTGCAGGGCAAAAAAACTTGCGAGTGTTTCAAGACTCGCTGAAAACTCGGCGAGTCTTCCAACTATGATACTCACTATTATTGAGTATAGGAATTGCAATACAAAAATCCTCAAACAAGACCTAGAATGACTTCAGATTTTATATATTTTAAAGAAGCCTTGTTAAAATTTCCATTGTTAATTACTTGAACCCAAAAGTTTGGAATGCCACTTCCATTGCTAATCTTTGGAAGAGTTTAAAACAAATATCAAATTTCTAAAAAAGGTAGCTTTGTATTTGAAATTTTTGTTGTTTCCACAAAGTAGAGTGAGGGTGGGTCACTTTCAAAGCATCTACTTAAGATGAAAGACCTCAAAGATCAACTTTATATTGTTAACTCAGTAGATGGAGATGGTATGATTGCTCATGTCATCAATAGTTTGCTAGCATCATTAGAAATGTTTGTGGAGTCTTCACATCTATTTGCAGAGTTAGACTCCCACCTTTAAAAAACTTAATTCATATTTTTGCAAAAAGAGTAGATACATACAAATGGCTAAGCCCAATTCAGGAC
Source organism: Sequoiadendron giganteum (assembly GCA_007115665.2). Lineage (NCBI taxonomy): Eukaryota > Viridiplantae > Streptophyta > Pinopsida > Cupressales > Cupressaceae > Sequoiadendron > Sequoiadendron giganteum. Next base: position 816,750,360 of record CM021101.1, read on the forward strand.
AAATTGGGAGTGCACTTGTTGCTCGATATAAAAAGCAACTATATCATCTTCATCTGCTTGTTTTTTAACAAAGAGTTGATATCTTAGGTCTTTCTTATTAAGTGGATACATTGAAAATGATCCATCTTCACCCAACTTTGTGGGAAACAACATTTTTTTCAAATACAAGACTGTCAGATTTTAAAGTTCAATATTTGTTTTTTAGACTCTCCCAAATATCACTTTCAAAGCATCTACTTGGGAGTGCACTTGTTGCATAGTATGAGGACAAAGAAAAGAAAACTTTGAATTTTGATTCACAATCTAAACACAAAGTCAAGTGTTATTGTCATAAATTTGAACATATCAAAAGAGAATCTTAGAAACGACAATATGATCTATCCCAAAAGAAGCTACAACTCAAGCTAATGTGACAATTCAGATAGAGCAAAAACTCTTGGGAGTAAGAGTAGCTTTTATGGCATCTTTCCAAGATTATGATGACACGACTAATTGTTAGTTCTTTGATTATGATGCACCTTGACATTTCACCTTCTACAGAGTATGATATGCCAAATTTATTGTTGATTCTAAATCTGCTAATTTTTTTTCTTTCGGTGATAGTAGAATTCATGAACTAGGAGTAGGAGATGTTTGGATTGTTCTCAATGATGCAATAAAATTCCTAGTTAGGGATGTTAAATTTGTTGCAAATATAAACAAACTACGTTGTTTATTAGTCGATTTAATAAAAATCCTAACATGGTTGTGAATTTTTGTGGACATAAGTGTACTATGATTGACATAAAGCAAGGCAAAATAGCTGCACTAGACCTTGGGCAAGGTGGTTTGTACAAGTTAATTGATCCTATCACAATTAATTTGTGAGCACCAGTTGTGAAGGACAATAGTAGCGTTTTGTGGCATGAAAGATATGGACATATCAATCTATAATATTTAGCCAAATTGAACAAAATTGATCAAGTTCACCTTTCCATCTATCCAAGTGAAGCAAAATATATGTGTGGGTTGTTTGACTAGTAAGTTGAAATGGAAGTTGTTTCCTACTAAAGGAGCATGGTGTGCAAAGGGGGCTTTAGATCTCAATCACTCAAATCTATGCTAGCCATCTTAAAAAACATCAATAATCCTTGGTGCAAGGTACTCTATGTTGTTAGTTCGAGATTTCTCAAGGAATACTTTCTCTTTAAGTCTAATGGCTTCAAAAACTTTGTCAAGTTCAAAGCATTCATTGAAAATGGAAAGATAGGTGGATCAATACAACTAAGGTCCGAAAATGGGAGCAAGCTCACTTCCAAGCAGTTCCAAGTTCATTGCAAGAAGAAAGGTATTTAGAAACCACTTAGTAGAATAGGGTGGTCGAGAGGAGAAATAAAGCTAATCATGGAGATGGTCTTATACATGATGCACAACAAATATGTACCATACAAACATTGGGCTGAGATTGTGAACATGGTAGTGAATATCCCAAACATAACTTTGAGCAAAGCTTGGCATAATGTCACATTTAAAGAATCCTAGTCTAGGCTCAAGCAAAATGTAACATATTTCATTTTTTTGATCAGTGACATGTTTGGTCCCCAGTAACATAGGGAGTAAACTAGATTCTAAGAGCTTGTAAGAAGCCCAATATTGGATTGCACAATGACAGCAATTATAACACCAGATATATTATGTTTAGAACTCCAATTCACAGGTTGACTCACAACAATGATGATGGAAAACACTGACCCAAAAACTGAAAGTTGCCAACTTAGTTCATCCCATAACATCAATGAGAAAATGCCACAAAGAGAGGGGGGACATATACATTATGGCAAATACCACCCGGACTTAGCACACTACATCAATGCATATTCACACCAAAGACATTCATATGAGATGTCAAGTAGATTATTTCACAATACTACACAAAACGGGATTGCAAATGATTACACCATAGGCAACATGGAGCAGAATGATGCCACTGTAATCTGAATAACTCACAGTAATAAGAAACACAAAGATGTGTTCAAATATAGTGTCGATATGACCAATTGCAATAGGCAATTCACTCAGCCACCTGTGAAATAACACTGGTGATTCTTGAACTTGAATTGGTTGGCTCAATTTAATGGATGTGATTTGAATGAACTAGCAATTTATATTCCCGCGCGGAGATTGATGCGATATGCGAAGTAGACGGCACCCAAAGGTGGTGCCCTTCCCCTTTCACAGACTCTCGAATTCTCAACACGGCTATGATTGAGTAAGCACCCAGATATTATAGTTTAAAGTCTAGTATCTTTTGGTATGGAATCTCGACTTGTCCCAATCAAGGCGCCCGTATATGAATGCACCATCCAGAAGATAAGCCTTGGGTTATTGATAAAAGCCAGATCATGGGTTATCCGCAAGGATAATCTGTTAACTCAGGAATACATGCCAATTGTGTTGACGCAGCAAGAACCTAGAATGCCAATTCCATGTCGCACATGCCCGACTCTCCTGTTGAAGGTAAGGAGTCCTCTTGTGTGATGTTGCAAGGTACTAGAGCCTAAGGATATATAGGTTTGCAAAATGCAATTGGATAGCGGGTCGCTATGATCGATTAACTCTCTAAAATAGGCGCCCTTACAATGGCGCCTTCCTTGACGCCTTTCTTAGGAGTATTCAGTGTGTGCCACTTCCTCACAATGGGTGTTCAATGGTTGGTGTGAGCCAAAGGCTTTGGCAAGAGATCACTGTCCAATCCCAGCTCTGCCTATGTGATCGATCTTGGTAAGAAATGATTTGGAAGCAATCCTAGAATATTAGATAGCAAGAAGACTAGACAAGCAAACACCAAGTGAGGATTTTGTCCCACCTGGGCCTAGAGTTGTGAAGGTCTTCATCTCCTAAGCCGCTAAAGAAAATGCTTATCTAATCCATGATACCCTCTCAACCAAATAATCAAATGTATATATGTGCTTCTATTAGTGCCTCCCCAACTGGGTCGGCCAAGACCAAGAAAAGATTATTATTTTAAAATTAATTATTATTTAAATTCAAACTTGAGTCTTTAAAAACACTTTCCCGTTATATTGTGAAAATCGGGCTTAGGGCATATAGGGGACATGATAATCCTCCCCGCCCAAATGTTGCTTTCCCTCAAGCAATTGCAAGCCTATGTCTGTGAGTGCTAAGTCAATCAACACATGATGAAGGATATGATACCAAAGGCATGACTACTTGTACCAAGTCTTTCGTTGCTCCACTATGATATAAACATCATCAGACCCATAACTGTGACGCAACTCATCATGATCCCAATGAATGAGTGCACCCAACATATCAATACCCGAATCCCAACTCATCACACTATCACATCCAGTAGACACGAGAGAACAGTTGTATCTCCAAGGGCCATCAACACCAACCAACTTCCCAACTCCGGGTGATCTCCCATGGATGTGCAAAACTCCCTTAGGAGTGCATGAAAAGGCATATCAGTCCATCCTAGGTTGCTGATGTAGGTCAGAACAGCACCCAAAATCTGAAAATCAGACTTATGACGACGGAAGAAGTTCCTCAAATGACACATGATGAGAAGGCCTCACCATTATGCCAACCCCTAATGATAAAGGGGTGATCCATATCTCTCCAAATCACCCAAGCAGCCACTGTCCTCCAAGTACTCCGTAGGAAATCCATGTATGACAATGTAGAACAGTTGTCTCTCATCAGCGCATGAAGTGGAGACTATTGGCTCAATTAAATTGATACGATTTGAATGTCCCGTATGTACTGGCGATTTATACTCCCATGTGAAGGTAGGGGCAATACTCGAAGTAGATGATGCCCAGAGGTGGCGCCCTTCCCCTTTCACAGACTCTTGGATATTATAGTTTTCAATCTAGTATCTTCTAGTATGGGATCTAGACTTGTCCCAATCAAGGCACAGTATTTGTATGCACTGTCCAGAGGATAAGCCTCGGGTTATTAATAAGAGCTAGATCGTGCGTTATCTGCAATGATAATCTATTAACTCGAGAATAGATGACAATTTTGTTGGCACGGCAAGAACTCAGAATGCCAATTCCATGTTGCGCATGCCCAACTCTCCCATTGCAGGTAAGGAGTCCTCCCACGTTATTCTGCAAGGTATTGGCGCCTGAGGTTATATCGGTTTGCAAAATGTGATTGGATAGCGGGTCCTTGTGATCAACTAACTCTCTAAAATAGGTGCCTTTACAATGATGCCTTCCTTCATGCCTTTCCTGGGAGTACTTAGTGTATGCCACTTCCTCACAATGGGTGTTGAATGGTCGCCATGAGCCAAAGACTCCACCAAGAGATCACTATCCAATCCCAACTTCGCCTATGTGATCAATCCTGGTAAGAAATGATTTGAAAGTTAGATCGGAAGCACTCCTAGAATAGCAGATAGCAAGAAGACTGGACAAGCAAACACCAAGTGAGGATTATGTCCCACCTAGGCTTGGAGCTGCAGAGGTTTTCATCTCCTAAGCCACCAAAGAATATGCTTGTCCAATTCGTGATACGCTCTCAACAAAATAATTGAATGTACATATAACAACACAAGTTTGGGTGGCGAAATATCTACTAAGTCATTTCTCTTGCATTCATATTCTCCACTGCTACTTCCTAAGGTACAAACATTATTTTCTCGTGGACTATCACTCATGCAGAGTGGAATTCAAAGTCACCGGTCTGGTGTGAGGGACACTGAGGTTGGACATCTTGATTTAGAAGAGTTTTTGCAATGTTTGGAATAGAACGACAAAACGCTTCTTGGGGAAAGAATTTTACAAAGTGGTTTGGCTCGTGCTGGAGGCTTTCCTGAAGCTCTACAAAACATCGACTTGGTAGTTGCATGCCGGAGAGGCTACATCCCTGAAACCCAGGACATAAGAGTAGCGGGCGGGTCCATTATTACAAAAATCACTCTTGAGGTCATCTCTCGCGCGTTGAGCATTCTGGAAAGAGAACTTGTGAAGGAAATGTTTGTGATTGTGGGTGATGAGTTTTTCAAAAAGAATAAAAATTGGTGCAGAAACTCCATTGCAAGGAACTGGTTGAAGTCTGAAAAGAAAGGTAAGTCTCAGTTGCCTTCCAAACTTAAAAGGGTACATTTTAAAGATGAAATTTCAGAGGCTATTACCTATTGCACCATGTAGTTGGGAGTGCATGCTCGGACTCATTTGAGTTTTGGATGTGCCACTTTATTCAGTTGATTTGTAGCCAGAGTAAATTCATTGACTGGGTTGAAATTATCTATTATCATTTGAATGAGCAATTAATCAATTTCCAACAAATTGTTGCATTTCATATGTACTCGTACCTGGTCTATATTTTAGCTAGTCAAGAGGCTATCTGGGATGGGTTGGAACCGCAAGGGTTTCCAACGCCAAATATGCCTGTGTACCACAACTTACTAAGAAGGTTGGGATGGGCAATTATTGTCGCGTCAATGATGCATTTCTAATGAGAATTGTGAAGACAATTGATGGTAACCTCGAGCTCCAGATTTCACCTGAAGCAACTACCCTCGTGATGAAATTTGGTAGCTTTTTCATTCAATTTGATAGATTTACTTACCTTAGAATTGGTGGTTTCGAGAGAGCACCCAAATCATTATTTGATTTTCTCGAAGTTTGTTGGCAAATGGCAGTGGTAAATGTTAAATATTCTAATATGGGAAAGAAGGATTATGTGTTTCCTTTATCCATGCCTTCGTTCTCTTGCAAAATTAATAGCAGTGCTAGGGGTGTGGAGAAAACCCTGAACGAGTTTGGATTTCAATCTCTTCCTATAAGAACTCGTTTCGATAGCAAAGGGTATGCCAAACAAAATTTGTATGGAGTCGTGCTGGTGTGTGTTTTGAATACGCCATCGAACATAGAATAAAATGCCCAAGGACACTTTATCCTCTCTTGAAAAGTTAATGCGTAGGCTAAGAAGATAATGCAATATCTCCAATGTTTCTTTGGTCAGGTCATGACATGTGGATAAGGCCAGTGGGCGTTGTGATTTGCTAGTAATCACAAGGGGACTTACTTTAAATTTGTTTGCAAGCTGAGGACTTAGACAATTTTATCATTGAGGGCTCTTTCCATAGGATATTTCAGATTTTCTAAAAAAATGCAAAAATGGCAAGGGTTTCGAAGTCTAAGCTACTCCTAAGAAATCAAGAGATGACAATGACTAGATGAAATGGGGTAAACCACACTTTGTTTCGCTTCCTTCGGACAACTACGCAAAGCGGTTGCAATCTTCAACGACGGTGATAATGATTTTCATGCTCGAATAAATAACTACCCAAACTGAAGTTAAGAATCCACAACTTAAGAGCTCAGACTAACTTTACACATTGAATGCAAATCATCCATTCAACAAAAGTATGAGCTTTATTTCATCCACCACTACCATCAAATCTATCATTCACTAACAAACATATAAATAAAATACTAATTTAATTCTACTCTAAGTGTTGAAGGAGAAGTATGAAAACCTTGCACACTACTTGAAAACAAAAGTGGTTCTTAGCAAATCATGCACAAGAGCTTTTATAAACGAAAATAGTTTTGTCGCAACAATCTTATACAACTCACTTCACAAATTACAAATGAGGGGCGAGCTCAACTTATAGGCTCCCCGATTACAATTCAATGGCCAAGATTGATTTCGAATCAACGGCGAGATTACAAAATAAAACCCTAATTAGGGCTTGTCATAATTAACTACTTCTTGACCAATGAGAAAACTACATTTTGGGACACTTGTCCTTCTTGCTAAATATAAATCAACTCCATGGATAAGTCAGGTTCATTGAACCTAGACATGTTGACTTGGACAATTTGATTGGTTGGAAGATGACGAGGCGCCACCTCAGCGTGCTAGATGTCCTCCTTGGTCTCCTTGTTCTTTTTCCATGCACTTGCCTTAGACTATCTTTCTTTGCCAACGACTCCGTCCTTTGTGCCTGTTTCTTCCTGGCTTTGATCTTGGATTTCTTTTGAGATTTTGATTTCTTCTTCTCACTTGCATTTGAAGTCTGGAAGTCTCCCCTTGGAGCAGTTATTGAACTTTTCCTTCCTAATTGCTTTGAAATTCCTTCAAGTGCCTTGAAAATGGAGAAGAACTTTCCTGTGCTTTCGCCAAAATGGAGGAAATTGGAATTTTCTCTGTGAATTATTTCCCATACTTAGCCAAATTTTGGCTATTCAATTTCATTTTGTAATGCCTTCATGTGGAGCATTCAACACTTAGCCAAGATTTTGGCCATCTCTATGCTCGAATGAACTTTGCCTATGGATTTTTCTTCAATTCTGAGTTTGGCTCGTGCTAAGTAGGGCAAACTCCATCCTTGGGCAAGAATTTTATTCATTTCCTCTTTATTTCTCTTCATTTTCTTGTTTTCTTTCCAACACTTAGTCAAAATTTGATCCTTTTATTGTAGGAAAATTCTCCACTTAGCCATTTTTTGCTTCCTCTTGGCAAATTTTACCATGTTTGTTTCTAACCTTGGCAGACTTCATCTTCGGCTAGACCATGTGCACTTCCATTTGGGCGGACTTTGTCTTCGGCATGCCATCTTCATACTAGGCGAGCTTGGTGAGTGCTTAGACATTCTCATGCTTGGCACACTTTGGCAATGTCTGAGAAATTTTCCTTGCCTCCAAAGTTGGGCGGACTTCTCAATAGATTTGCCAATTTTCCTCTTGGGTGGGCGGACTTGGAAGCTTATTTGCCATCTTGCATCTCTCCTCTAGGCACTTCATGCCTTAGATATCTTCCATCTTGCTTGAGGGCAGACTTTGGAGTCTTCTTGCCAGTTATGCCTTTTCCATGCCTTGGAAACTTTTACCATGTTGGGATGGGGAGCGAACTTCAAGATTTTCATGCCAAGGGTGGACTTTGAAGCTGGTCGGACAAGATGCATTTTCCTCTAGGTGCACTTGACCTCATGGCTGGACACCTTCATGGCGGACTTCACCAATGCTTGGACATACTTCCCTGTTAGAAGGCGGACTTTGTACTTGGCCAGACATCTGACTTAGTCAAAAAGTTCAAATTCTCTCTCCTTCTGGGTTGGGCGAACTTGAAGATCTCTCTGCCATTTTGTATTTTATTCATGCCCTAGGAATTTATTTCATGCTGAGTTGGGTGGACTTGGTGCTTGCCTTGCCAGACATTCTTCGTTCCATGCCAAAGAATTCTTATTCCGTCATGCTGAGGAGTGAATTCTATGCTAGCTTAATCCCCTCTCTCTCTAGGCATATTTTTTTATCCATGCCTTAGAAAAATTTCCTCTCCCAAAGTTGGGCGGACTTCAGCCTCTCCTTGACATTGGCGCACTTGGCATCTTACTTGTCCAAGGGCGGACTTGGCACTTCATCAAGCCATTGGCGGACTTCATCTCTTTCCAAGACATGGCGGACTTGGAGCTTGGCCTGCCAGTGCCTGCCTTTGGCTTGCCAGAGGCAAGGGCGGACTTCATCATTGCTTGTGCCAGGGCAGACTTGGAGGCTTGTCTTGCCTATGGCGGACTTGGAGCTTGGCCTTCCAAGGGCAGACTTCATCTCTTTCCAAGACATGGTGGACTTGGAGCTTGGCCTGCCAGTGCCTGCCTTTGGCTTGCCAGAGGCAAGGGCGGACTTCATCATTGCTTGTGCCAGGGCGGACTTGGAGGCTTGTCTTTCCATCCACTTCTCTTATGGCGGACTTCAACCTTTCCTCTTCCAAGGGCGGACTTGACCCTTCCTTGTGCCAAGTGCAGACTTGACCCTTCTTCTTCCATTCTCTCCTAGGGCGGACTTCACCCTTCATCAAGCCATGGGCGGACTTGACCTCTCTCCTTGCCATGGCGGACTTGGACATCCTTCCTTCCAATTGCAGACTTGGAGGCCTCTTGTGCCATGGCGGACTTCAGCCTTGGCTTGCCAGTGCCTACCTTTGGCATGCCAAAGGTAGGGCGGACTTCATGTCTTGTCTGCCATTCTTTCCTCATGGGCACCCTGCATCAAACTTAGCCATTTTCACCAAACTTTTGCTATTTTACCTTGATTTTCATGATTTTTGGAGGCGTATTGACTTCATGCTCTGTGGGATCTCAAAATAGAAACTTTCCAAAAATAGAAACTTTCTAAAAATAGAAAAAGCAAAAAACATCCCTAAAAAATAAGAACTCTAGAATGGCCAAAAAATGCCAAAAATCAAAAAAGCAAAAAAGCATAATCCCTTAAAAATAGGAAGCGTCGGAAATGACCAAAAGCATAGGCGATCCTCGTCTCCCAGACCTTCTAAGCCCTTCCATGACATTTAGGCACACAAACGGGTTCAAACTCTTAACTTGGTCGGACTGACTCTCAAAAATTATTCAAATTTCGAACTCTAAATTGGTAACTCAGAGGGCGACACCAAAACTTGGGGGTCCTTATTTGCAATGGGGCGATGTGTGAAATAGGTCACAACAAGTCGGTAGCTATGAACATCGCCCAGACATTGAAGATTTTTGGGAAGACTACTTGGATGAAAATGAAGTGTATAGGAGAGGTTTTATGAGATTAACTCCGAAACAGATACAGACCTTTGGTATCTCTTTCAATATTTTGGAGGATGTGCAGGAAGATTTAGTGATCATTGACTCGGAATATCAGGAGTCTACGGCCAAGCCCTCATATGGAATTGATTGGTCAGAAGATGAAATTAAAGATTTAATGGTCTGGTCTGCTCCTGTTTTAAGGACTTTTGATTGGTTAAATGGAAAATGGCGCAAAGTGCGGGTTTCCCTCAAGAGCCAATATCTTCACAGAGAAGAGAGAAAGGGGTCGTACAAGCCTCTAGTGTGAGTGTAGCTGCTAGAAAACAAATAATGAGACCGTCAAGCACCAGCTCACAGTCAGGAGAAGATGGTGAGAGACCAGAAGATGTCGAGGCAAAATTGAAATCAGTTTGTGAACAAGACAATACACCACCCTCTGCTCCTAAGAAAAAGGTTAGTCAAGAGAAGCCAGCATCTACTGACTCTGCGGGCATTTTCCAACAGATAATTGAAGAACCTCCTTTCACCACATTCTTTGAAATTCCTCCTTCCCCACCAAGAGATTATTTTGTTGATATTCAGTCAGTTGAGGGAGCGGAGAATGTAAATGTTGAAAGCGGAGACACAGGGCTTGTGGCTACTTCTCTAATGTGGTTGGAAAAAGCAATTGAAAAGAAAAGGAAAATTGTTCCCTCAATGATAGTTAAAGTGGATACAGTTGCTATATTGCTGTAGAGTTCCTCAAAACCTAAAAAGGCAAAAACAATGTCACGGATGACTACAAATACCACTTTTGGGCATCAACTGCTAGAGAATGTTAATCCTAAAAAGGGTTTAAATGAAAATGAAGTAACATAGGCAAACTATGAAGTGACTCATATTGATATGGGGCCCTCTTCTTTAGAAGGTGATGTTTATCATGCCAATTATTCCGTTAATGCATTCATCAAAAGAACCAAGGAGTAGAGAAGAGAAAATATTCAGTTGTAGTCCAATATTCTTTCTCTGAAAAAATATATTTAATCATTTGTGACCCCAACCCCCCCAGGAAGCTTCCACTTCAAATATCCACGGTATTGATTTTGATACTGTGCAAAAAGTTAGGAAAATTTTGGGATATGCTAAAATTGTTAACGAATGCGTTGAGGGACAATATCATGATGGCCTTTTCTTCATTTCTAAATTTCTACAATTTTATATTGAGCTGTCTGGTAAAAGAAAAGAATTGGTGACTGAGCTCCAACAAGTTAGAAGAGAGCATAGTAGCAGTTTTGTGCTTTCAAAAGAAATTGTTTAGTTGGCCTCAAGAGAGTGGATGATCCCAAAGAAATTGAACCCAATTGGCTTGATTCTCTAGAGTGGACATTATCAATATATAATGATTCTATCTAAGAAATCAACAAGGTATTAGAAAAATATTTTGAGATAATGGTAAAGATAAAGAAAAATTTCAATGCTCTCAAAGTAGATCTCACTGATGAATTTGATGAGAAAATCCTGGATCTCACATACATAACAAAGCAGTATAAAGAGGTGTATTACAGAGAGTTGGGTGATCCTAAAACTTCCACTATTGACTCATTCAAGAAATTGAGCTCTTGCAGACCTATTTGAAGGCGTTTAAGTTTGAAAGTGATGATATCTATGAAACAATCGCTAAGCCTGATCATGCATTGTCAAAATGGAGGACAAGATTGCATATCACCACAACGCCAGTGTAATTGTAATCAAATCTCTATCAAACTAGGAGCCTAATATCTAAGGAAATTCTTAGTATAAAATTTTGTTCAAAATTCTAAGTCAGATTTATTTCTCTTTTAATGAATGTGCTGATTGCAGAACATTTATCAATTTCGATGTTTGCATATCAACAAAAGAACCACCTTATATACAAAGGGAGGCACGCCTCTACAAGAGAAGCGTCTCATGAGAGGACGTGTCCCTTTGGCACGCGGGCTACAAAGAAAACCGAAAATATTTCGGTTAACACACATAAACTAATGTGTGGGCAGTAGTATATATAATACAAATTCCGATTTTATTAAATGCAGATTTCGATTTTATTCACATGTGTCATCTCAATTTGAATAACTTATTTGAAGGTATTTATATTTAAAAGTAGATCGATTAAATATAAATGATGATGATGCATAAATGCAATCATCATTTATATCTGACCGATGCTATCTTAAAGAAACACTCCCTCTTAGCTAATGAAGATACAAAACAAGTGTTGATATCATCTTCACACGTGATATCGAAGATATCATATGTTTTCACAAGTTTGTAAAGTCCCATGACATTCTTCATAACACATCTTCATTATGGTATGTGCACTGACATCAAGTCACATGATGTCTACCATAATAGTTCATGGCATATCCACGGATATATAATTATCCACCATGATTATCTCTTAAGGATCACAATGATATTCAAATGATATCAAGTCCCATGATATCCATCAAGGTGTCCAAGAGATACTATCATGACATGTCCACAGATATCTATCATGATAGTTTAGCTCATCATTGTAGAGTCGTCACTTTACAATGTCACATACAAGCGTTTATTATTAGAAAGATCGTCACCTTTAAATAATCTACACAAGGGGAGAGAGCCTATAAAAGTCATGGAGTCACACACATGACAAAAGAGTTTACACATTAAACATCTTTAAATATATTAGCATAACTTTAAACAATTTTGAATTTCAAGCATAATATCAAATTACATTTCAACCATACCAAGCTTCTTCCTGAAGTGTTCAACTTTGATTCTGGAGAGAGGCTTGGTGAGAATGTTTGTTGTTTGATAATTTGTACTAATATACTCCAACTGGATCACATTCCTTTCTACCATGTCTCTTGCATAATGGTAGGAGATCTCAATGTGCTTAGATCTATCATGGAAAACTGGATTTACAAAGAGTTTGATACAACTCTGATTATCACAATGAATGATAGTAGGATTCAAGGGCTCACCAAAGAGTCCCACAAGTAATTTCCGGAGCCATACTGCTTCTCTTGCTCCCATAGAGGCTGCAATGTATTCGTCTTTTGTTGAGCTCTGGGCTACAAAAGACTGTTTTCTACAAATCCAAGATATCATACCTTATCCCAAACTGAAGCAACATCCTAATGTGCTCTTCCGATCGATCACACTTCTAGCCCAATCTGAATCAGAGTATCCATGTAGCTCTAGTTGTTCTTTCTTATATAGAAGACCATATCCAATAGTGCTTTGAAGGTATCTCAATATATGTTTCACAGCCATAAGGTGAATCTCCTTTGGCTCACGCATGAATTGGCTTAGTGCATTTACTGCATAGCAAATATCAGGTCTGGTGTTAACCAGGTACATCAAGGATCCAATCATTTGTCTATATAGGGTTGAATCTGCACACTTAGATTCTGCTGCTTTTTTCAGTTTGTGAAGGTTGGTTTCCATAGGTGTAGACATGGGTCTACAATCCAACATTCCAAATCTCTTCAGAATATCAATAGTATATTTCCCTTGGTTTAGTATGATGCCACCTCATTTCTGCCATACTTCCAAACCTAGGAAGTAGTGTAAGATGCCCAAGTCTTTCATCTCAAATTCAGAAGTTAGGTCCTTCTTTCCTTGATCAATGAGGTGATCTTCCCCTGTTATCAGCAGGTCATCAACATATAAAATAATTATTAACATATCACCTTTGATTACCTTAAAGTAAAGATTTGAGTTTGCATCATTCTTGGAAAATCTGAGTCCCAAGAGGTAGTTGTCAATTCTTTCATACCGGGCCTTGGGAGCTTGTTTAAGTCCATAGAGAGCTTTCTTTAATCTGCATACAAGTGAGTCAAGTTTATGTATCACAAAACCATCAGGTTGTTCTACATAAACTTCCTCTTCAATGGTTCCATTTAGGAAAGCAGTTTTCACATCCATTTGGTGGATCTTCTAGCCTTTAGCTGCTACAATGGCTAACACTGTTCTCACTGATGTGTACCGAGCAACGGGTGCAAATGTTTCTTCATAATCAATGCCTTCCTTCTATGAAAATCCTCTTGCCACAAAACATGCTTTAAGTTTTTCTATACTGCCATCGACAACATGTTTGATTTTGAAGAGCCATTTAGAAGAGACAACAAATTTCTCTTTTGGTCTAGGCACTATGTCCCATACATCATTCTTCAAAATGGATTGATATTCTTCTGTCATTGCATCCTTCCATACTTGATGTCTAAGTGCTTTTGTAACACTGTCAAGTTCTGACTTTATGATGTTATTCATTAGAGCAACATAGCTTGAGAACTGTTTGGGTTTTTTACTTTCCCTAAACGTTCATTTGGTTGCAGCATGATTCTCGGCCTCTTCGATCATCTTCCTAGCCCAAAGTGGCCTCTTTTTGCTGATGTCATTTGTGTTCTCATTTGAAGTAGATTGAAGTTCATTTGGCATTTCCTCGAGATAATCCCTCTGAATCTCAATAGCAGGTTCCGCTTCTAATACTCTAGGAGAATAGGTTTCTATCTCACTAGAACTTCTTGCCCTTTTGAATGCAATATCTTCTTCAAAGATAACATCTCTGCTTAATTCGATTTGTTTCTCCCCGGGTACGAATATCCTGTAGGCTTTGGAAGTTTCACTTTATCCCACAAATACCCCTTTCTTTCTAGAAGGTTCTTGTTTGAATCTCTTCTCTTTGGGCACATGAATATAGATAGGGCAGCCAAAAATCCTAAAATGACTAATATCAAGTTTTATGTCGGCGAAAGCTTCGTAAGGGGTTTTGTTGTCTAGGTGAGAATGAGGACATCTATTTTGAATGCAGATAGCAGTTCTGGAGGCTTCTGCCCAAAATGAAGTTTCAATATTCTGGTCAAGCAACATTGCTTTAGCAGCTTCTACAATTGTCCTATTTTTCCTTTCAGCAACCCCATTTTGTTGAGGGTTGTAGGCTACTGTAAACTCCCTCTTAATCCCGACACACATACAAAACTCTTTAAAATTTTCAGAGGTGTATTCTTTCCCATTATCAGTCCTTAAGGTTTTTATTTTCTTCCCAAAGAAGTTTTCAGTAAGGGCTTTGAACTCTTTAAACCTTTTAAGGATTTCTATGGATTCTTTGCACTTGGGGAAATAAATCCAGGTCTTCCTAGAGAAGTCATCTATAAATATGACATAGTATAGAAAGCTTGCTTTGGAAGGTACAGATATGGGTCCACATAAATCAAAGTGAACTAGTTCTAATACATTTTGGGTTTTGCTTAAGCTATTGTGAAAAGATCCCTTTGTATTCTTTCCTAGGGCACAACCTTTACAAGTTCCTTCATGAGATGGTTTTAACTTAGGTAATCCTATAACAAGTTTTTCCACAGAAGGTAGGGCACGGAAATGAAGGTGTCCTAGTCTTCTATGCCAAATTTCATTTGAATTAGAAGTATCAAGGGTAGGGGCTTGCTTAACTTCAGTGCATAGCTTGTAAAGATACCTTTGTCTTTCACCTATGGTTTGGGCTTTCTTGATAGTTGACTTTGTAGGCCATGCTAGAACTTTCCCATCCATAAAGGTAACTCTATATCCATTGTCTTCAAGGGCAGAGATGGATATTAGATTCCTCCTTATTCCAAGTACAAATATAACTCCAATGAGTTTAAGGGAGAGACCAATTTTCAATGTGATGGAACAAGTTCCAACTCCCTTTACGGGGTGTGCAGAATCATCCCTGATGGTTACATCATCATTCTTTTCAGACATAGTGTCTAAGTTTTCTTTGAACCCTGTAATATGCCTTGAAGAACCCCAGTTGTGGGTGTTGTTGGATACTTGACTAGATAGGGCTGAGTAGAATACAAATTTCTCTGATTCATGGTCTGAATTTGATTTTCCTACTTTAGCAAAGGATGTTTGTTGTTTTGATCTGTCAGGGCACTTCATTGCATAGTGGCCATATTGGTCACATCTAAAACATTGTACTTGAGAGATGTCTTTCTTCTTGTAGGATCCTTTTCCATAGAAGTTTCTCTTTGTTTTAAATGATCCTTTCCTATAGGAGTTTTTCTTATTCTTTTTATTAGATGTTGCATTGAGCACATGAATGTCTTCATCTATGTTTTTTTGTTTGTTCTCTTTTGTTGATAGTCTTGATTCCTCTTGAAGGCAGTCAGTTCTTAGCCTATCAAACTTGGGGAGTTTAGATCTCGCACTTATTCCTTGAACAAATGACTCCCATGAGTTTGGAAGGCCTCCTAGAGCAATTAGAGTTATCTTCTTGCTATCAATTTGATATCCGATTTTGGATAATCGATCCCTCAGTTCAATGATCCTCATGAAGTATGCATTAATGGTTTCTCCTTTGTTTATTTGGATATTGTTGATTTGCCTTTTTAATGCAAGGGTCCTACTGGTGTTGTTTATTTCATAGGCGCTCTCAAGAGATTTGAACATTAGATATGCAGTTTCATGTTTTGCTAGGATGGGCCCTATATGATCCCTAACTGCAACTACTAAGATTTTCATGGCCTTTCCATTATTCTCAATCCATTGAGTTTTCTCAGGATCATCCTCAGGTTCCCTTTTGTTTTCTCTCACAAACGAGTCTAACTTGTTCTCTTTAAGGATCATCATGATTCGGAATTTCCATGATGTGAAGTTGTTTGCTCCTTCAAGGCGATCTTCAAATCTGATCACGCTTGACATTATAAAGAATGTGATGTAATTCGATTTCTCAAAAATGCGAATTTTTTTCTTAAGTAATCTGATATCTAGATTTGATTTTATCTACTCAACTTGGCTCTGATACCATGTAATTGTAATCAAATCTCTATCAAACTAGGAGCCTAATATCTAAGGAAATTCTAGGTATTAAATTTTGTTCAAAATTCTAAGTCAGATTTATTTCTCTTTTAATGAATGTGCTGATTGCAGAACATTTATCAATTTCGATGTTTGCATATTAGAAAAAGAACCACCTTATATACAAAGGGAGACACGCCTCTACAAGAGACGCGTCTCATGAGAGGACATGTCCCTTGGGCACGCGGGCTCCAAACAAAACCGAAAATATTTCGGTTAACACACATAAACTAATGTGTGGGCAGTAGTATATATAATACGAATTCCGATTTTATTAAATGTAGATTTCGATTTTATTCAAATGCATCATCTCAATTTGAATAACTTATTTGAAGGTATTTATATTTAAGAGTAGATTGATTAAATATAAATGATGATGATGCATAAATGCAATCATCATTTATATCTGACCGATGCTATCTTAAATCAACAGCCAGGGAGCAAAAGCATTACTACAATTGTCACGAAGTACTGTGAATATAGGCAAAGGATAAAGATCCGGGAGGCATTACAAAAACAACAAGAGGAGGAAGTTGTGGAAGGCAAAAGAACCGGTGCGGAGGGTGCTGATTAGTTTTAATTATTATGCTATTTTTTTTAATTTGGCTCTTGATACTTTTAAAAGACTTTTATTTTTAATTTCTGAAACGTTTGTCTTCAAGAAACCATTTTCTGGATAGTTTGTAATCTTTAAATATGGGGATGATGTTGGGCTATAGGATCTTTTGAGCAAACTTTGTTTTACTAGTTAGAAAAACTCTGCTATCTTTAGTTTACCATTCTTCTATTATTTCAATATAGAGAAAGGCTATGGTGAAATTCATGCAAGCATGATCTTTGTGTTATGATGTATGAATTTATTTTGCTTATACTGAGTAATTTGCCATTGGATTATCTATTATTGGGATGATAGATGTGTGATTAGTTTCGTTGCTATGGGATGTTTATCTTTGAATAAATATTTTATGGTGAAGGATGTGTAGGATGCTTTAATATAGTTTTAATATTTCTGGTAGTTAGATTTCCATTATTTGAAATTGTGTGATCACCTTTCGAAGCTTTCGGGTTAAAAGCATCATCTTTCATTTGCTTTCTGGTTAAAAGCAATCTTTGTTAAAAAAAAAAAAAATCATTCATTGAACATCTGAAGAAGGTAGCTGCCACCTTTTAAAATAAGCAGAGAATCAATATAAAATACCATTATTACTAATTCAGCTGTTGTTACAGTTGTCACTTCCATGGGCGTAAGAATATAGAGTTAGGTGAGAAAACTGTTACCCAACAATATATAAATAATTTAAAATTTAAATCAATTATTTTGAAATATGACATTTTAATTTATTAAATGTTAATATTAAAAAATAAAATATAAAAATAGAATAAAGTCGACCAAAGAAGCTATAATTCCAAGCTCCACAAAGTTGCCTCACACAAGAAGTTGGAGTTCCAAACTTCAATGGAAAGAGTTAACACGTGTAGGAACAAAACGAGTCGCACGACATAAATGTATGTATGTATGTAGGTAGGTAGGTATGTTTGTATGTATGTATATATGTATGTATGTATGTATGTATGCCACTAAAGATATAAATATATTTTCAAATAACTCCTCAGCTGGAATTAATCAAAACCTGCTAATAAAATATTTTCTTATCCAGAATTTGATTTATATTTGCCTGCAAATGATTTTCATTAATTTCAAACCTAGAAAACAATATTCAATACTCCAACACAAAATATGGAAATGAACCTCAACACAAATCTCCACTAAAACCATAATCAAACACTACAAAATCAAATGGCATAAATGTTCCGCACAACAATGAACTTTGTATGAATCCAGTCAATCAGCTAGGTGGATTTTCGTCCATGAAACTGATGGCCAAAGGGTTTTCATCCTTCAGCTAAAGTTAGCTCTACACATTCATTGAGGCTAGCATATCCAAAATGATAATGCTTTCAAGTTGCCATAATGATTGAGGGAATCTAAAAGTGTCGGACAACATTCCCCACATTTCGGGTTCTCAAGACAAAACTCCACCTTCATTAATATTTTTTGATGTTGGCCTTCATTTGAAACCTCTTCAGGATTTTGACTAGAATTTGAAATATAACATGCCACCTACAGCCTCATTAATGAAAATAGCATTTCCAGGTTTCCTGTGATGTTCAAAAAAATTATTCACTATGTTTTCAATTCTTATAGAAATATAAGCATTATACATCACAAGCATTATTCCAGAACATAACTTTTGTATAATCTAGCTTATAGCTGTGAAGTAAGAATTCATATTCCATGACCTAAACTGCTCTCCAAAAACAAAGTAAGCATCTATACCAGAAGTTCTATAGAAACTTCTTATTAGAAAGGGAGAACAATAATTTATCTAGCCATCTTATTGAATCCCAATTCAGGAAAAAAAAAAAGGATAATATCTCTACAACATTCACTGCTTCATATTAATTGTGTTATCTCTTAAAATTATTATATAGTTCAGGTATATACCAGGAGATACCGAACCCATCATTAGATATGATGTTATGTTAGCATCAACAATAAATGCAACACGCACAGAGCTGGAAGATGTCTTTGTGCTATCTATGCTGCCTCCATCTGCTAGGAAATCTGAATTTTTTTCACCCAAAGGATTTTCAATGCTGAGGCCTGTCAAAGAAGTACCATCCTCGTCATCATTGATCAAACCATTTGGGGACCCTGGTATGCTTGAATCTTGAAGAACTGATGCTGGATCAAGGACTTTTACTGCCCATCCCAGGCGACATGCAAATGATGCAGCAGCTTGAAGATGAGGCAAATCGGCCTGTAATGTTGTAGCCAATTCAGCAACTGTTGCATGCTCACTTGAAACCACAAAAACAGCATATAATAGCCTGGAGAATAAATCTCAATGTATCAGAAAAAAAGTTACATGGTGTGAAAAATAGTGTGTCCATTTGTATCTAAGATTGGGGAGATATTATTATTAAAATCGATGCACCAAAAGAACACCTGCAATTGACTTCAATAAACATACCAGAAATGTAAACATAAAAATCAGAACCACATTAAATACTCCATACGCTAATGCCACAAAAGAGTTCAATATGACAATGAAATAGAAGCAATTCACAACTCACTCTTCTGTAGGATCTTCGTATGACTGTTCCCTGTTGGAGACAAAACCTTCAAGCTTGGAAACTGAATTTTAAGCCAAATCATGAAGTAAGTAGAAGGAATAATATCTTTTCTAACTTTAAATCAAAAGAGCATATAATTTTAACATTTTAACATTGCAAAATCGAAAGGGTATTTTACATGAGCTAACCAGTACCAAAAAAATCCTTCAAGCTTGAGAACTGAATTCTACAGAATTTCAACACTATTCTTTATTCATTTCACACGATTTTAACTCAAACAAGAATATACAAGAATATGTAATGCTAAATACACAAAGCATCTCATCTTGCAAAGACTAAAGTTGATTTTTACTGCTATGTCCAATTCTCTAAACATTTCTTATTGAGTATTGAATTGAAGTTGACAAAGCTGAAGGAGTTCCAAAAAGATCTGTCATTGCAAATCCTGCTGAAAGGTACTCTAGAAGAACAGGCTCTAGGCCTGTCGAGTAACTAGAATGAGCAAGTTATCCCCAAATATGCAACTTAACAACTACTACTATAATAAGACCATGAAATGTGTGATCCCTATTAAGTTTGATCCTATTGACTGTGAAGCCAATGTACCTCCAGAATGAGCAAATCAACAAAAAAATCAAGGCAAATGGTGAAAGATTGATGAAAAATGGCAAAGTCTAGGAAATTCGCCAATAAGAAGGAATGGCAGGCCAAGCATGAAGTTCGCCCTTGCCTTTGGCAAGCCAGAGGCAGGCACTGGCAGGCCAAGAGTGAAGTCCGCCCATGGAAAGGAAGCCTCCAAGATCGCCATGGCTTGATGAAGTGCAAAGTTCGCCCTGTCTTGGCAAGCTCCAAGTTCCCCATAGGCAAGACAAGCACCAAGTCCGCCCTTGGCAGAGAAGACACAAAGTCCACCCATGAGAGAAGTGGATGGAAAGAGAAGCCTCCAAGTCTACCCATGTCAGAGAGATGTCCAAGTAAGCCCTTGGACAAGGCAAGGCTAAAGTGCGCCAATGTCAATGAGAGGCTGAAGTCCGCCCAACTTTGGGAGTGGAAATTTTTCTAAGGCATGGATAAAGAAAATATGCCTAGAGAGAGAGGGGATCAAGCTAGCATGAAATTCACTCCTCGGCATGACGGAATGAAATCCTAAGGCACGAAAGGAAGGATGAATGGCAAGGAAAACATGAAGTCCGCCCAACTCAGCATGAAATAAATTTCTAAGGCATGGACATAAAAGCAAAATGGCAGAGCATCATGGCAAGTCCGCCCTTTTCTATGGCAGGCCAACCCCAAAGTCCGCCCTTGCTCTAGAAAGACAACTTGCAAAGTCCGCCCTTGCATTGGAAAGAAATGGCAAAGCATCTTGAAAGTCCACCATCAGCCTTGGCAAGCCAGCCTTCAAGTCTGCCACCCTCTGGAAAAGCCATCATGAAGTCCGCCATAAGGAAGTAAAGAATGGAAAGACATTGAGGAAGTTTTCTCATGGCATGGATTAGTCGAAGTCCACCCTTGGCAAGAGGAAAATGGGCAAATCTATTGAGAAGTCCGCCCAACTATGGAGGCAAGGAAAATTTCTAAGGTATTGGCAAAGTGCGCCAAGCATGAGAATGTCTAACCATTCACCAAGTTCGCCTAGTATGAAGATGGCAGGCCGAAGACAAAGTCCGCCCAAAAGGAAGTGCACATGGTCTAGCCAAAGATGAAGTCCGCCAAAGCATGTCTAGCCAACCATGAAGTCTGCCATGCACTTATCCAAGCTAGCTTCAAAGTCTGCCTTGTCCAAGACATAGCCAAGTCTGCCATGTCCAGGACATAGCCAAGTCTGCCAGGGAGAACGAAACAGAATTGGCTTGCCAATGAGGAAGTCCGCTCAAGCATAATAAAAAATGGCATGTCAAGTCCAAAGTCAGCCAAGGTCAGAAACAAGCATGGTAAAATTTGCCAAGAGGAAGCAAAAATATGGCTAAGTGTGGAATTTTCCTACTAAGTGTTGGAAAGAAAATTGGAAAATGAAGAGGAATAAAGAGGAAATGAGTAAAATTCTTACCCAAGGATGGAGCATGCCCTACTTAGCACAAGCCAAACTCAGAATTGAAGACAAATCCATAGGCAAAGTTCATTCCAGCATAAAGATGGCCAAACTCTTGGCTAAGTGTTGAATGGTCAACATGAAGGCGTTACATAATGAAATTGAATAGCCAAAAATTGGCTTAAGTATGGGAAATATCTCACAAAGAAAGTTCAAATTTCCTCCATTGTGGTGAAAGCACAGGGGAGTTTTTTCTCCAAATTCAAGGCACTTGAAGGAATTTCAAAGCAATCAAGAAAGAAAATATTCAAGTCTAGACATTTGCTCTAAGGGGAAACTTCCAAACCTCAAAGATTTTGATGCAAGTGAGAAGAAGAAATCAAAATCCCAAAGGAAATCCAAGATCAAAGCTAGGAAGAAACAAGCACGAAGGACAGAGTCGTTGGCAAAGAAAGATATTCTAAGGCAAGTGCATGGAAAAAGAACAAGGAGACCAAGGAGGACATCCGGCACGTTGAGGTGGCGCCTCATCATCTTTGAAACCAATCAAATTGTTTCAAGTCAACATGTCTAGGTTCAATGAACCTGACTTTTCCATGGAATTGGTTTATATTTAGCAAGAAGGACAAGTGTCCCAAATTGTAATTTTCTCATTGGTCGAGAGGTAGTTAATTATGACAAGCCCTAATTAGGGTTTTATTTTGTAATCTCGATCGTTGATTCGAAATCAATCTTGGCCATTGAATTGTAATTGGTGAGCCTATAAATTGAGCTCGCCCCTCATTTGTAAGGTGTGAAGTGAGTAGTATGAGATTGTTGCGATAGACTATTTCCGTTAATAAAAGCTCTAGTGCATGATTTGCTTAGAACCACTTTTGTTTTCAAATAGTGTGCAAGGTTTACATATTCTCCTTCAACACTTAGATTAAGTTAACTTAGTATTTTCATTTGAGTGTTTGTTAGTAAATGATAGATCCGATAGCAGTGTTGGATGAAATTAAGCTCATACTTTTGTTGAATAGATGATTTGCATTCATTGTGCAAAAATAGCCTGAGCTATTAAGTTGTGGATGCTTAACTTCAGTTTGGTAATTATTAATTCAAACATGAAAATCATTATCACCTTCGTTGAAGATTGCACCTACTTTGCATAGTTGTCCTAAGGAGGCGGAACAAAGTGTGGTTCCTTGTTTCACCCAATCATTGCTGTCTTTTGAGTTCTTAGGCATAGCTTAGACCTTTAAACCCTTGTCTTTTTTACATTTTTTTGGAAATTCTAAAATTGAGAAAACCCAAAAAGAAAGAGCCTTCAATGTCAAAACCGTCTAAGTCCTTAGCTTGCAAATAAATTCTAACGTAAGTCCCCTTGTGATTACCAGCAAATCACAATGCCCACTGATCTTATCCACACGTCAAGACCTAACAAAATAAACCTTGGAATCACCATATGATCTTCTCACAATCTTAGCATACGCGGTGATTTTTCAAGAGAGGATAGAGTGTCTATAATGTCCCCCTTTTTGGCGTGATCTTATTTGATGGTGGTTAGCCTATTATTCAAACTCTCATAGGCTAATAGGATCTGGTTAGAGGGTCAGTAGCCATTTTAGTGGGTATTGTCATTGCCCATTCCTTCACTCCAGTATTGGTTTCAGTACAGGCATCTATGGTTCAGTGTTCGCCAGCTTTTGACAACACAGAGATATATGGAGTTTAGAGGGAGTTATGGATATTTAAGTGGTTTAAGTTAATTATTTAACTTAACGGTTTATCATAAAGTCAATTTGACTTTATAAATATTATCACTTAAATATATCATAAAGTGATTTATATTAAATCACTTAAGGTACAAAAAGTGCGCTCAACTTGATAAAGCAATTATTTAATTGCCAACTATGGAAAAAAGTGAATTAAATACATTTTTTTAATGTATTTTAATATGCCAAGTCGTATTTTTCTTGAAACTCGTGCCTTTTGGGAATATAAGGCATTTTTGGCAAATAGAACTCCATTATTGATTATTTGACTTTGCCATTTTGGTTTTCTCCTATGTTATTCCTTGAGAGAAGGGTTTGAGCATTTCTTCCATTGGAGAGTGAGTTCTTCTTCAGTGTTGAGCATTTTTGAGACTGTGAGAGACCAGTCGAATTAGTGCATCTGTGAGGGCTTCATTCAGAGGTTCTTTTGAGCTTAATCAGAGTTTCTATTGATTTGTTTACCAGTTACAATAAGGAAGGGGGCTTCTATACCAAAGACGTCTTCTTCATCCAGTTTGCAGCTTTCAACATCAGTTCTTCAGTTTCTTTCCTTGGCCGTACCATTTGCCTTGGAAAATGTGTCTTCCTGGAGGCTAGGCGTGTGAAGGGACTTGCAAAAACGCCTTCCTTTTGGCTTCAGACAGTGTTCCATTCTTGGCGTCCCTCATTCACAACTGTTTGTATCCAGTTTATGTTGGGGAGAAGTAAGATTTGTAGCTCCGCCATCCAATTCTGTTGGTTTCACCATTCTTGACTGGCAATTGGAATTATTTTCTTATTTAAATAATCTGGAGCATTTCGGGTATGTCTGTAATTTGTATCTTCATTGTTTCAATTATTAAATACCTTCTGCATTTCCATTTTGCAAGTTTTAGCTCAGATTTGAGTTTTGTGAGCATTTATATGTTGTACGCCCCTTCTATTTCTCTCTAGAAAATTCTCTAAAAAACTTAAAACACAAAAGATAAGCAATTTAACACAGGGGTTTGAGAGAGAGCCAATTGGGCTCATCACAGTGTCTTTGGGCATTTTATTTTGTGTTCGGTGGGTATTAAAATGCACACCAACAGAATTGGCGCTAGAAGCAGGGCAGAACAGAGAAAGATTCATTTGCTCAGGACTGAAACAAAGAAGAATTTTTTGATTCACCACTTTTATATCACCCATATGCTCGCCTCCTCCTAACGCACCAACAAAATTGGTGCTAGAAGGAGGGTTGAGCATCAGGTTGTTTATTTTCACAAATAGGGAAATTCAGCTGGATGGAACCAATATGAACTTTGAAATGCCAAATCAGAGATATGTTAGATCTCTTTTATGTCAAAAAAATTCAAAAAAAGTGAAAAGTTAGAAAAAATTCCAAAAAAAAGTCAGAGATGGAAAATCGAAAAAGAGATTTCTCAATGAATGAGCATCCATTCCATATATCTTGCTCTCAAGACAATTTCGTGGATATTGCTCAAATCCAAAAAAGAAATGAATGCACAGCTGCATCCCAAGAATTTGTCTAAGTTTTCTTGGCCGGGAAGATGTCGAATTCATAAGACCTCTGAGCACGAAGAAATTAGTTGCTTGACATTTCTCTCAAGGATAGAGCTTGTTCTCCAAGGGAAAAATTTCTTTTGGGGTGTTCCCAAGCCAGAAGTGTTGGATGTAGAACCTGATGATCATAGCATTCCAAAAGTTAGAAATGAGGCCTTCACGAGGTTCATACTTAGAATCCAATATCAAATAGAACTAGGTAATGTTCACTTGAAAGGTGTTTTGCTCCCTCATTGGTGTCGGATTCACAACGCACCTCAACCAGAGTTCACATGCACATCATGTGAACAGGCCATCAACCATGCCAGATGTCACCTCGTATTACCAGAGTTACCATATGGATGCTTCAAGCATGAAGCATGGATTGAGTATGTCAAGCGAACATTTTTAGCACCAAATGAAGAATGTACCACAATGTCATCTAACGGCAGAGAGAATAAGTCACAACAGGATAATGTGATCGAGCTTAGGGATCAAGTGGGTGAAGATATTCCAAGCATCGTAATGCCAGTGGAGGCCGTCGGAGTAAAGATCAAGGAAGTAACAACATACATTCAGGCGAGAGAGGCAATCCAATATCAACACGTGGAATTGTGTAAAAATGAAGAGCTACAAGTTGGAGAGTGTCCTCAAGGGGACACCATGACACAAGAAGGAAGCAGTTCCAATGCACTTAAAGAAGGAATGGTCCTTGATGAAGAAGTTCAATCATGCATAAACGCGATGGAAGAAATGATAAACCGCTTGAGGCAAGATGATACGTTTGACGATCAATGGGCTACCAAGATGGAGGCAGAATATGAAATACATTTTGCGTTGGCACTTGATACAATGATCACAGTCATGGAAGAATTGTTTGATGAAATTGAAACAAATGGCACGCTAACTGATGAACAAGTAACTGTGACAGAGGCAGAGAATGGAGAACAATTCAGGTTGGGACTTGATCCACTGTTGGGGATTCAAAAGGAGTCGGTGAATGAACTATTCCAAATTTCCAAATTCCCTTTTGAATCCAATCCCCGCCATGCTCCACCCAGTTTGGAACATGATGTTGATCTCCATGTTTCAGATGCAAGTGGTATGGTTCACCATCAACTTCGACCTCTTGATGAAGCAATGGATGACGAGCAAGAATTAATGTTTGCGAATGAAGACCACCAGGTTGTATCTTTCCCTACTGTTGACTACAAGGAATATCATTTTGATTATGGAGATTTAGGAAAGATAACTTGTTTATGGATTAATCATGGTCCGAGTGAGTCGCTCCAGTTACTAATCTTTCCCAAAGTTTTGCTTGAATTTCAGGTTTGTCCTTTGAAAGAATATTTTTCCAAGTTTGAAAATAAGTTTGCAAAATTTCGCATTGTGACCGTTGCTTTGTTGTTCCTACACATCCTGAGAAATCATGCTAGGAGTTGTATATACTTAGGTCTTTTGAATGATGTTCGCTTAAGATTTTTTGTTTTTGTTTAGAGTAGGTTTCCTTTCACATTTTTCTTTCTTTGCATTAGATTAGTTGTTTAGCTTTCTTAGTTTAGTTTGCTTGTCTGCTTTGTTTTGCTTTCAATAAAGGGGCTCCCATTTGTGTAGGGCATTGTATCTTAAGAACTCTAGCGTCTGTGCTAAATTGTGTTCAGTCCATTTCTTAGATATTATTTTATGAAGTACTTTTGAATCCAAGATTGTTCTTTTTCAACTTCATCATTTGGTTAAGGCTAGTACTTGACTAGAAAGGGAAACATCTATTGTATCTTGACACTGAGTCTTACAGTTATTATATCTCACACACTCAATGAATTCTTTGAGTCATTATGGTTTCCTAGGTGAAGTCATGGCTAAGAAAAAGAAAATAATCAAAAGTCTTACTTCAGTGCCACTATAAGGCTCAAGCCCATGTGAGCTTCATTGCTTACAAGCCAAAGTGTGGAAATATGTGAAAAGAAAATCAAAATGAACGAGAAGAAAAAATAAAAATGAAAGATCAAAATACTTGGCTTAGGGTGTGCGGACATCTCTACAGGTGTACACTCAATAACAAAAAAATAAATCGCCGGAAGTAGAGCAATCTCCGTGAGATTATAGAGATAACCTCGCCGGGGCTATGGACGCTCACTGGCAACGAGGCTCTATCCAAGGATGCTTTTGGAGTTAAGACAAACTACACAAGAAGGCCATGACGGAACCAAAGAGTCATATTGTTCTTATGAGAAGAAAATAAACGCATGTGCACACACTCGTAACTGAAGGATAAAAGGTCTCGATACAGTTTAGGATTCCTCTTTGCTTTTGAGTACTCCCCTTACCCAACGGGTAAGTTGGTTAGAATTAATTTCAAATTCAGGATTTAAAGATTTCTATCTTTGAAATGTTCAAGAACATTTCTTCAGGTTGGCGCTAGATGTTGTGACCTATTTCACACATCGCCCCATTGCAAATGGGGACCCCCTTCTTTTTGCTTTTTGGTTTTTTGCCTTGGCAGCACAACTGCTTATCACCATTTTATTTACAATGAGGAATTAGAGTTTTCTGGAAATCATCTGAGCCAAGTAGAGAATTCAAGCCCATTTCAGTGCCTAGATGTCATGGAAGTGCTCGGAAGGACCGGTAGACGAGGAACGCCATTGCTTTGATTCAATTCTGACACTTCCTATTTTGTAGGGATTTTGTTTTTTTTCTTTTTCACTTTTTGGCATTTTTAGGCCATTCTGGAGTTCATATTTTTTAGGGATGCTTTTTGTTTTTTTCTATTTTTAGAAATTTTCGATTTTTGCAAAGTTTCTTTTTGGGAAAAGTTTCCATTTCACGATCCTACTGACTGTGAAGCTAATGTACCTCCAGAATGAGCAAATCAACAGAAAACTCAAGGCAAATGGTGAAAGATTGATGAAAAATGGCTAAGATTGGGAAATTCGCCAATGAGAAGGAATGGCAGGCCAAGCATGAAGTCTGCCCTTGCCTTTGGCAAGCCAAAGGCAGGCACTGGCAGGCCAAGAGTGAAGTCCGCCCATGGAAAGGAAGCCTCCAAGATCGCCATGGCTTGATGAAATGCAAAGTCCGCCTAGGCAAGACAAGCCTCCAAGTTCGCCCATGTCAAAGAGATGTCCAAGTTCGCCCTTGGACAAGGCAAGGCTAAAGTGCACCAATGTCAAGGAGAGGTTGAAGTCTGCCCAACTTTGGGAGAGGAAATTTTTCTAAGGCATGGATTAAAAAAATATGCCTAGAGAGAGAGGGGATCAAGCTAGCATGAAATTCACTCCTCGGAATGACAGAATGAAATCCTAAGGCACGGAGGGAAGGATGAATGGCAAGGCAAACACGAAGTCCGCCCAACTCAACATGAAATAAATTTCTAAGGCATGGACATAAATGCAAAATGGCAGAGCATCATGGCAAGTCCGCCCTTGCCTGTGGCAGGCCAACCCCAAATTCCACCCTTGCTCTGGAAAGACAACTTGCAAAGTCCACCCTTGCCTTGGAAAGAAATGGCAAAGCATCTTGAAAGTCCGCCATTAGCCTTGGCAAGCCAGCCTTCAAGTCTACCACCCTCTGGAAAAGCCATCATGAAGTCTGCCATAAGGAAGTAAAGAATGGAAAGACATTGAGGAAGTCTGCTCATGGCATGGATCAGTCAAAGTCCACCCTTGGCAAGAGGAAAATTGGCAAATCTACCGAAAAGTCCGCCTAGCTTTGGAGGCAAGGAAAATTTCTAAGGCATTGGCAAACTATGCCAAGCATGAGAATGTCTAAGCACTCACCAAGTTCGCCTAGTATGAAGATGGAAGGTCGAAGACAAAGTCCGCCCAAAAGGAAGTGCAAATGGTCTAGCCAAAGATGAAGTCCGCCAAAGCATGTCTAGCCAACCTTGAAGTCTGCCATGCACTTATCCAAGCCAGCTTCAAAGTCCGCCTTGTCCGGGACACAGCCAAGTCTGCCAAGGAGAGAGAAAAAGAATTGGCTTGCCAATGAGGAAGTCCGCTCAAGCATAATAGAAAAATGGCATGTCAAGTCCAAAGTCAGCCAAGGTCAGAAACAAGCATGGTAAAATTTGCCAAGAGGAAGCAAAAAAGGGGCTTAGTGTGGAATTTTGCTACAATATAAGTATCAAATTTTGACTAAGTGTTGGAAAGAAAACGGGAAAAATGAAGAGGAATAAAGAGGGAATGAATAAGATTCTTGCCCGAGGATGGAGTCTACCCTACTTGGCACAAGCCAAACTCAGAATTGAAGACAAATCCATAGGCAAAGTTCATTCGAGCATAGAGATGACCAAAATCTTGGCTAAGTGTTGAATGGTTCACATGAAAGCATTACAGAATGAAATTGAATAGCCAAAATTTGGCTAAGTATGGGAAATAATTCACAAAGAAAGTTCCAATTTACTGCATTTTGGTGAAACCACAGGAGAGCTCTTCTCCAAATTCAGGGCACTTGAAGGAATTTCAAAGCAATCAAGAAGGAAAAGTTTAATAACTACTCCAAGGGGAGACTTCCAAACTTCAAATGCAAGTGAGAAGAAGAAATCAAAATCTCAAAGGAAATCCAAGATCAAAGCTAGGAAGAAACAAGCACAAAGGACAAAGTCGTTGGCAAAGAAAGATATTCTAAGGCAAGTGCATGGAAAAAGAACAAGGAGACCAAGGAGGACATCTAGCACGCTGAGGTGGCGCCTCGTCATCTTCCAACCAATCAAATTGTTCCAAGTTAATATGTCTAGGTTCAATGAACTTGACTTATCAATGGAGTTGGTTTATATTTGGCAAGAAGGACAAGTGTCCCAAAATGTAATTTTCTCATTGGTCGAGAGGTAGTTAATTATGGCAGGCCCTAATTAGGGTTTTATTTTGTAATCTCGATAGTTGATTCGAAATCAATCTTGGCCATTGAACTGTAATTGAGGAGCCTATAAATTGAGCTCGCCCCTCATTTGTAAAGTGTGAAGTGAGTAATATGAAATTGTTGCGCTAGACCATTTTCGTTAATAAAATCTCTTATGCATGATTTGCTTTGAATCACTTTTATTTTCAAGTGGTGTGCAAGGTTACATGTCTCCTTCAACACTTAGATTAGAATTAGAGTAGAATTTTATTTGAATGTTTGTTAAATGAATGATAGATCGGATAGTGGTCATTGGTGAAATCTAGCTCATACTTTTTTTGGATAGATGATTTGTATCCAATGCGTAAAGTTAGCCTGAGCTTTTAAATTGTGGATGCTTAACTTTAGTCTTATTCTGGACATGAAAATCATAATCACACCCCTAGAAGATTGCACCCACTTTGCGTAGTTGTCCCAAGGAGGTGAAATAAAGTGTTATCTCTTGAGTTCTTAGGTGTAGCTTAAACCTCTAAAACCTTATCTTTTTTACATTTTTTTGGAAATTCTGAAATTGAGAAAACCCAAAAAGAAAGAGTCTTCAATGTCAAAACCATCTAAGTCCTTAGCTTGCAAATAAAATTTTAACGTAAGTCCCCCTTGTGATTACCAGCAAATCACAACGCCCACTGATCTTATCCACACATCAAGACCAAACAAAAGAAACCTTGGAATCGCCATATGATCTTCTCACAATCTTAGCATACACGGTGAATTTTCAAGAGAGGATAGAGCGTCTTTGGGCATTTTATTCTATGTTCGGTGGGTATTAAAATGCACATCAACAAGAAGATTCTGGTAATCTCACCATTTGCCTTCCCATTCTGACTTCCCTATCTAATGGGTTGAAACTTGAAGAGACCCTTAGCCTCCTTGCCAAGGCTGGAGGATATCAAGAAGAAACATGAATGTCAGTGAACCAATGCATAACAGGAGAAGAGGCCAAAGAGGTTTTCGCAATGCAGAGGTGTTACAGACATAATTAATCCTGATCAATTAACACTCACTACCAGCAGATACAACATATCACCTCAATGGGATGCAACCTAAATGAAAATGCCCCTTGATCCATAATATAACAGATATTTATCACTCTATAGTACTATACATTCATACTCACCTATTTTCATTTGCTTTCCAAGTACATAAATGATAGATGTGTGATATAATATAGAATAAGAATATAATTATAAATAGATGGAGTATGAATTAGTAAAGTGATAGGTTATTTATATGCAGATTAAGGGACACATTTAATTTTAATCAAAGAAATAGGTTGCATCCCATGGTAGCAACTATAATTACTAATCAGATCAATTAGGTCTATAGCATGCCCTCTCATGTTGAAAAGCTTCAAATTTGAGGCATCATCAAAATATGATAACTAATAGGACTTTGATAAACATTTAGAGTAGAGATGCATAGAGTGAAGCTAAACCTATCCAAGAACAATCATGACGAGCATCAAGTGCTTTCACAAACTAACACTTGAATTACATTTACTTGAGTATAGTGTACATGAACTCTAGAAATTTCTTTTAGAATTTGGATTAGAAATTAACACATTGTTTTAGAAGCATGATAAGAGTTATTAAATTTTTTTGCCAAAGGTAAAATCTTTCTCACTTGGAAAAGTGTCATAGAGTTCTACCTGTAGTTTATTTAAATCTTTGCTGTTTGATATGCTTAGCCTTTGCTAAATTTGGTGAATTTGGTTGAGCATTGATATTCAAGATTGCTTTGACATAGAATAAATCATTTGATATAAACTCTGTCACGATCCCAGTTATTATTTATTTCTCCTTTTCATGCATCTAAAATCTTCTTATACTTTGTTTTATTCTATTGTAACGGTTGCCTATAGTGAAGAGGCCATTATGACTTGTTTTCATGGTGGAGGCTAAATATAGCCTATGGAGTGGGAGTTAAGGGGGTGCGGCGGTGGCATTTAAGATAAGATTATTCTCATTTTATTACCTAGAACACAATGAGGAGTAAATGCCATAATGGAGGCAAGAAAAATAGTTGCAGAGAAGGAAGGGCAAGACTGTGGGTCTTACTACATGGGGTTGGTAGCTATCCAATCAATCCAAAAACTCTGGTAACTGTTATCAATTTAGATTTAATCTAGGATTTGAAAGTATCTTTGGTTTGAATGTTTTGTAATATACCCCTACTTTGAGATTTTATGCACTCTGTAACCTACAAGTTAGCTTCCATACAAAGATTTTTTAGGTTGCTATGTGTATGAGTTGTGATCTATCATTGTGGCGATCTATTTAACAATTCCTGTTTCTTGTTCCTATTTCCACACATTTCATGCATTGCTAGCATTGCTATTCAAACCGTAATATCAAATATTGTTTTGCTGATTGTAGTTACCCTATTCCAAGGCCCACGCCTTTTGGCATAATATAGGAGTATACTGGTAAATTTTAATGATCAGGTTGGAGAGTTGTTGTTGCATTCAGTAATAGGTAACCTACCCTTGCCACCTTCCCTAAGATGACATTTATTTTGAGGGCATTATATCAAACAGTTCCCTGCTTTAATCATGTCTCTTATGTGCACATAATTGCACTTCTTTGAGGCCACCTTGTCCAAATAGTTTACATAGTTGTTTGTGCTTCCCAAGTTTACCATTACCACCTTCCTTATGGTGACTTTTCCTTTGAGTTGTTATGTCAAATAGTTGTGTAGTTAGTCTAAGGGTATAATATTTAAATGTTTTCCTAAACCTTTGGCCTTTCTATTAGTTTGTGTCTTGCCTCGTGCCACACGGTGGGCGCCAGAAAACTGTTGGCGTAATAACTAACACCTCTGGAGTATAAGTTAGTATAGATAGCTATGCACACTACGTAATGAGTACTCTTCAAATTAGGAAGGGAAGCTCCCTCTTTTGCCGATATGCGTTTCTAAATTAAAGTAATCTAAACCTATATTTTTCGACTCAGCTCGAAGAGGCACAAGGTTAAGGAAACTAAGGACGTTGCAGCCAAGGGTTTTCTCTCGTTTCGCAGGTCTTAACTACAACTAAAAACTAAAGCTTTAAACTATCCAATCTCCTCAAGAAAACAGAGCATGAGGAAATGGAGCAAGAATGTGTTTACACAATAAACTTCAGGTGCGGATTCTCAACATGAAGGCAAGGTGGGCTCAACTATTTTCTTATCTGAGAAGAAGTCTATTAAAAGAAACGAATATACGATAAACCGAGTACAGCTTCACAACATGAAGGCAAGGTGGGCTCAACTATCTGCTTGACTGAATAGGTTTACTATTACACACATGAAACAATAATCCTTGAGTACAAATTTGCAACGTGAAGGAAAGGTGGGCTCAACTATTTGCTCTTCTGAATAGGCTTATTATAAACAAAACAAAGGTAAGCAACTAGGACAGCAAATTGTATTAGCGAAACACACATACAACAAACAATCAAACTAGCAACCTCATTTAACTAAGATTGAACAAACACCATGATAATAACATGAAGGCAAGGTAGGCTCATCTATTTATTATAACAGTAATTACTCATGAATAGATACAGAATAACAATATTACAGGCAAGATAGGCTCAGCATATATTGATATCGCATGCAAAAGTTCTATTTACAAGGGTGAACCAATCTTGAGAATAGGCATGTTGCCGATAGCGCAACAATTCTCTATCACAAGCAAAAGTTAATTACAAATGAGCAAAAAACTCTTATTTATAGACATCAAAGGTGTAGGCAACCCTAAAATCACTTTGAGTCAACTCGAGTCTTGCGAGCATGCAAGATCTTTATTCCTAATCTAAGGAAAATAAACTACACCGTTAATTGGAAAGATACCATCAGTTAACTGAAACAGGACTCAACAAAATGGACATGTGCAACATGCACGTCCTTATTGAAATGAAAACTAACTAATAACTTCAACTATACAAAGATGTTTCCAAGAAAGACATGGCATGCAATGTGTAACAACGAGTTAACTCGAAAAGAGGCATCGAATTTAACTCCTGTGTCTAATGTCTATCTTGGAAAAGGTGGGACGCCTTGAACTGGAGTTCACTGGTCCTGATCTAGAGTAACGAACGCCTTCATGAGGTTGTTGACTACATCACCATCTGAAGGTCATCACACGTCTTAACTGTCAATTCATTGCTTGTCAACAACTCAAGCAAACCAGGAAATCTGAAATATACTCTCTAAATTCTTTTGATTTTCAATAACAATTACAATGTAACCAAACACCCGTTAAGGTTAGCTTAACCCAAAACGTTACATGAAAGAACTCTAACCAAGAATGCACCCTAAAACCACTTAAGGAGGAGGGGCGGGCATATGGTCAGAGGATCCCTAGGATCTACTGAATCAAAGTTCAAACATTACAACTGAAAAAGAGAGTCTAAACTCAACACCAAGAATGTGCACTCAAGATCCTTTGACAGGTGAGGTGCTAACATATGATGGAGTGCTAAATGTTGAATTGAAATGTAAACAAGGCGGATAACTAGCCAAAAGGAACTTTCCACGCTACCACCAAACAGTGAGGGGAAAATATTACAATATAGAACACTTCATCTGTTGCGGCAAGCATCCACTCAAGAGTGGGGATTCACCACTTGACAATGGGTAAGAGAGCTTACAATTCAAATTATCCACACTGGCGGTATACCATCCAGGGGTGCTTAATGTGAAATTAGAAAGATAATGCAGCAATAATAAACTGAAACAGTACTACTGTTAACAGTTTTTACAAATTAACAATAGCTGCAAATTACAAGGATTTCACAATGTTTCAAGCACCAAGATATAAAATGTTTTCACATTAGATAATAACAAGAATTGATGAAGAAAGGTGAAGATAGCAAACTGAAATAATTCTGATTTAGAAATCTGCAACTCTGGAAATGCATTATCAGCAACTGCAGAAATAATCAAATGCTTATAACTTCACCAAATTACCTCCAAATGAACTGAAATCTTTTGCAGATGAACTCTAAGAGGATGGCGCCCAAGAACCAAACGAGAAACAGCACCAAAGTCTTCAAATTATTTTGGCACGAATCCCAATGCCAAATGAGAAAGTACGGCCTCCTTGCAAGGGCGATTTTGGCACATAAAATCACAAACTTCAAATTTAAATCTGGAAATCTCCAAAAATGGTCGCCTTTGGTCTAGGAATGAAAAGGTTAAACACCCATAACAAAATAAAATTCCCTCACAAAGTTGTTCATGAAAACGTACTTCAGCGAAGAAGAAATCAGCAACCCAAAACTGTGGAAAATCTCCAAAATTCTACTTCCATGAAGTGCAATCTGCTAGTCTGGATGAGAAGCAGACATAAAGCCAATTAGATGTTATATTTCAAACACAAAATTGGGCCAATGCTAGGAGGTTAGCATTCCTCAAAGCCAATTACATAAAGTCATTTCGACAGCATGAGTTTAGCATAAACATGAGATACCAAAAGCTGGAGCAAAACTTCTCTTTTATAGAAAAAGAGGTGACTTTTCACATTCTCAAGACTCCTCCAAGAAAGAGACGCCAAAAATTCCTTTTTTGAAATATTTAATAATTCACAAATATTAAATCCCTCATAAAATGGCGTCCACTTCAAGGCATAAATAAACTTCATAAAAATGTTTAATATTTCCTTCATGAATGCGTCCCCCTTCATGGCCACCTTTTAAACACAAATTAAAGTTAATGAGCTAGGCCAAGGGGTCAACTTGAAATTAAAACATTAATGCCTTGAAATATATTATTTCACCAAATAAGGTTTTTAAGCTAGAACTGAAAACACCTTATTGCTCCGACTGAAGAGAAGACTAACTGAAGTGCTGACAACTAAGATACTGCCAAGAATAGAATTTACTATAAATAGTAAATTTCGAGAAATGCCACAAAACCCTCCAAATAAGGAAACCCCGATTTGCACATCTGAGTAGCCTATGGATTTCTGGAAATAGGCTAAATCCAAATGAAGAGCATAGGGCGAAAATGGGTACATTACAAAATCTCTGCACACTTAAACTGGCACTTCATTGACTGGTAACTCTAGCGGCTCTATAACTAAAGTGATGGCCACTATTTCTTCTGCAACTTGACACTTCTCACGTCTTTCACGCTTTTCTCTATGGAAGAGTGTTGCATGATGAAACCGCGAAGTTTGACTGCGAACTCTCTGGTTGTGAGAAATGCAAATGAACTTGCTGCAAATGCAGACTCCCACCGGTATCAACCCTCTAAATTAGCCTTGGAAGACAATCAGCTATAAGAGGCATGAAACCATGTGGACTTGAGTGACTATGCCTATCAACCTTCCAGATGCGCTTGATACAAATCAGTGTCAGCTTTTCTGATAAAATCATGAATTAAGAGTGACTTGGTCTTGAATTTAGTCTGCGTGAACTGCATTCTGAAAAACTCGCCTGTTGACTGTAAACTCAAATATGTTCTAACAACTTTCTCCGGAAGCTGAAATGTCACCTGATGAGGCTAAATATAGCCTGTCGGAGGGCAATTTTCACCAAAAATTCTGAAACGAGGATTTTTTCCAGAAAATGTTTCTAAGACAACCCACAATGTCAGAAATGTGAAAAAATACCATTTAGCTCAACATGCAAAGGCTTTCCTAATTAAAGCAACTGAAGGCAGCAAGGGCTGCGGGG
This sequence comes from Sequoiadendron giganteum, assembly GCA_007115665.2. Lineage (NCBI taxonomy): Eukaryota > Viridiplantae > Streptophyta > Pinopsida > Cupressales > Cupressaceae > Sequoiadendron > Sequoiadendron giganteum. Next base: position 816,786,731 of record CM021101.1, read on the forward strand.
GGCAATTTTTCTAAAAAACTTTGAGATATGTGTTTTTTCCAAAAGATGATTCTAAGACAACCCACAACATCAAATTTGAAAAATATCGACTTCTACTCCACCATGCAAAGGAATTTCAGCTGAGAAAATCAAAGATTCGAGAATCAATGCTCTGGAGTAAATTTTCCTAAAAAATTCTAACACATGGGTATTGTAGAGGAAGTCGTGCACAACCAACCCAGACTTATCAAATTTGTCAAAAGTCGCCAAATCTTAGACGAGGGAAGAAAACCTAAGATGAGAATAGAAGAATTTAACACAGAAGATGGAAGTTTTAATGTTCTACCTTTGCCAAAATCGCCATCTTGTCTTGAAGTTTGCTGATGAATCTAGACTTGTACCTGCAAAAGAATATTTTTGATGTCTTCACAACTAACTGCTGAAGAAATTCGCCAAACTTTGGAAAGAAGTCACCTCTGCTCAAGCTGGATGAATGAAAGATGGATGCCATGTTGAATAAATAAAGAAAATTCACACCATAATGGCGCCACGGCAAGAATAGAACCTTGATAACAAAAGAAGCCTTTTGATTGGACCCCCATGAGATCAACTAGCACTGACTCGGAGTCTCGAAGATTAAATAATATTAAAATATTCAACTAGCTTTAACATGCGAATTTAAGATTAAACATTAAAAAAGGCGCCAATAATTAATTATTGAAGAAAATTGCCATTGTAATGCTTTGCATGCACAAACTTGAAATTTAATATTATTTTAGTCAGTTAGCAAAAAGCTCAGCATCTGGATGCACTCAGCAAAATTCAATGATTCTGAAAAGTCCTCATTTGACCCTCTAGGCATCCATTTGCAAGAGTTATTAACTTTTTCGCTAATTTCCTATTTTATAGCTAACTGCAAAATTACAGTTGCCCTCGTTCAGCACTGATTTCTGGGTGACTGAGTGATATTGTGACTGAACTAAGATATCCATTGTGAAGCTTGCAGAGCAAGGATGAAATGTCTACTAGGAACTGCAACTGCTAAAATCAACATTTGACACCTCAAAAAATTAGGCGCCTTTGATTAAATTGATGCAATGATTCCAGACAGCCATTTCTTTGTTTTGCCCTCTGATGCTTCAAACTGCCATTGGCAGTGAATGATGAACCCTTGACTGGATGATAGACTCATTGTGTGACTGGAAGTATTCTACACCCAATGACTATATGTAAGGCATTTGAAAGCTGCATTAGGAACCCCAAAAGCAAGGACGCCCCTAGCCTGTGAAGGCGCAAACACCATTTTGACAGAAGTGTAACTTTCATCTGGACACCACACTTTGACCCCTAACACCGGGAGCTGGAATGCTCTAATTCGCACACCATCTATCTCTCTACGTAGCTACATCAACTTACAAGAGATGTCTTTGGAGGTGACAAAGCGAGAAAACTGCTTCTAAGACCTCAACAAGAAGAGCGCATTTTTCAAGGAGATGTGTATTTCCCATACTTACCATTTTTTGGTTGCTTTCACTTTTCAGCATTTCACATTGACCTCGCACGTACGAGCGTTTGCCAAATCCCGAAGGTTGACGGTTGGACTCGTTGGATAGCTAGAGTAATTGTGCACAAGTCTCATGAAGACTATGAATGCTAAAAACCCTATTTGGCAAGCCTAAAGGTTGGGCGCCCCTAGGCTATAGAGGTACAGGTGTGTATTGCTACATTTCTCCACCCTTTGATTTATGTGTTTTGTAGAACCTCTGTCATGATCACTCAGAATGTCACATCACCTCACAAACTAATGCGTTGCGAAGCTCAACTGGATTAGAGAAGATCTCAGGAAGACAACATTTGCAAATTCATTCATCTAGAGAGCCAAAATCAAGGGCGCCCCTGAGCTATAGGGGGGCAGAAACTGTAAACTGGACAGCCTCTGTGACATGCATCCTCCTCGTACCCTCAGCTTCTGACCTTGATTGCCAGAGTTTTGCGCCTCGGATGTCTTCGCTTGATAGCTCGTCGGAAAGCTTGGCTAATTCTGAAGAGATTGAACCTATTTGCAAGCACATGCAACAAGATCAGAGCCTTCAAAAAGAAGGGCGCCCATGGGCTATAGGAATGCAGATCTGCTTTCTGCTTAAAACTTCATCTGTTTCTATCTTCATAAACACCTTTCTCGCCACTGAAATGATTTTGCAGGAGTATAATACTTTCGTAAAATGCTTCTCCATCATCATATATCCTACTTTGAGTCCCAAGTTCAGGTTCTGACCTCCAGGTACTGACCAATTGCTGCTGACGATTGACACGACACTGACCAAAGTCCATACTTGACTTGCCCAAAAACTACATTTTGACATCATTTTAACAAAGTTTAGATTTTTAAGCAAAATGCCTTAATGAAGCAAAAAAATTGGTTTGGGTACAACACCTTGTCTATTCTATTGCTTACTATTATGCTTTGATAGATTTTTTCCAATCATCCATAGCTTGTTCGAAAGCACCTGTTTTATGCTTTTAGCCATAGCAGAAAGGCGGTGATCTGTTTGATAAAATGCTTTAGTAGACATGTATGAAAAATATCGTAGCATAGACAAGGCAGTGAACTATTTGAAAAAATGCCTCAAAGAAATGTGGTCTCATGGAATGCCATGACAAGCTAATGCAATTGGCAGCTGCTCCTAGTTATTAGTTATGCAATGTGAAGTAATTGCATAACTGCTTAGGTTGACTTTGTAAAAAACTATATTGTAATTGAAATTTTGTCATCTATCAGCATCTAGTTATTAGTTATGCAATGTGAAGTAATGCTTTGAGTTTGAAAGATGTGAGATGCAATGAATGTAATCAACGATATGAATATAAACTACAAAAATCTATTTTCTACATTTCATTAGTTAAACTCTTTATTTTATTTGGTATCTATATCTCTATGCTATGGAAATGCCTTTCGATTTCAAAAAAAATAGTTTTTATCTCTTGTTCTACAAGTTTTTACTTTTTTTTTAAATCCGAATTTTCCCCGATTTTTTCAAAAAATATTTTACGTACCATGCAAAATATTGATAGTTAAGAACAAAAGAACACCAAGATTTAAGTGGAGACCCTTACAGGAGAAAACCATGGCAAAATTTTGCATATATATAAAATCTTCTTACAACTTTGTACGCACCAACCCCCACTACTAACCACCAATTTACAAATCAAAGTTCTACCTTCAATGTTGCTTATTCAATGGATGATGGACAATTAGATCTCTTCAATTGTTATACTTTCCTTCACAAAATATGTCTCAGAAATCCTCCTAAAGTCTGTTCATAAACTTACTCACAATTTCCTCATAAATTTGCTGATGAAATCTTCATAGACCTGCTTAAAATCTGCTGTAGAAATTCCTTATTAAATCTGCTGTAGAAATTCCTTATCTAATCTGCTTCAAATTTGCCATTATTCTTCTCTTGAATCTGCAATTTCTTCTTCTTCTATTATTTCCTTTTCCCCTCACAAATGGCTGGTGGATGTATGATAGATTTGCATTAAAACACACTTTTCTTCCACTTCTCAAATGCAAATATATATTATCTTCTAAGAGGGCGATCACATCGAGCAACACAACCTTTCAAGCAACACAACCTTTCCAAGGGAGGCAACTCCAATTTAATATGCATTATTTAACATTAACATAGTTTAGTTTCCTAATATGTGCTTCATAGTATAAATTGCTGCTCCTTATCATATAAAATTGCTGCTTCTTATTCATTTGCTGCTCTTCATTCAATCATCAGTGATAAGTTTATCTCTTGTAATGCTCTTCACAAAATTGATTCAATTGCTGCCATGTGTATTCCTTTAAGATCTGCATATACTCTCCTTAATTTTTGCTGTCTTAAACTTTCTTGCTGCGTATCTATATTTTTTTATTCAACACACCTCACACATTTCTTTATTCGCACTTCTTTCTCTTTTTATATCCACATATTCAAATGAAAGAATACATCTCTTCGAAAAGAGATCCATATGAAAAGTCACAACCTCTTTTTCAACACTCAATTGCTGCCTTGTTAATTCTTTAATTGCTGTCTTTTAAATCACTTTTTATTTATTTATCCTCAAAATGCTGTCTTTATAAAACATAAGTGCTGCCTTTTAAAATGGAATCGCGCCCTTTAAAATGGAATCACTGCTATTCCTTGAATATTCATTGCCTTTCATAATGAATCATTTGTTTGCTGCTTTTTCTTTGACTAATCTCTACTGTCTTAAGCATAACCGCTGCTCTTATTAATGACCTAGTTGCTGCTTTATAAATAAGAATTATTTCCATCTTTTTTACTTACTAATCGCATTTTTATAATCATCTATATAAGACAAAGTTTGTCTTTATGTGGGACCTTTTTGTCTTTTTCTTTAAAAGTAATCCACCAATCTAATCAATGCCCTTTTAATATTCACTGCTCCTTATTCATATAATTATATTATCTTATTCATATATATGTATTTTGTTTTTCTCCATAACATAATCTTCAATATATTCTTCCCCTTGATTTTATCTTTCTTATATATCTTTTTCTATTAATTTGCATGAATCTTCATGATGTCCATTGACTCTTGGTCACTTCTAATTTAATTTTAATTGTGATTACTTCAGCGACTAATCCTTTTCTAAATATCTTTCAGCATATGCAATTCCTTAGCATACTCTTTGATCATGAGAGCCACCATAATGATCCCTCACATGCTTCACTGATATATGAGTATCTGCTTCAGTTTGTAGCTCATCTCCTGAAATACATCCTTAATTGTCTTGGTAAGAATACCACCATCTGTTGATGTACCATTAAGTTATGTTTCCATCTTGTTGATTTTGGGCTTCAAATTGTTCCAATCAAATGTGGCTTTCAAAATTGTTCTTCCATATTCTTCTTTTGAGTTCCAAACCTTAGCCACAAATTTCTTATGTCCAAGATCATGCCTTGTTAGTCCTCTTTCATGTATTATCTTCTTTTCAATTGTGATATATCCAGCTTTGACATCAATGACAACTATCATGTTCATTCATTTTGACATCAATGCCAATATTCTAACAATCTCCTATATGCCTTTAACATCAATGACAATATTTCCAACACATATTTGGACATTGATTGTAAACTAGTTGGTTTGTCGCTAGTAAGCTGCATTATTTCATTTCTTGTCCTTGTTCTAGTCTTCATATGCTCTCACCTTGCCCACATTAGGAGCTCAATGATAAAAAAGAACTAGGATTCGAGTTGATTCTCAAAAATTTGGTGGACTTCAACTAACCATCCTGCTAGGGAGATTACATACATGGGGTCAACTTCACCCAATTATCAAACCAGTGCTCCTCTATGAGAAAAGGCAAAAATAATTGGGTGATGTTGATTTCTTAGGATATGGATTCTCTAAGGTTTTGTGGTGGAGTGAAAAATGGGGAGTTTCTTCATTATAATGTTCTCTTTTGTTATTGGTTTATGGTTTCTTCTACATTGCTCAACCCTTTGATTGTTTGTAGGATCCATTTATTATTTTGTATTGTCTATGCATTGCTTCTTAGAGTTTGGGCTTCATCCCTCTCTTCGTAGTTGCAATGTAATTAATTAGTTTAACCTATTCATTTACTATTTTGGTCTTGACTACCAAGGCAAGTTCCTATTTTGTTTGGACTTCATCCTTTGCTTTGTTTTTTCAATATAAGTGGTTTCAATTTGCATGGGTGATGGCCCCAATGGAACCCCGCAATAAACTGTCGAAAAAATTAAAAACATAGGTAATAGGTTATCCAATTACTCAAAACAAATCAAATGCAACAACCATATACGATTGCCGAGAATCCTAAATTCTACCACCATCTGTTTGGAGAATGAATACACTCAAGTCATACCCAAGTATAGATTTACTGAAAATGGAAAAAAACCATGGAAAAATTCAAGAGCATGTTCATCCTTCACCATTGTTTAGTGTATTGTCAGTGTCCATGATGTTCATCAAGAATCTTAAATTATGAAGACTATTAAAAAGTTGACACCTTTGGAGAACATGTTTTAAGCTAAAGGGGTGTGATTTTCCATGGTAACACTTTAGCTATAAGGTGGTTGTAAAAAATTTAGTGGAATGTCTATAGCACGTTTCTGCAACTAGTCAAAAAGTCATTAATTATTTTTTTATGGGTCATCAGTACTTCAATCAAGTACTTCATCCCTGAATACAAGCTAGAGAGAGAGTAGCTTTCTTTTCACCATTAAAAGGTGTGTAAGGCATCATTATTCTTTAATGAAATGTGAAGCGCGCATTTGCCACTAGGAGTGTGGAGTGCTCATTAACACAAAAATGATTAATATAGATGCTCATAGATCTATGAGGTGGGGTTCCTATGCAAGTAGCTACTTGGTACAACATACTTCATATTACTGCCCCAATGTGGAGAGCCAACTATTCTTCAGGCAGACAACCTTACCAATGTTCTCTCTACTCAAAAGATTGTCAATTACAGATGTTAGGAGTATTATACCTAGCTTCTATATCAGATTATTCAAATGGACCCCATCAACCTAGGTCATTATCTTGAGGGCATCAACAAACTTTGTACTGGCCCTTTTATAGTGGTCAAGAAGAATATTAAAAAATTTGACACTCTCAATTATGATCTAAACTAGAGCCTTGCTCCATATTGCCTTCCTTATTTTGGCTCTACTAGCAGTTTTCTTTCTAGCATGTGACCACCATTTCACATGATTTTTTAAAAATATGCGGCTTTAAATATATGAATTTCTCTAGGGTTTAACCCTCTTATTGGGTTCTTCTGCTTCACAGATTTTGATCTAGATTTACCTTCGACATTTTTTTTATGCTATGTTTGTTGGAGAGCATTTAGCACTAATAATTAGCTATTGTAACTTCCTCTGCTTTTGAGTCTAATTCATCTAATTGGTCACTCGTGTAAATTAGTAGAACCTCTTTGTGTCCAACAGAAACACTTCATAATAAGAAAAAAAACAAGTTTGTTGTTATAAATTAGTAAACCTGCAATTAACAAAACAAAGATGCCTCTAGAACATATTTTGCATGAGAAATATAACTGCAACAATAAGCAGCCAGCCTCTTTCTCTGTTCTGAACTGCTATTTTAGAATAAAAAAATTACATAACAAAGAAGTTTGGTGTTTTCTTGTTAGAGTATGAAGAATCAACTTAGTCAACAAAGGACTTTAATATTTTAACAAAGTCAACTTGGCAATAAGTCAAGTAACAGTGATGGTAATATTTGCTTGAGCAACTTGTACATCAACATAAACTACAAAAAACACACTATTTGTTACCCCCAAAAAATTTCTCAGGCAAATTGCACATGTACAAGAAAATGAGAAGTCACAGACCTTTGAACCGATCATCTGGATAAACAGGGACATCAAAGTACACTAATCCTCTTCGATATAACCCGTGTATTATTTGAGGATCAAACAACACAAACAAATTTGCCTCCTCTTTACAGATTTTGTCTATTGTTGCCATCTCATCTTCTGTGAGTTTCTATTTCAGAAGAAAACATGATTAAAGAATTTAGAGCCCGAAAAACAGATAAATTCGATTATAAAACACTATTTTAATTGAACCTGAACATGTAAGAAACCAACATGTTTGTGCCTTTTAATGTTACTCTAATGCTTGTAGATAAGCACGTAAATGTCATAAGGTAAGGATATAAAATTTTCAATAACATAATAATAATCAGATAAGTGATATGTGCAAACAAACAAACAAGAAGCAGCTACAAATGCAAATTCTTCTGTAAAGAAAATGTTTGGTAAGAATCAGAAGAGTAGTTGTAGTGAAGGCAATCAGACTGCATTATTGGTACAAATCCTCAACTTACAGCACCAGCATTTTCCAACTTGCTAAGAAATAAAATTGAACTTCTGTTCCTACAATGGTAGCAATGTTTTCATTGCAAAAGAAGTATATAAAAAATTTAATTTTTGACTTTCATGCAAGTAGGAGAATTGTAACAACAAAATTCTATGGGACAGATTCAAACTCACCCGAAATTCCTCCAAGGTAAAGTTGACAAGACAGACACCCCACCATGGTTCAATCGGGAAATCAACTGGCTCTGTTGGCAGGAACTCCTTGACTATTGATTTGTTAATCTTCCACATAATTTTCTACATAAGGATCATAATACCAGTTAACACAAGTCAGAGAAAACCCAAGGAAAATAACTTAGTTTTATTTTACTCTACAAAATCCAACTCAATATCAAGACACATACCAAAAACAATAAGCTCAGTAAGCTTTGAAATTCTACTCAAATGGTATTTTTTAAAAATTGTCCCGATAAAAATGATAACCAAATTAAAAATCAAATAAGCACAATGGAATATACAAATCTGCATTTATAACACAATTTCTTAGCAGCTAGATTAAATATGAGATGTTATCCAATTGCATAAATGATAAAGCCACTGTTTCTCTCTTTAGTTCTTAAACTATGGATTTTTACGGTGCTTGTCCACTTCTGCAATTAAACCTCTTGTTTAGGTATGAACACAAATACTGGTAATTCTTTAAAACTTCAATGTTATTAGGAACAAAGACAAGACACACATTGACTCTAATTCTTCTGTTTAACCTGATAGAAAGCAACATTCAGAATCAGTCTGATCTTATGAGACATTAAGCTTGTCAAGTCAACAGGTAAGGAAGGGTGCAGCAACGAACTCAGGTCAGGGAAAGAGAAACAAGTGCCTATGTTCTAAAATTCAGTAACCTTAATCGTTCAAAAGAAAATCATTTTGATGAAGAAAAATTAGAAAAAAAAATAGGAGAGACAGACAGCGTGCTTTGTTGGGCTCACCATGAAAAGGGTAGACAGTTTGTTTATTACAATCCAGCCACCGCACACACTATAACTACAATCTAAGACTCATCACATAAAAGAATGTTTGAAGGCCCATGAGGAGATGTCATCTAAGAATTCAACTATTAAAGAGGATTAAACTACTTGACCATCTAAGCTACACAATATTCAGTTGAAGGAACAATCCATCTCTTTCCCTTTATGCCTAAGAAGGTGAATTGAACTTCCAAATAATTTTGTCAAGCGCTAGAGAAAATTCCTTGGCCTGTAATGCCATTTCTTGAATCTCACAACCAATTTTTCTGAACATAAACTTTGTCAATATATAATTGTCTGTTTATATGGTGCAAATTCTTTGTTATAATTGTAATCCTTTTATGGGTTCTCCTCTTGAATAATACCCCATAAATATAACAGAATCCATGGCATTGATTTAGGATTTGTGATTAAATCACACAACCAGAAATTTTCACTTTAACCTAGACCTTTGCAACATCATCAGACTTTGATCCTAAATTTATTTTACTTTATGTACCCGTTTTGACCCCCTTCCCTATAGGGGACATTTCAAAGACATGGATAGGTAGGAAATGTCTCCACCCCATTGCCGATTTTTTTTTGTTGACAGGAAAAGCCAGATGGTGGCAAGGAATGGCTAGCCATCCTCAAGATGGCTAGTTGTCCCCTATGGCCCAAGCACTTTTAAATGCGCTTTTTGAGAAAAAAAAAAAGGATGAGAGGGCCCACAAGGACCTCCACACCCCTTTACACCAACCCTAAACCTAAAACAGCCACACTAACAACTAAAAACTAAAAACAAACTCATTTTTTCATTTTTCAATGTAGAAGAAAAAAACAAAAAAGAGAGAACAGCAGCAAGAAGAGAAGAGAACAACAGTGGGAAGAAAGTGATAGAGGATCAAATCTACATCATTTGATGTAAGTTTGATATCCACTGTTTATTTGCTCAAATTCCTTTGCATTTATTTTTTCAAAGTTCCAAACATTTAGGGAGGGTGTTTTTCTTTTATGTTTGCACTTGCAGCTGTGTTTTGAATTTCAACAAAAAAAACAATGAGCAATAGTGAGGCTAATGAAGGTGACAAGGTTCAAATTCAACAAGGCATAGAAGTATTGTTGGGGGTTCTTCTAGGAATGGGAATGTTGTAGGGGCCATGAGTTCAAGTAAACCATTTGAATGCACTTTTGAACTCCTCGAAACCTATCTAAAAGGCATATTCAATAAATAAAAAACCTCTGTTACAATTTGCAACAGCCATAGACAAAAACAAGAAATAAAATCAACGAAAAGTAGAGTGTGGCTATGTCATTTGTGCAATAAAGACTATAAGGGAAGCTATACAAGGGTTTATTCTAAATTTTTTGTGTATAACTGGACTAAGGGTAAAAAGGTTGTGAAACAATAACCCTAGCTAAGAAAGCAAAAAGGTCAAGGTGACTAGGTTGCACATGGAGGGAGAGACAAGAAATATGGGAACATCAATAGAGAACATGCAGCCTAGCATCTCATTGCCTATCCAAATCATAGATGTTGGGAATCAAAGGGGAGAGGGTTCTACCAAGGGAAAGAAAAGACCTACTAGTGTTTTAGGGTTATTTAAAATGCAATCACAAGATATGATTGAGTCTTCAATTGCTAAATTTCTCTTTGCCCATGCCATACCATTTCATGTGGCATGTTCTCGATGGTTCAAAAAACTGTTCAAATAAGCAATTTTTGTTGGTCCCTCATTTGGCCTCCCTAGACAACATAAGCTACGCACCACCCTCGATAGAGAATATTTTAAGGTAAGTATGCTGATAGAGGAAACTAGGCAAACTTGGATATGGGATGGTTGCTCTATCATCATGGATGGGTGGACCAATATTAAACATCGGCCACTTATCAATATCATTGTTAGATGTTCAGTTGGCCCTTATTTTCTTAGAGCTATTGATTGGTCAAAGAAGAGGAAGGATACAAAATCAAATTTTCAAATTTTCAAGAATGCCATAGAAGAGGTTGAGCCCTATAATGTTATACAAGTGGTGTGATTTGACCCATATATGTAAGTTAGTTGGCTTGATGGTGGAGGGGGTTTGCAAGCACATTTTTTGGACCCCATGTTGTGTTCATGCATTGAACAATGCTTTGAAAGATATTGGGAAGATACATTGGACGATGGCAATGGCAGCAGAAGCTAGAGACATACAAATGTTTAATTGCAACCATCACACCTCAATTGCTTTGTTCAAGATTTTTTTGAGGAAAGAATTTCTCAAGCCCATGAATACTAGATATGCCAACTGCTTCATTTTGTGAGAGAAGATCCTTGAGGTGTAAAATCCTTTACAAAAATGATGATTAATTTAGACTGGAGTAAATGGCAAAAAGGCAAGCATGGCTGAAGGAAAAAGTAAAAAATATAAGATCCTTGATGATGATATATGTTCCACAATGAGGTAAGAAATTGCTAGTTTTATTATTAATGTTTTTTTAAATTAATTTATTAGTGTTCCTAACTCATAAATGTACATACCAAGAAAACCCAAGTGTTAACCATCTCAAAGCAACAAGGTAGAAGAAAAACAAACAATAAAGTGCAGAATATTAACAGCAACACTTATCCTTAGCTGTTGCAACTGCAGCCCATTCCTTAGATGTCATCATATAAGAGAATGGAAACTTGCATGGGTAAGATTTTGTGGAGAAGGCCATATCAAAAAATAATTTCATTTGTAACCATGCATTTGAAGAAATGAGTCAAAATTTTGTTAAATCTATCAGAAAATGTCAAAACTGGGGTTTGCATGTCTTGCATAAGGGTCAAAAACATAGAATTTTCAAAATCAGGCAATCTAGTTTAGTTCAAAACAATCAAACCTACAATACCTAGATTTCAGTTTTTCATCCCTAAATTTTAGGAAATTTTTTGTTTTTAGTAGTTTTCTAAAAATATAAACTTTTCCTGGGGTTTTCTGGGTTTCTTAAGAAACGGAAACTTGTAAAATTTTCTAAAAATAGAAAGTTTGGCTTTTGGGTTAAGACAAATTTTGATTGGCTTAAAATACTCCCTCATCAGGCTGGTGCAATCAAAATCACAAAAAGATCAATTTTACTCTATTGGGTCTATTCTGCTTTTTCAGAAGCTTTTTCGAAGATCCAAGGTCATCAATGGAGGTCAGACAGTTGCCAAGTGTCAGAATCAAACATTCAAGCATCAAACAGGGGTTGTCAACGAACAATATGCACGAAGAAATTTTGTCTAAGTTTGGAGACTTCAAACGCCCCAATCAAGAAGAGGCACCCATACTTCAATGCCTTCGAATTTTTCCATTCCGGCAGTCAAACACAAGGAAGGCACATTAAAATAGGTAAAGAGTTGAAAATCTCATAAATTTTTCTAACTCTGCCAACCATGGGTGCCCCTGAAGGAAATAGGCGCCCAGCTTTTCAAGAGTTGAAAATTCAAAATTAGGGTTTCTGCCTCCAAGTCAACATTGCTCAGAATCTTCCCGGCTCCGCAACGAATCAGTCAACATGAACATCCGATGAATCGGTCAACCAAAATCTCAGATCAAACAGAGGTCACGGAGAGAGGTGTTTTCAAAACTCTGAAGACGAAAGATCATCAAAAATGGTTTGAGTCTGGAGGAAATGGGCGCCCCTGAAGGAAAAAGGCGCCCAAGCTTTTGAGGTGTTAAATGATAAAAATTGCAGAAGGTACCTCCAACACAGCTTCGTCGGACTGGGTCAAGCTATCCAACGCATTCATCAGCTAGTCTGTCTGAGTTGGCAGTGGTCAAATGTCGCAAGCCGAATAGAGGAGAAAAAGTGTATAAAACAACAAAAGTTGGAAGCAACAAAGGGAAATTCAAAATAAAAACTAAGTCTGGAGAGACTGGGCGCCATACCTCAAAAAGGGCACCCAACTTCTCATGCCTTAGAGAAACTTCAAAAAAATTCAAAGAAGGAAAAAATGCCTTAGGTCAAATGCATGAGCTAAATTTAGGGTTTGAGAAGCTATTTTTCAAGACAAAAATTTATTTAAAGACATCTCTATGCTTTATTTTTCATATTTTCTTACAGGTGTCTTCAAGGAGAAATAGAGCAGCAACTTCAAACCTATATTTTTCAAGATTCAAGAACCTAAACTTGCTGGTTTTTCATAAAATATTCAAATCAACACTCAAATAAGGCTTGCTTTTTCATATTTCTTCATCAAGAACATCAAACTTGTGAAGAAGGCCATTACTTTCAATTTTCAGCAAGCTGGTCCATATTTGTTCTATCTTCTAGACAAATTGTTGAAGAATTTTCTCAAGGTTGCAGCAGTTGTTTTTATTTTGCATGTCAGAGAAAACTTCAAATTCTTCCATTTCTAATCTTTTGGGTCTATACTAAACCTTCTTCTGGACAAAACCCATATCACAGCTTTTTAGAGAAAATTAAAGTAGTTGCTTTTTCAGTCAAAAGCCAAGGTTTGCAAAATCTGAACAACTGGGTTCATCTAGAATATGCTCATGAACAATACCTAGATGCCAGTTTTTTCTGCTTTTTTTTGGAGAAAATTAGGGTTTGCTGTTTTTTCTGTCTTCACTTCAAATTTTCAAAAACGGACGATCTAGGTTGGCTTGTAACAAAATTCTAATAAAAACCCATATTTCAAAAAAAAATTAAAAATTTCATCCGTTTGAAGAAGAAAAATCAGCAAGCTAAATTTAGAAAGTTTGCTAAAACTTTTTAGAACCTAGGCATGTTTACCATCAATCTTCAAGTTTTGCAAAATGGAGTACATTCCTACAGAGTTCAAGACCAAATCAGCACTTTACCATGATTTCATAGAGACAGTTGAGACTGACTTACACCATATCAAACCAGTATTCAATCTACGTCCTTTGGAAGATGCAGGCAACAACACCATCAGGCATCTTGGCCATTCAGATCTTCTCGCAGCAACATCCATACCTTTCTAAGTACAAACCTTAGAATTCATAATTGCTTGTATCAAGCATTATAATCCAACCACAAGGGAAATCCAATCAGTTGATGGAAGAATCATATGCAGCTTAAAGTCAGACATGATTGAGAAATGCTTCTCCATCCCACCATGGCCTGGAAGTGTTACCATCAACATTGAAGAATGTGAAAGGATATGGGAAGAGCATCAAGAAAAATACAGCAAGAAGATTGCACAAAGGTGGCTAAAAGATAAATACAGTATATTGCCAAAGAACGTCGGGAGAGGAGAGTTCAAGGACGAATTTGCTATAATAATCACTCTACTCAACTGGATTACTGGTCAAGCAGATGCAACAAAGTTTCAGCCTTGTATGTTCTACGTGATACCTCACATAATGAAGAAGACAAAGTTCTATGATTGGCCTACATTGATTAGTGATTGCCTTCACCATCAAATAACTAAATATTTTAATAGACATGCATTCCACATGGTCTCCTACCTAGTCTACTTGGTTGCCTATCAAGGTAAATTCAGAGGGTTAAACACGAAGGGTTCTTTAAATGTTCAACATGTCTACAATTATTACACTCAGTTGGAGTTCACTATGGCATCACATCATTACAAAAGAGTGAATGAAGCATTTTTTAGCTACACAGTGCGTGACCTGGACAACGAGCTACATGTTTGCATCTCATCTATTGCCAGGACAGCAATGTCAGAATGGGCTGATTGGTTTATTTCGTTTGTCACTTTCACTAACCTAAGGGTCTATGGTTATTCAAGAGCTCCTCTTATGTTACCAAGGTATCCATCAGATGAAGTCGTGTGTATGGAATTTCTCAGACAAGTATCAAATGATGATATTGCTATCAGGGTTCAACCGTGCAGTTTTCGAGTCAAACTCATTGACCCATGATTCATGAGTAGTGGTTCACAATGACCCATCTCTCATGATAATGAATGGTCGACTTAGCACTCATTGCATCTAGGTGATGCTCACAGAGGTGAAGCATTGGTCTATCCCGGGAGGTCACCCATCCTAGCACTGCTCCAGCTCAAGCACGCTTAACCAAAGAGTTTCCCCCAAGGCTAACTAGGAAACTCTGTGGTTAAGCGCGCTTGAGCTGGAGCAGTACTGAGATGGGTGACCTCCCGGGACAGACCAATGCTTCACCTCGGTGAGCATCACCTAGATGCAATGAGTGCTAAGTCGACCATTCATTATCATGAGAGATGGGTTAATGTGAACCACTACTCATGAATCATGGGTCAATGAGTTTGACTCGAAAACTACAAAGTTGAATCCTGATAGCAATATCATAATTTGACACGCTGTGGAAGAAACCTCCTACTTATCAGGTATCAAATGTTCACACTCGCCTACGCAACAAAAAGAAACCAGCCTTCAACTTTCCTTTTGCTTTAGGTATTTACAGTTGCAGATCATCCGTAGACGCTAAAATAATGGGTAATGAGTTAGATAAACTTGGTCTCAAGCCTTTCAGCGAGACACGATCATATGATCCCCATGGTGTCTATGCAGCTCGACTTGGTCATAACTATGCTCATGTGCCCGCACTTGAAGACTTTTGGGCTAATTGCAGAGACGAGTACGAGGTGCGAAGGACAAGTAATAGTAGGCTCACCCTTCACCAAATGAAAGATTGTTTATCAGAAGACATTGAAGGGTTATCAGATGATGACGGGGATGTAATTCCCCCAGCCTATACTAGAAACCAAGTTGAACAGCAACCTCCTCCACAGGTCAATTGGGCCAACAAAGAAAGCATTATAGTGGAAGAAAAGACACGACAAGTGGTAGAGTACAGCAAGACTTTCTTAATCCTCAAGAGGAGGGATTCCATTCCGGTAATAGAGCCGCCAAAGAAACATTCATCTCTTCCCTCTTCTTCAAGAGCTCAAACGAAGATGAAAGGAAAAGTTCAGTCTCAGGAGGTTACAAAGGGCAGTAGATCAACAAAGAGTGCCAAAAGGAGGTTGGACTTCACAGGAATTGTTATACAGGAGCAGCCTACAGCTGAAACAGAAGTTCCTCCACCAGAGCCCATACTTCAAGAAGAAGTACAAGATGAGCCTTTGATACAAAATCCTTTACCATCTCCTAGGTCTTCGCCAATTCACATTGATTTGGAAGATGAGGAGATAGAGGCTGATGTTACTGTTACCTGATTTTTATGGAAAATCATAACAAAATAAAAGAAAATATTTTTTGCAAAAGAAAGTCAAAGTCAAAGTCAAGGGAAGAAAGTCAAAGTCGAAGTCAAGGGATAAGGATAAGGATAAGGATTGCAAAATATCTTATCCACAAAGGATAAGATTTACAAATATCTTATCCACAGAGGATAAGGATTGCAAAATATCTTATCCATAGAGGATAAGATTTACAAATATCTTATCTACAGAGGATAAGATTGACAACTCACAAGATAAGGATGACAACTCATAGGGAAAATATCTAAGGTCAACATGACTTTTTTATTTTAGGCTCTCAAAATCTATAAATAAGAGGCCTATGTTTGTTGAAAAGCATTGGAAAAGTTTATTGTGACAAAGTGACATTCAGTCCTTCGATTTTTTCAGTCATAATCAGGTCTCTACTTCTGTAATCTTCTTCATTGATTGCATCTTCAACCTTATTTCACTTTGAAATAATGGTTGATTGTATGCTTGTGATGTAATATTTGGCTGTTTTTCTAGAAAACAGTCATTGTAGCAGCTTTCAGTGATTCAAAGATCAGCATTTTGCCTCTATTTGTTTCAATTTTCTCTATGTATGAAAGAAAAGCAGGTATTATTGTGAGTCCTATGACTCCTTGATTGTTGTTGTTCTAACTTTACCTCCAAATTATTGTTGCAAATTACTGTGTGAAGCTTTAGATTGAGATTCATAGGTTGTGTTGCTAAAACGAAGTAGACATCTACCATATTTGGTGTATCACCTCCATTTTTCGTTTTAGTTTCAAATTATCAAATCTTTCTCCTCTCTTTTCCCAGTAAGGTTCTTTAGTTAGAGTTAGCTTTTTAGGTGATTTACCAAGGGGAAGCCGCCCTATAATCGGAGGTTGACCTCGAGTTTCGCGAGTCCCACAACTCGAAAGCTCATCCCATGTTTCACAGGATAGCTAGATTTAAGATTCAGCAGGGTGCATATTCTAGGTGATAACACTTACAATTATTCCTACCTTGGATGTTAGTAGAGATACCACATCTTGGCTTGAGAGCTCCTTGGGAATGACGAGAAGAAGGCCTTCATATCAGGTGATTGATGATGACCTCAGTATATATCAAGAAGCACCCAAAAAGAAGTCCAAGAAACAAATGCATTTCGAAAGGAATCTTGAGGGTGAAATGGTCATGAAGAAAGCTATGCCTCTTGAAGATAAAATCAGGGATGAGGTGGATGTTCATGATTTCATAATGGTCAAAGCAAGCTTTGGTAAAAGTACCCGACATGCTGATATGAGTTTGTTAAAGATGGTAATTGAAAATATTCAAGAAAGAGTGCAAAAAGATGGAGAAGACAAGGCAGCCCTCAAGGCTGAAAATCGTCAACTCCGGTTATATATATCAAATCTTATTCAAGGCACCTCACAAACAACACAGTTGCTGCCACAAGTTTTAGAAACACTAGTTGATCAACAGCAGTTGAGGCAGTTGGTTATTTTTGGAAAATAAACTCAAGAATGGATTGAAGAGTTCATCGTCAAAGGAAAAGAAATTCTAACGCAGATCTTCCAGTTGAGATACAAAGCTCATGACTTACGTCAAAGTATCTAGGATTTTGAGCAGTTGATAGCCGAGTTCAAGCCTATGCACGAAATCATAATTGCAGATTTAGAGATGGCTTATGGCTTTACAATGGCAAAAGAACACAAAAAATAGCTCCTGGAGTGGAAAGAAGGTCACCTTTTCAAAATAAATACATATGTTAGAATATCTGAGGAGTTTTCAGTGTATAAAACAAAGAGTCATTGATACTCCTAGATTCATCAGAGAATTTGTTGCAGCAATTCCTTGTCAGTATTGCCTTGAGGATGGTTCATACATTGGGCTTGATGTAGTCCAAGAAGAGTTCCAAAGTATCATGCATGGCAGCGATGGCAGTGTTGGAAGAATGAAGATGATTTCCATGATGTTAGCACAATTCGAGAAAGCGGCCCACGAGAGTGAAGGTTTCTTGAGATCTATTGCAGATGGCGAAGAAATCTTGGAAAAGCGGCATTTTGCTATTAATAGTGTAAATGTAATCAGATCTTACCAAATTTGGATCCTAAAAAATCTAAGGAAATTCTAAGTTTGAAATTTTGTGTAAGAATTCTAACTCAGATTTTATTTTCTGTATTTTGAATGTGTTGATTGCAGAACATTTATTAATTTCAATGTCTACAATCAAGGTTTGCTATCATGTTATGTACTTGAAGGGAGAGACACGTACCTCCAAGAAGATACGTGCCTCCAAGGAGAGACACGTCCCATGAGCGGGTCTCCTATAGACAACCAATGCTAATCGGTGTCTAACATAACCATTACTGCATTTAACATCCAACGATTTACACAATGCAAACTTTGAACATTAATTATTATTTTGAATTTTATTCATGCTCATAAATTTGAATTTCTTATTTTCCAAAAATATTTATTTGATGACTAATTTCGATCACATATAAATGATGATGATGTAATCAGCAATCATCATTTATATCTGACCAAAGCTAACTTTCATTAACACTCCCTCTTAGCTAGGGAAGATATTTCAAATCAAATAAGTGGAGATATCACCTTCACACGTCATATCGAAGATATGGTATGTTTTCTCAATATTGTCAAGTCACATGACATTTTTCATAACACATCTTCATTATGGTATGTGCACTAACATTAAGTCACATGATGTCTACCATAATTCATGGCATATCCACGGATATATAATTATCCACCATGATTATCTCTTAAGGATCACAATGATCTTCAAATGACATCAAGTCTCATGATATCCATCAAAGTGTCCAAGAGATACTATCATGACATGTCCACAGATATCAAGTCACATGATATCTATCATGATAGTTCAACTCATCATTGTAGAGTCGTCACTTTACAATGTCCCATTCAAGTGTTCATTATTAGAAAGATCGTCACCTTTCAATAATGTACACAGGGGGAGCAGGCCCATAAGGTCATGGAGTCACACACATGACAAAAGATTTTACACATTAAACATCTATATATATTAGTAAAACTTATAAACAATTTGAATTTCAAACATAATATCAAATTACATTCCAACCATACCAAGTTTCTTCCTGAAGTGTTCTACCTTGATTCGGGAGAGAGGTTTGGTGAGAATGTTTGTTGTTTGATCATTTGTACTAACATACTCCAACTGGATCACATTCCTTTCTACCATGTCTCTTACATAATAGTAGGGGATCTCAATGTGCTTAGATCTATCATGGAAGACAGGATTTACAGAGAGTTTGATGCAACTCTGATTATCACAATGAATGATTGTAGGATTCAATGGCTCACCAAAGAGTCCCACAAGCAATTTTCGGAGCCAAACTGCTTCCCTTGCCCCCATAGAGGCTGCAATGTATTCAGCTTTTGTCGAGCTTTGTGCTACTGAAGACTGTTTTCTGCAAATCCAATAGATCATAGCTGATCCTAAACTGAAGCAACATCCCAATGTGCTTTTCCGATCGGTTACACTTCCAGCCCAATCTGAATCAGAGTATCCATGTAGATCTAGTTGGTCATTTCTGTAAAGAAGACTATATCCAATAGTGCCTTGAAGATATCTCAATATATTTTTCACAGCCATAAGGTGAATTTCCTTTGGCTCACACATGAACTGGCTAAAAGCATTCACTACATAGCAAATATCAGGTTTGGTGTTAACCAGGTACATCAACGATCCAATCATTTGTCTATATAGGGTTGAATATGCACACTTGGATTCTGTTGCTACTTCTTTCAGTTTGTGAAGGTTGGTTTCCATAGGTGTAGACATGGGTCTACATACAACATTCCAAATCTCTTCAGAATATCAATAGTATACTTTCCTTGGTTTAGTATAATGCCATCTGATTTCTGCCATACTTCCAAACCTAGGAAGTAGTGTAAAATGCCCAAGTCTTTCATGTCAAATTCGAAAGTTAGATCCTTCTTTCCTTGAGCAATGAGGTGATCTTCTCCTATTATCAGCAGGTCATCAACATGTAAAATAATTATTAAAATATCACCTTTGATTACCTTAAAGTAAAGATTTGGGTCTGCAACATTCTTGGAAAATTGTAGTCCCAAGAGGTAGCTGTCAATTTTATCATACCTGGCCCTACTAGCCTGTTTAAGTCCATAGAGAGCTTTCTTTACTATACATACATGTGAGTCAGGTTTATGTATCACAAAACCTTCAGGTTGTTCTAAATAGACGTCCTCTTCAATGGTTCCATTTGGGAAGAGAGTTTTCACATCCATTTGATGGATCTTCCAGCCTTTAGCTGCAGCAATGGCTAACACTGCTCTCACAAATATGTAACAGGCAATAGGTGCAAATGTTTCTTCAAAATCAATGCCTTCTTTTTGTGAAAAACCTCTTGCCACAAAACGTGCCTTATGTTTTTCTATACTGCCATCAGCAGCATGCTTGATTTTGAAGAGCCATTTAGAAGAGACAACAAATTTCTCTTTTGGTCCAGGCACTATATCCCATACATCATTCTTTAGAATGGACTGATATTCTTCCGTCATTGCGTCCTTCCATACTTGATGTATGAAGGCTTCTGTAACACTGACAGGTTTTGAATTTATGATGTTATTCATTAGAGCAACATAACTTGAGAACCATTTGGGTCTTTTACTTTCCCTAAACGTTCTTTTGGGTGTTGCATGATTCTCGGCTTCTTTGATCATCTTTCTAGCCCAAAGTGGCTTCTTTCTATAGTTGTCATTTGTATTCTCATCTGAAATAGATTGAAGTTCATTTGGCATTTCCTCAAGATACTCCCTCTGAATCTCAAGAGCAGGTTCCACTTCTAGAACTCTAGGGGAATAGGTTTCTATCTCACTAGAACTTCTTGCCCTTTTGAATGCAATGTCTTCTTCAAAGATGACATCTCTACTCAATTCAATTTGTTTCTGCCCGGGTACGAATATCCTGTAGGCTTTGGAGGTTTCACTATATCCCACAAATACCCCTTTCTTTTCGGAAGGTTCTAGTTTGAATCTCTTCTCTTTGGGCACATGAATATAGACAGGGCAACCAAAAATCCTATCAAACTTGGGGAGTTTAGATCTCGCACTTATTCCTTGAACAAATGACTCCCATGAGTTTGGTAGGCCTCCTAGTTTGATTTTATGCCGGTAAAAGCTCTTTCAGGAGTTTTTTATTTAGATGAGAATGAGGACATCTATTTTGAATGTGGACAGCAGTTCTAAAAGCTTCTTCCCAGAATGAAGTTTCAATGTTATGGTCAAACAACATTGCTTTAGCAGCTTCTACAATGGTTCTATTTTTCCTTTTAGCAACCCCATTTTGTTGAGGGTTGTAGGCTACTGTAAACTCCCTCTTAATCCCAACACTACTGCAAAATTTCTTAAAAATTTCAGAGGTGTATTCTTTCCCATTGCCTGTCCTTAAGATTTTTATTTTCTTCCCAGAGAAGTTTTCATTAAGGGCTTTGAGCTCCTTGAACCTTTTAAGGATTTCTATTGACTCTTTACACTTAAGGAAATAAATCCAAGTTTTCCTAGAGAAGTCATCTATAAATATGACATAGTATAGAAATCCTGCCTTGGAAGGTACAGACATGGGTCCACATAAATCAAAGTGAACAAGTTCTAATACATTTTGGGTTTTACTCAAGCTATTGTGAAAGGATCCCTTTGTATTCTTTCCTAGGGCACAACCTTTACAAGTTCCTTCATGAGATGGTTTTAACTTAGGTAAACTTGTTACAAGTTTTTCCACAGAAGGTAGGGCACGGAAATGAAGGTGTCATAATCTTCTATGCCAAATTTCATTTGAATCAAAAGTGTCAAGGGTAAGGGCTTGCTTAACCTCAGTGCATAGTTTGTAAAATATACCCTTGTCTTATACCTATGGTTTGGGATTTCTTGATAGTTGAGTTCTTAGGCCATGCTAGAACTTTCCCACCCATAAAGGTAACTCTATATCCATTGTCTTCAAGGGCAGAGATGGATATTCGATTCCTCTTTATTCCAGGTACAAATAAGATTCCAGTGAGTTGAAGGGAGAGACCAGATTTCAATTTGATGGAGCAAGTTCCAACCCTTTTTATAGGGTGTGCAGAATCATCCCCAATGGTTACTTTTTCATCACTCTTTTCAATCATAGTGTCTAAGTGGTCTCTGAACCCTGTGATATGTCTAGAGGAACCACTATCAATTACCTAGTTGTGGGTGTTGTTAGATACTTGACTAGATAAGGCTGAATAAAACACAAAGTTCTCAGATTCATGGTCTGAATTTGACTTTCCTACTTTAGCAAATGATGCTTCTTGTTTTGATCTATCAGGGCACTTCATTGCATAGTGGCCATATTGATCACATCTAAAACATTGTACTTGAGAGATGTCTTTCTTCTTGGAAGATCCTTTTCCATAGGAATTTCTCTTTCTTTTAAATGATCATTTCTTGTAGGAGTTTTTCTTACTCTTTTTATTAGAGTTTGTGTTGAGCACATGAATGTCTTCATCTATGTTCTTTTGTTTATTTTCTTTTGTTGAGAGTCTTGTTTCCTCTTGAAGGCGGTTTGTTCTTAGCCTATTAAACTTGATGAGTTTAGATCTCGCAATTATTCCTTGAACAAATGACTCCCATGAGTTTGGTAAGCCTCCTAGTGCAATTAGAGTTAACTCCTTGCTATCAATTTGATATCCAATTGTGGATAATTGATCCTTTAGTTCAATGATCCTCATGAAGTATGCATTAATAGTTTCTCCTTTGTTTATTTGGACATTGTTGATTTGCCTCTTTAATGCAAGAGTCCTGCTGGTGTTGTTTATCTCATAGGTGCTCCCAAAGAATTTGAACATTAGATATGCAGTTTCATATTTTGCTAGAATGGGCACTATATGATCCCTAACTGCATCTACTAAGATTTTCATAGCCTTTTCATTGTTCTCAATCCATTGAGTTTTCTCAAGATCAGCCTTTGGTTCCCTTTTGTTTTCTCTCACAAATGAGTCTAACTTATTCTCTTTAAGAACCAATACTCTGCTAATTTGTTTTCACTGTGTTCGTAGGTCTGATTTTTGTTATAGTTTGATGGTTCTCTTTCTTGTCTTGAGTTTGTTTGCTAATAATGTTAAAATGGTACCACGAAGCATGTGCATACAATGAAAAACTTCTAATAAACTAATCTACTAAAAATAACTTGAGTACATTGCTCAATTGAGAGGCCAAATATAATTTCTTCATTACATAATAAGATGCTTACAACATAAAGTTTTCATCAAATTCAAAACTAAGTATTTCTTAAACCATACTTTAATGTACAGCCATGTAGCTCTGTGAATAGTGATTTGCTACAGTACCCGCCCCTAAAAAAATGCACACAACTCTTGGAAGACGAACTTCTCCCAACCAAATCCAGATTGGGAAGCCTTCTAGGATAAGGGCGCCCCTTTTGAGTGTGATTGCAGCCTCTTAGAAAAGGCGTTTTTTTTATATATGCTGATTCAAACCCTCAAGAAAACGCAGCTGGCTGTAGCTTTCAAAAAACAGTCCCAAAATGTCTCAAAACCAAACAGCTCCCATAAAAACAATCATGGAGACTATAGCAGCTCAAAACTTCATCAAAACTAGCTCGAAATAACCTGCAACAGCAACACAGGTCTCCAACTAAAGCCTCCAAAACTGATTAGCAACCTTAAGGTGGTGTTTCACACACTCAAGCAGCTCAAGAACGAAGAACTAAGCCCCACCAGGCTCACCCACTGCAAGAAATCAGGAAACCCTAACCTCCTTCTTCCTCCAAAGCAACACTTCCAAGTTTCAACAAGCAAAATCACCAAATGCATGAAGAGGGTCAAACTTTCTCTCTTGATATTTATAATTTCACATTGAAAACACTATTCATTAAAATAAGAACTATTCACTTAAGTTATTTATTTTTTCACTTTATGAATGAATAGTAACTGCAAAATATAAAGTGACCCCTTCATTTTAAAAACGCATGGTCCCTAGGCCGAGGATGGTGAAATTAAAGGTGAGTATCATAAATTTAAGCACAAGTATCGTGCCAAATGCCACAATTCACCCTATCACCATACTCCGCAGATCCACACTGCAAAATGACGACCAAGTGCCCGTCTGAGAAACCCTCTATCCAGAACTATTAGCCTACGAGGGTCAGGAAAAATAGGCTAATCCCCAATTTTGATGCTCGTGAAAAAGGGGATTGAATGATAGAGATCTTGTTATGTTGGCACTGAATGGTTTTCCTCAATATTGGGAGCCCTTTATCCAAAGCATTAGTGGGAGATCTAAGTTGCCCAAGTTTGATCGTCTTCGAGCTGATTGCATCCAAGAGGAATCCAGATTAGTAGCAAGAGGAAATGGGTGAAGCTCTCATAATGAAGAAAATCATGTTCTTGCTGCTCAAGCTTCCAGAAGGAAAGGAAGAGAAGGGAAAAGAGGCAATTTCAAGAGGAATAGAGACAAAAAATCAGATTTTGTTCCTGAACCAAAGAAGAAGGATCTCTCTCACATTCAATGTTTCAGGTGTGACAAGTATGGTTACTATGCTCGAGATTGCATATCAAAATTGAACCAGCATGCTTCTACTACAGATGTTGATGATGTGTCACCTCAAAAGGAATCTAGAGACGACTCAGGGGGATTTCTATTCATCTTTGCTCTTTCAAGCAATGTTCCAGCTGATAGTGACACTTGGTTGATAGATAGTGGTGCTTCATGACACATTACAGGATACCGAGAGCATCTTATGGACTTGGTAGAAAGAGAAACCAACTTGCAAGTGATAATCGGAGATGATGCTTGTTATTCCGTAAAAGGAGCTGGGGCCACCTCTCTTCAGCTAGATTCTGGCATCCCTCTTTATTTGAGTGATGTCTTTTTTGTACCAAGGATCAAAAGAAATCTTGTCTCCATTTCAGCATTGGAGGACAAAGGGTACCAGGTTGCTTTTTCTAAAGGGAAAGTTCTTGCTTGGCCTAAGAACTCGAGTTTCAAATCAGCTCATGTGATTGGTGTTAGTCAAGAGAGTCTATACAGACTTTCTATTCGTCCAGTTCAGGCACTATTGCACAACTCTATCCGTTCGAGTGAGCTATGGCACAGGAGACTTGCTCACCTACACTTCAAAACTCTTCCATCTATGGAGAAGGTGGTTACTGGCCTACCAAAGCTCAGTTTGGAGCACAATGGCATTTGCAGAAGATGTGCACTTGGTAAGAATATCAAGAGTCCCTTTCATAGTAGTGACGGTAGATTAAAAGGAATTCTAGATCTTGTTCATTCTGATTTATGTGGACCAATGTTTGTGGCATCTTTGATTGGAGTTTGGTATTATGTGATTTTCATTGATGATTATTCTCGAAAGACTTGGATTTACTTTTTGAAATCTAAGGTGTCTGAAGAACTACTTAATAAATTCAAAGAATTCAAGGCTCAAGTTGAAAACATGTCCGAGAAAAGGATTAAGGTTCTGAGATCTGATAATGGAGGAGAATACACATCTGGAGGCTTTCGTAATTTCTACATTGAGGCAGGGATCAACAGGGACTTTTGTGTTTTGTACAACCCTCAATAAAATGGAGTTGTCGAAAGAAAGAACAGATCCATAGTTGAGGTAGTGTTGTGACCTATTTCACACATCGCCCCATTGCAAATGGGGACCCCCAAGTTTTGATGTCGCCCTCTGAATCGCCAGTTTAGAGTCCTAAATTTGAATAACTTTTTGAGAGTCAGTCCGACCAAAGTGAGATTTTGAACCCGTTTGAATGCTTAAACGTCATGGAAATGCTCAGAAGACCCAGTAGACGAGGAACGCCATTGCTTTCAGTCAATTTTGACACTTCCTATTTTTTAGGGATTCTGCTTTTTTGCTTTTTGCTTTTTTGATTTTTGGCATTTTTAGGCCATTTTGGAGTTCCTATTTTTTAGGGATGCTTTTTGCTTTTTCTATTTTTAGAAAGTTTCTATTTTTGGAAAGTTTCTATTTTTGGGTTCCATCAGGCAAAAAATCAGCACACCTCCAGATGTCAAAAGAATCAAGGTAAAATAGCAAAATTTTGAAAATGGCTAAGTATGAAGATGGCGCCCTCAAGGAAGGAGTGGCATGAAGTATAGGAAGTCCGCCCTACCTTTGGCATGCCAAAGGTAGGCACTGGCAAGCTAGGCCCAAAGTCCGCCATGGCACAAAGAGAGCAAAGTCCGCCCAAGAAGTGCCAAGTCCGCCCTTGGCAAAAACCATGAAAGATCAAATAAAGTCCGCATCAAAGGCAAGGTCTCCAAGTCCGCCCAGCAAGATAGGAAAATGGCAAACAACTTATGAAGTCCGCCATATGGAAAATGGCATGAGATATGAGAAGTCCGCCCCAAGAAGTGTGGAGAAGGGTAAAATTATGAAGGGGTCCGCTCCAAGGTGTTTGGAAGGGGTGAAATTACATAGAAAATTCGCTATTAATTGAATTAAATGGTGAAATTACAAGTAACGTTGGCCATTGGACAAGGCAAGACCAAAACTCGCCATGGCAAGAGAAGGATGAAGTCCGCCCTAGACAAATACAAGATAAAACACGCCATTGGCAAGGAATTATGAGTTATTTGCCCAACTTTAGAAGATAAATTTTTCCAAGGCATAAAAATGAAGAAATGTCTAGAGAGAGAAGAGGTTAGGACGGCATGAAAATTACTCCTCGGCAGGACGAAATGAAATTCTTTGGCAAGAAATGAAGAATGCAAGGCAAGGCAAACCATGAAGTCCGCCCCTCTCAGCTTGGAAAAATTCCTAAGGCATGAATAAAAAAATGGCAAAATGGCAGAGAAATCTCCAAGTTCGCCCAACCCAGGAGAGAGAAAATGAATTATTTGGCTAAGTAAAATGTCCAGAGAGGTCAGAACTCCGCCTAGAGAGTTGAAATTTGGCAGATGAACTATTGAGCACATTTTGGCTAGGCGGACAATTTGAAAAGAGATATTTTGCCTCGGACGAACAAACTTAACCATGTATCAAGGTTAAACGGGTTGGAATTTTAAATATTTTAATATTTTTAATTATTTCCCAACACTTAGGGAATTTTAATTAAAAAATTCGAAGTCTGGAGATTATTTGGAGGATTAAATTATTCTGCCTTAGACAAATTGCCATGATTCAAAGACTTAAAGAACGTTGGAAAATTAATTTTAAACAAATTAAATTTAATATCTTTTGATATTTTCTCCAACACTTAGGCAATTTTTTGAGAAGTTTGAAAATCTCAAACAGAGGTGGCACAAAGATGAAAATTAGAAACTTGCCTCGACAACTGAAAGTGAAATTAGAAACTTGCCGATCTGAGAAGAAAAACGTTTCTAAAAAATTGGAAGAAAATCAGAAAAAAAGAAAGCAATTCCTTGAGGAAAATCGCACTTCTCAGCCATAAAATGAGTTTCAGCAACTCATTTCTTCACAATTTCGGCTGAGAAAAGGCTATCTTTTTCGAATCTTCTGGGAATTGTTTGCGAAAAAAAAAATTAGTGCAAGTAACATTGTTGTGAGAATCGAGGTAGCAATTTCTTGTTGACAGGCGTGATTTTTTAGGAAGAAATAAGTCATTTCTTGGCCGAAAATCCCACTTCCTAGCTTTGGCACACTTCTTCTGGCAAATTTTCTGAATTTTTAAAATCCATTGGCAACCAGAACACGATCTTTGAGGTTTGGAAGTTAATCGGCAATATGTTTACACCTCATTCCTATCTTCTACTTCATTTCCGGCACGAACTTCATTCATAGATAGGCGAATTTATTATTTTCAGCTTGCTTTTTAACAGAAATTTCAATTCAATAAGCTGAAAAGTGCGATTTTGTCCAAACTACACCCAGAGTAATTTGATTTTAAAAGTTTTTATACTAATATTAAGCATTTTGTACTTGCAGGTTGACAGTCGATCAAGGAGAAACATCTAGCAAAGCACAGATGAAGTTTGCAAGCAAAGGATCGCAGCCAAAGACTAGAATTAAATCCAAATGGAAAGACGTCTCGGACACCAACCTTGGCCACATTGACCTCGAAGAATTTAAGAAGAGAATATATGGGCATAATGGACCTTTGCCAACGCTTGCCGCCAGAAGGATGGTGAGAAATGGTATCTTCCAAGCTGTCGGATTTCCGCTTGCACTAGAGTGTGCTGAATTAATGGTGGAGTGTGCGCTGCATTATAATGCTAAGTTAAGACAAATTGTGGCACTTGACGGGAGAATATTGGCGCATCTGGGAGAGGTGGCCATACAAGAAGCCTTCGGCATTCCTAAGTATCCTAAGACTACCTACAAGACTAAAGAAGACGCCCAGAGATTGTATGATGAGCAGCCTGACCTTTGTGCCGCTAACATCAACAAGTCATGGCTGGAGAAACCTAGGCCGTCGGTCAAGAAAATGCCCAAGAAGTTGATACGTACGGATTTCAAGGAAGACTACGGAGACATCATTATCTTGCTGAACAGAATAGCAGGCAGTCCTTTGGGGGCGCCATTTGAGCCATGGATGTACTATTTTATTGAGGACATCACAGAGGGCGTAAAGATGTTTAACTGGTCACGAATGATTAGCAACAACCTCCACGAGCAGCTTGTCAACTTAGAGAAAACTAAAACGTTTTATATGAGTTCTTATGTCATCTACATGTTGGCTAGGACTTACAAGTATGCAGGCTTGATATGCAAGGGCATGGTCGGCGGTGGATCAAATGAGCTGAAGGCATACGACTGCTATCCACAATTGCAGTTGAAAGAAAAGGCGCACTTCCGGCAAGCTCATGATGCCTTCCTCATGTATATCACCAGAATACTCCAGGGAGGGACGCATCAACGGCTGACTCCCGAGGCCAAGAAGCTGATTGGCAAATATGGGTCATGGTTTATCCAGTATCCCCGATACACGTACATCAGAATCCAGGGATTCACTGGGAGCCCATATCGTTTGCCCATTTTCCCAACTAACAAGATGGTCCTGTTGGAAGTACTAAGGCAGCTAGAAGAATTTCAGGGCCTCCAACGGACAAAGCAAAAGGCGGCAGTAACCTTTCCCTTCTTTATAGGGAACATGCTAGAGTCTTGTCCGTCATCACAGGCAACAGATAGTGCCCGGCTCGAGATTCAGCATTATCCTTTTGCTCCCTACCCATCTAGGAGCCACTTCGACCCGCATCACCATATCAAGACGATGGATGGAAGGAGGTACAAGCATAGGGTCGAACTGGAAGATTTCTGGGCAAATGTTGCGGATGAGTTTGAAGTTAGGCGAAAGATGTGGTCCAGATTGCCTGTCAGTTTGATCAGAGCAACAGAACTTTGCCGAGTGTCGGATCAATTGGAGGAAGATGGACAGCAAGTACAGCCACACCTTGATGAGAGCTTGCCTTTGCCGGTGGTCAGATGGTCAGAACCCGAGCACGCCGATTTGAATACTTTGATGAGACCAGTCGTCAGGTATACACAGTGGTGGGTTGATCAACAGATTCAGGAACTCCGGCGAAAAAGGATAACCTTAACTTATGATATGTTGAGTGAGGCAGAATCCTATTCTTCCAATGCGGATGCATCCCAAGGCGTGGAGATGATAGAAGCCACCACTTCCAAGAAAAGGAAGGAGATAGCTGCAAGCAAGGAGCCAGTTCAGAAGCAGGCTAAGGTAAAGCCTTCACACTCGGCCGCATCTAGGAATATTGAGGAGATGCTGGCTACTGTAGACGCTTCACTGGCTGACATTAGGGATCCTTCCCTGATTCCGGAAAACAATATGGAGCCTCAGCCGGACGAAGATGCGCCACCATCTCCCACGGGCACAGAAATATTGGAGTCCGATGATGAAAATACGGACACCCAAAATGAGGATTTCCAGGAAGGAATGATTTCAGCCCTTAGGAGAATTCTGGACGTTCCTGACAGAGAAGACAGGCCTGAGGATGAAGGCATAGAGCAGCCAACGATCCCGGATTGGCTAAGAGAGAGGCTGAAAGTACAAGTGCCAATGGAGGAGCCAGAAGAGAATGACACTGCTGACTTCTTGGCTAGACTTACGCAGACTGCCGTTAAGAAGCCAGCAAAGAAATTCTCGAGCATACAGAGAGATGGAGCCGGCAACAGGACAGTGCAGATCGCAATGCCTACAGTAGACAGGCCACAGGAGGACATGGCTCCACAGGATTATGCAATCACAACCATTGACTTGGGCCCAACCACAAAGGGCCAAGAAATTGAAGACTTGGACAATTCAGTGTCCACTATCAAGTCAAGGTTGGCAAAGGAGGTAGCCAAGAGGAAAGAGTGCCAGTTATAAATTGAGCACCTAAAGGGGTATATCCAGCACTTGATCAAGCCGCTTGATCAAGACAACACGGCAGCTCCTCTACTTCCAAACTCTTCACAGGGGGCCGTTAAAGAGATAGAAGAAAATATGGTCACCTTTCGGGAAGCCAGAGAATGGATAGCAGCAAAGGGGACTGAAGCTAGGACATTCGTGGAGAGGTTGACTCTGGTTTATGGTCAGGCCACCGCCCTACTTTCTAGGTTGGCTGTTTTGGCATAAGTATGGGATAACCTTCCGGATGTGCAAGATAGGATAATCCCTTGCCTTAGGATTCTGAAAGGAGTTCCTAAGCAGGAGCTGATAGACGGAGGTGTTATTGCAGCAGGAGCAGCCTATGACTTCCACACCTGGTATTGGGCCTTGACGACACGAGGCGAAGTCTTGGAGAGGGTGAAGGCTGATGGTATCAGATTGGAAGAACAGGTCAAAGAAGTTCAGGCCAAACTCCTCAACATGATTGTCGATATCCTGGATAAGGAGGTTCTACAAGAGAATGACCTGCAGTTAGAGGTTTTGAAAGGGAAGCTCCAAGAAGGCATCTTTGCCATCACAGGACCTATTCTGAAGCAGGATTGGGCCAAATTGGCGAACTTCTTAAGCATCCGAGAGTCTTTTGAGAAGACCAAGCTAGAGTGGGAGGATACTTTTGCCAGATGTACCGAAAGTGTGGACGGACTGGAATTCAGGATCGGAATGCTTCCTCAAGTCACCATGGATGAAGTTGCCTTGATCGTGTCCAGATTCATCAAACACACGGCAACGCGGGAGGATCGGGATGTAATTCCTTGAAAATAGCTCCAAAGCGCCACATCACCCTATCAATTCTCTGTTTACTGAAGTCATTTTGGGAAACCCTAATTAGGGTTTATTTGTTTTAATCTTGGTCGTTGGCTCATTTTTAATCTGAGTCATTTATTCAAATTCATGAACTCTATATAAACTTGATTGCTCTCATTTACAATTTGTGAAGTGAGTAGTATAATATTGTTGCGACAAGACTATTTCCGTCAATAAAAGCTCTAGTGCATGATTTGCTTAGAATCACTTTTGTTTTCAAATAGTGTGCAAGGTTTAATATTTCTCCTTCAACACTTAGAGTAGAATTAGATTAGCATTTCATTTATATGTTTGTTAAGTGGATGATAGATTTGATAGCAGTGGTAGATAAGAGCTCATACTTTTGTCGAATGGATGATTTGTATTCGATGTGCAAAGTTAGTCTGAGCCATTAAATTGTGGATGCTTAACTTCTGTTTGTTTTAATCAATTCAAACATGAAAATTATTATCACTTCCGTTGAAGATTGCACCCACTTTGCGTAGTTGTCCAAAGGGAGGCAAAACAAAGTGTGGTTACCCTATTTTATCTCGTCACTGCCGTCTCTTGAGTTCTTAGGCGTAGTTTAGATTTCTAAACCCTTATCCTTTTGCCCTTTTTTTGGAAAAACTGAAACACCCATCGAAAGAGCTTCAATGATAAAACTGTCTAAGTCCTCAACTCGCGAAATGAATTTTATGTAAGTCCCCTTGTGATTACCAGCAAATCACAACGCCCACTGACCTTGTCCATATGTCATAACCTGGCCAAAAGAAACATTGGAGTTATTGTATTATCTTCTAGGTACTTACAATTACTTTTCAAGAGAGGATAAAGTGTCCTTGGGAATTTTATTCTGTGTATGGTGGCGTATTCAAAACACACACCAACAGGTAGCCAAGGCTATGTTTCATGATCAAGATCTACAAACCTTCCTATGGGCTGAAGCTTCCAGAACCGTCGTGTATGTTCAAAACCGAAGCCCTCATCGAATTTTGGGAAACATGACTCTTGAAGAGGCCTTCACAGATGTGAAACCTGAGGTTAGTCATTTAAGAATTTTTGGTTGTCCTATTTACATTGATGTGCCTAAGGATAAAAGATCAAAGCTAGAACCTTCATGCAAGAAGGGTATATTCGTGGGATACAATGAGTTCTCAAAGGCCTACAGGGTCTATATTCCAGGGCAGAAGCAGATTGAGATCAGCAAGGATGTCTCCTTTCGAAGAGGAAGTGGCATTCAAAAGATCTAAAGGGTCTTACATGGAGATAGACAGTGAAGAGCAGGAGGCTTCTCAGGATATGGACATATCTCTTGACCATACTCCTGACATTCAGAGGGAGTCCAATGAACCGACCGAGATTTTTGATCCAGTTGATCCTATCGAAATCCAATTGATGGGCCTAGAGACATTGTAGTAGGTCGGAAGAGGCCTCTATGGGCTCGACAAACTATGCAAGAGGTAGAACAGTATGCAGCTCCTCGAGGAACCTTTAGAGAAAGCAAGAGACTGCAGAAGTTTCCAAGTTATGTGGCATTGAAGAGTCACATCATTGATTCTAAGCCTTCTAGTTTTAAGGAAGCATCCAACCAGTAGGTATGGAGAGATGCAATGACAGAAGAATATCAGTTTATCATCAAGAATGATGTATGGGATGTTGTTTTGACACCTGTAGGGAAATCAGTTGTGTCTTCCAAATGGCTCTACAAAATCAAGCATGCAGCTAATGGTAGTATTGAGAAACACAAGGCAAGATTTGTGGCAAGAGGCTTCTCTCAGAAGGAGGGAATAGATTATGAGGAAACTTTTGCTCATGTTGTTCGATACACTTCTATCAAGACAATTATTGCAATTGCATCCGCTAAAGGCTAGAAGTTACATCAAATGGGCGTAAAGACCACATTTCTTACTAGTGTGATTGAAGAAGAAGTGTACATTGA
Source organism: Sequoiadendron giganteum (assembly GCA_007115665.2). Lineage (NCBI taxonomy): Eukaryota > Viridiplantae > Streptophyta > Pinopsida > Cupressales > Cupressaceae > Sequoiadendron > Sequoiadendron giganteum. The sequence continues at coordinate 816,819,886 of CM021101.1, forward strand.
GCATCCAGATGGTTTTGTGATTCATGGGAAGGAGTCTCATGTATGCAGATTGAAGAAGGCATTGTACGGCCTTAAGCAAGCACCTCGAACATGGTATGAAAGGATTGATAGATATTTGATGAGCTTGGGATTCTCCAAGAATGATGCAGATTCCAATTTTTACTTCAAGGCAATTGATGGTGAGGCTTTGATATTGGTACTTTATGTTGATTTATCTCTCACTAGAGCAGAGTATCTCATTGTCAAATGCAAAAAAGAGTTAGCCTCCGAGTTTGAGATATAGGATCTTGGTCTTATGCATTACTTCCTAGGGCTAGAAGTGTGGCAAAGACCTAATGAGATTATTCTAAGTCAAGTAAAATACACCATAGGCATCTTGAAGAGATTTGGGATGATGGATTGCAAGTCCATGTCTACACCTATGGAGACAAACTTGAAGAAGTTGAGTGACTCTGCAGCTGGTTCAGATTTGGTAGAATCCACCATGTATAGACAATTGATTGGATCATTGATGTATCTAGTCAACATTAGACCTGATATTTGTTATGTTGTGAGTGCTCTCAGTCAGTTCATATGTGAACCAAGACAAATACATCTAGTTGCAGCAAAGCATATTTTGAGATACTTGTGTGGCACTGTGGGATATGGCTTGAGATATACTTCCTGTGAAGATCTGAAGTTACAAGGCCATTGATTTTGATTGGGTCGGGAGTGTAACTAATAGGAAGAGCACCTCTAGATGTTGCTTCAGTTTGGGGTCTACCATGATTTCTTGGTGTAGCAGGAAGCAAACTTTTGTGGCACTAAACACTACAGAGGTTGAATATATTGTGTGGCAGACCGAGAAGCAGTGTGGCTTCGAAAGCTCCTTGCAAGATTGTTTGGTCAAACATTGGAGCCGACTGTGATCCATTGTGATAATCAAAGTTGTGTGAAGTTCTCAGTAAATCCAGTGTTTCATGATAGGACAAACTTACAAAGCATGTGGAGATCAAGTATCATTACATTAGAGACATGGTGTTGAGGAAAGCAATTCAACTCAAGTACATTTGCACTGATGATCAAACAGCTGAAATTCTCACCAAGCCTCTTTCGAAAGTGAAGTTTGCACATTTTTGGGACAAGCTTGGAGTAGTGGAGAATGTTGCCCTTGCTAAGAGGGAGACTCAGCATCAGTGAGCTTTGATATAATGCATATTTCTCTGAGACGGAGAAATATGAGGTGAAAGCCCTCGTACATCTCTGAGATGGAGATGTGGTTCTTTCCACACATGGGAGTAGCCATGGTGGACGTCATGTAGAGAGACTCCATAACGATATCACGTTGAGAGACTCCGTGATGAACCCTTTGTACTTGTGTTTTTCCACACATGGGAGTAGCCATGGTGGACATCATGTTGAGAGACTCCATGATGACATCACGTTGAGAGACTCTGTGATGGGCACTTGTACATGTGTTCCTTTCCACACATGGGAGTAGCCATGGTGGACGTCATGTTGAGAGACTCCATGACGACATCACGCTGAGAGACTCTGTGATGAACTCTTGTACATCTCTAAGACTGAGATGTGGCTTTCCACAAACAGGTGTAGCCATTGTGGGCGTCATGTTGAGACACTCCATGACGAGGATATCTAGAAAATACCTCCCTAGCTAAGAGGGAGTGTTGATGTTTATAGCATCGGGAGATATTTTCTCCTCGATAAAATAAAAATAAAATGAAATAATGCTTCATGCAGGTCGGCCTTTTGATGTACAATAAATATATTTATATTTTCTATTTTTATTGGAGGCCGACCTAGAGAAGAAGTCGCCCAGATTTATATATATACAAGGTGAAGATCCTTCATTTAGACATCAATTCATTCTCAATTCAATTTTCCCTTTCAAGAAGAAGTCCGCACTTTAGCAACAGATCATCATTTTGTAGCAGCAGATCGATTTCAAGGAGAAAAACATATTCGATTGTATATGTGCATCTAGGAGAGGTGCTGTTATTCAGTGTATCAAATTCAGCCCTGTGTTGGGCCTGAGTTGTAAGCAGATTTCTGCTCTTCTTCATTCAATATATCAGAGATATATATTGCTGGGTTTTTCTCCCTCGAGAAGGAGGGTTTTCCCAGGGTAACTTGCTGTGTTCTTTGCTTAGTATGTTGTGTTCTGCTTATTTACATTTCTGGTCTAAAACTAGCAGTTGTTACAGTTGCATAAAGCCCACAAAGTGGGGTTCCAGAGTAGCTACTTTTAGTTATCTCTATATTTGGACTGCCTTTATTTTTTATTGCATCTATTATGGATCAACTCTTTTGAGATGATATTCTAGAAGATCTATTTACAAACATCTTATTTTTGGAGGACTTTCTAGAAGGCCTATTAGTAGATACTTTATAATTTTGTAAAAGATCTGGTTCAATTTTTTTTATTCTAGATGATGTGCTTGAGGATAATTGTGTACTTTGAGTTTTCTTTGATAGCAAGTAAAGTATTTTTAGTGTAGAAACTACAATATACTTTTTATTTCTCTTGAATAAATTGCATGCAAAATGATATTGGCAGTTGGATTTTAAATAGTGATTGTTATGCCTACTTGCTGTTAAAGTTGTTCAAACCTTTCTTCAGTGATTTTGTGATATTGTGATATTGTGATTTTTTAAGTGGATTATTGCTTGATAGTCTATAATATCGGGTTTAGCTATATGTCCCCCTGTATTGCGAAAATTCAATTTGAGGTTTGATATGGGTTCGGGGTGGGCTTGGGGTAACCTTGGGGTGGCCTTGGGTTCACCCATGGTCCAACCTAGGCACCTTGAGTGCTTTTTGGCCCATCTATATTCAGTTACACTCTCACGTGAACATTATTCGGTGGAGGGGAACCGGAAATGGAAATAGCTAGTGAGAAACGTGAACAAATCTCACCTTCACCACTCTCTAATCAATCATTTGTATAGAGGGATCAGTCATTTGTATAGGGGATCAGCAATTTCCTTTCCATCCAAGCACTCTGACCCCATTAGATAGGGTAGGGACCCCATTATGGAGTAAGGGCAAAATTCCAACTTGTTGGCATGTGCTTGCTCAAGAAAACACATATGAATTCACTTGGACAACCAGCACCCACTCTACACTTATTTTTAATATGTTTTTAATATGATTTATAATTTTATTATATTATGTTTTTATATATTTTTAATATTGTTTATTAAAAATAATAATTTTAATATATTATGTTTTGTTGAGCTAAAGGGGCTCTATAATGAATGGTTCATAAGGCACAACACTTGCTGAAGGTTTTGCAAATGGGATTGCAAGCTAAGTGGGCTTAACCTTGGGGAAAACTCCATGGTCAAGTGCCCCCAAGCTGGAGCAGTACTGGGATGGGTGACCTCCCAGGAAGGCCCAGTGCTTCACCTCTGTGAGCATCACCTAGATGCAATGAGTGCTATTTGGACGATTCATTTTCATGAGAGATGGGTTGTTGTGAGCCACTACTCATGAAACATGGTCAATGAGTTTGACAAATTGAACTAGACGGTTGAATCCTGATAGCAATATGACAATTATTTATTATATTATGTTTTAAGATATTTTTAATATTATTTATATATAATATATTACTTTTATTTATATAATGATTATTTATTTTATTAATAGAAATATATAAATAAAATTGAAAATAATGTATTACAAAATTCATCTTTAAATTATAATATATATATATATATATATATATATATATATATGAAACAAATGAATTATAAGTATCTTGTTATTTTGCAAATTATGAAATACTTTTTATATATTTTTAATATATATATATATTTGCAAACTATGAAAATTTATATGTGAACCCATACCCATACTTGTGGGGGGCGGGGGAGCGGGGAGGAAACCATGGGAATGCCATGCCAGAAAACCCAAACCTGTACCAAGAGCAGCAACTTGGTTGATAGTGATTGCAAGCTTTGTATTGCAGCAGTTCTTAATTTCAGATTTCTAGTTTTGTATGCAAATCTCCTTATTTGATTCATACTATATTGTGTGTGCATTGAATCCAATTCCATTTTTGTGTTTACTCACACTTTTTCAGTTTCTGCTTTTAGCTAAAAGCAGCAAGTGTTTGCTAACTTTTTAGGTTTTGTGTTTACTTTAAGCTTGTTCGTATTGTATAAACAAAGAAATCCTGCTAATTATCATTCTCTTCATTTTTCAAAAGGGAGCTTCCCCTTCAAATTCAAAGAAATGTTTTATCTTACAAGCCATTCCACTTTGTGTTGCCCTAAATGGGACATATTAAAATGATAACAAAATTGGATTTTTGAGCTCCAAATATAAGAATATTATCATTTTCTTGCAATTTACCACTCTTGGGGGTACATTCCAAGAGCCCCATTCATTCACATATTCAATTGATCTATATGTAGAGATTCCAATAAGTCAAATCATCTTGAAAATAGCCACAGACACATACATTATATGTGTGTACTTTTCACTAAAATAAGATAACGACAACATTAATGACAGCTAAAATATGCAGATTCATTTCAGTGATAAAACAAAATACTTCCTAGTCTTTCAAGCATGGTCAAATAAGAGGCCACTAATTATTTTTGGTATGCACCTTAGCTCTACATTTGTTCATGATGTCAATAAATTCATTTCTTCCAATTCCAGTAAGTCTTAAAGCATCTGCAGCACTGAAATTTGGTATACGATCATATGGTTGCTCTGCATAAAAACAAATTTTCTGATATGATCAGAATTGTAGACATTGCTCTGCATAATAAAAAATTGTTTTGACATAATCACAGATTCACAACCATAATCAGTAGATTTCCGCAACCCCCAAAAAACAAAAAAATTGAATATAATTTGCAAACATTCTGCTCATACAAGCATCAAAATGAGACCAATATTAGAAGAATTTAGTTGAAACTAATACAAGCTCTTAATGAGCAAACACACTAGAAGCCACCTGTGGAAGACTAAGAGTTGCTACTTAGAATCCACTTCATTTAGAAACCACATCCACATTAGAAGCCAACTATAGAAGATCAAGAGTCAAAACTTAGAATTCCACATTAGATGTCCCTATGGAGATTTGAACTTGGGTCTCCACAATAAGAATCCAAAGTTTCAACCAATTAAGATCAACCCCTTGGACACAAACACAAAATTATAAAAAAAAAATTACATATTATTAAAAGAGTCTAAAGTATATTTTTATATTCTTCATGCATGAAAAAAATTTAGAATCTTCAAGATGCAGCAAGTTGTTGAATAGGATATGTAAATTATGAGTACTTCCAACTGACAACATAGAGAAGACTCTTCTAAAGAAATTATCTTTCTACTCTATATCCATTTAACAAGATCTATTTCAGCCAAACTACTTCAGTGTATATAACAGAAAAATATTTGGTGTAGTGTCCACTTAGTCACTGAATCATTAAATATGATGTACCAGATTAAATAGCAGATAGTCTAGAAATTCTTAGCCTTAAACCTACCTACACCTGTGTTACCAAGTTTGCTAGAACCCAGCTTGTACCTGGGTTAGTTCAAACCAGGTACAGGCTGAGCTTTCCCAATATTCTGCCAAGTCCTCTGGGTCGTACTTGGGACAAGTCCACAGGCCCAGGCAGAACACTGTGCAAACTCAGCCTTACCCAGTTTGACCCAATCAGGGTATGGACTCGGTTCTAAGTGTAGGAAGCTGAGAATTTTCCGGATTATACAAGACATATCCACTGCAAACCCACTCCCCAAAACATAAAGTCACAAAACAAAAGCCAAAATGCTTTCCTATCTCTCTTCCTCACTCACTCAAAACTCCATTTCTACACATTGTATGCATGGACAATATTTGAGACATGGAGTGTGGAGGCATTTTCATATCTCCATGGTGTAGCAATTTCTTGCCAGACTGATGATTTGTATTAATTTTCCATGTGCAGTTTGCACTAATATAAACCATTTGAATCATCTTTGGCATTTGACATTGAACTACCAATTATTGGCTGTGTTGTGTATTTAATTTTGTACATTTTGTGCAAATTATGGCTATTATATGTTTGTATGTGTGTGGATTAGTATGGCTGTGTGCAGATGTAGATTATGCCTATAATATTCAAACATATCAGTATTATATATGCTATATCATCAAAATAGCCTCGATTCTGCTGTTCCACCAGCTACACTTCTATAGTGGTAGCCATGGAACCTTCTATAGCTGGTGGGCTGGATATCTAGGAAAGGCAGTATTTATAGCAGATCAGAGAGTTTGGCTGGAGCAGCTGGACCCTTCATATATAAGGCGGTTGCACCTAACAAAATGATAGAGAGTCAACCATCTCAGTCCAAAGCCAAAAGGTCAAACATATCAGTATTATATATGCTATATCATCAAAATAGCCTCGATTCTGCTGTTCCACCAGCTACACTTCTATAGTGGTAGCCATGGAACCTTCTATAGCTGGTGGGCTGGATATCTAGGAAAGGCAGTATTTATAGCAGATCAGAGAGTTTGGCTGGAGCAGCTGGACCCTTCATATATAAGGCGGTTGCACCTAACAAAATGATAGAGAGTCAACCATCTCAGTCCAAAGCCAAAAGGTCAAGAGTGTAGTGAACCCCTCTGTTTAAAAGTGTAACTTAGGATGTTATACCACCACAATGAACAGAGCTCTAAACCATCCATCTAGTTGGTCCCTTGATTAAAATCTTTGTTCAGATCACAATGAATTACCTATTCTTGGGAAATGTAATGCAAGAGCCATTTATTGAGGTTAAAAAGTACATTTATAACATGGATGATTCATTAGAGTTGACTATTTCATGGTTTATCTTTTTATTTGTATCTCAAGCAACAAGCTCTTTTCTATTTATTCCCAGATATTAATATCGAAAACTAGATCCATTGTTGTATGGACAGAAAGCCCTTATATTCTGTATGTGACCTCTACAAAGAACTCAACAATATAACATACCTCACTTGCAAAACAAGCAAGCTGCCATCATACTACTTCATTTAGAATTATAGTAGGCCACTGGAAAACTAGACCATATATTCCACTGTTTCACCCTAGCCAAGATTCATAGTATGATGCCAATGATCAGCAATGCCCTCTCCCCAAGATTCCTATGTGATGCAAATTGATGGTCATGCCATCTCATCCAAGCTGAAAACTCAACAAAGACAAGATGTCTTCACGATCCAAAAGACAACTGCTGAAGATGTTACTCAGATGCAAGCGACAATAGTAGATTCAGGGAAACATAAGCATTGCAAAGAGATATGCTCTGAATGGTAAAGGAATTGAAGGCAGACAAAATCTAGCAAATAACCTACAGATTTATGGTGTACTGTAATAATACCCCCTGATTTTTTCCCTTTGATGATTTTCACAAAATGTAATCATAACAATAATTCATACTAGAACACGTATAACATGCATTTTTGGTAGATTAAACATTGTAGGATGTGCATAACAGGTTACCAGCTGATGCAAGGCAAATGGAGGGTTTCTTTCATTTAATGTACTGCTGTTACAAGTTTTTGAACCCTAACATCATAAATTAGTCACTATGTGCCAACTACCACAATTACAAACATGTAGAGTTGAAAATAACTTGAAGGAAGGGCATTTAGTAATCTAACAGGTCTGCTGTAGCTCCATTTTCTGTGTTAAGCAATCAGCAACAGTAGTAAAATGTCCTCAGCACTTCTAATAGGACTTCCAGTTGCAACGATTAGGCGTATGTGAGCACCCCTAACACCAAACAAAGCATCCAAACTGCCCAGATTTTCAGATTGCACTCCTAACACCCAATCTCCTTCATTTCCAAGTGATTTTGAACACTCAGAACTGCTGTAGCTGCACTCAGAGGGTCTGATAATGCATAGGGGTGACTTGGAGTTAATTCTTTTTAATTTTCTTGAGAGATCAAACTGCAAACTAACTCCTGGCATAGGGGTGACTTGGAGTTAATTCTTTTTAATTTTCTTGAGAGATCAAACTGCAAACTAACTCCTGGAACCTGCTGTCATAACTTTGGTGCCAACACCAAGCTCAATAAACACCACTAGCCACCCCCAAAACCTGGCACACAAACCAATGTCACCTCTCTGCAGCTGTATGGCCTGACTAGAGGGGTGATCTTCTTCAATAAATCATTGGTCACCTTTAAGCCTCCAAATTTGTTGCAAGAGTGGCCACACAATCCTAAGGAAACCAATGAATCAGTACCCACAACACCCAATTCACCATACAAACCTGGGTGTCCACTTTAAGGGGTTACAACCTGCTTCAAGAGGGGTACAACCAGGCACAAGAACACTACAAAATCATCAACCAAACACAACAAAATCCCTGGTATCGGAAGAATAGCCTGTCTAGAAAATGCTCTTCAAAAACTCTTAAAAACTTCATTACTAAAACTCCAAAACTACAAGCTTGAGAAAACAATGGTGATCCCTGAAGTAGAATCACTCTAACCAGCTAGGGTGGATATTTCACCACTGAAACCAACAACCGAGAAGAGGGTTTTCGTCCTCAACCAGCAAAGAAGAACTCCTTGAGCTCGTTCCAACAGCATCTCCTTAAGTTGTCAAATCATCCATAACCAAATGAGAGCTCAAACTCACATTTATAAAGTGGGACAGATTAAGGCAACTCTCATTTCATTTCCCTCCATTTCACCTTTTTGAAAATAACATGAAATTATCCCAAGAGGGGCATCCAACTTTTTGCCTCCAAATTTTCACTTTTCATTTTTTTTTAAATGACATTAAGCCCCAACTAGGCGTCCCGCCTTATGAGGCATAACGTTAACCTTAAAAAATGATAAATTACCTCCCTTCTAAGTGCCACACAAGGAAGAACACTAACCCTCTTTTAAAAACGTCACCTTACTAGGCCAAGGGGTACACTTCATGGACCCGCGCCCCCCTCACTTAAGTTTTAAAGCAACACTATAAAACTTAAGTGATAATAAATAAAATATTAATCCGATCACCATTAGAACTTACCATGGCCATAATTAGAAAGCACTGCATTGAGCTATTGGAGGAATAGAGCCAAGACCAGGTGCTAAAAATAGCACTTACTAAAAATAGCAATTTGCTAAAAATAGTGAATCAAACACCAAATTGACCCAATCAGAGACCAACTAGAACTTACTAAAAATAGCAACTTTGCTAGAAAAGACCCACAAAAACCCACAAAAGTCCACTGGTAAAATCAATATACTCCTTTGAACATGCTAACACAAACCTAGAAGGTTAGTGCAACTGTGAAGCAAGAGAACCCGAAAAAAGGGGACATTACATGTACAAAGTGTAGAGCAAAGGGCCACACCAAAACAAACTACCCTAAGAAGTTATTATGTGATATTTGCTAGATAATGGTCCATTTGAGAAAAGAGTGCTTGCATAATTTCAAAAGAAAGAGAACATAAGTACATTTTACCATTTACAAAGGAGAGTAATTTACTCCACCCAACACACCACCAAAGCCGCAAACCAACAAGAATGCATCTCCTAGTTGCTAGCAAAATCAAAGAGGTAATAATAACAGGTTCAATAATAGTAGTGGGTGAGATAGGAGTTGCATACAATATGACTCCAAAGGTAGACCTCCCATACAATGTTGAGAGTGCAATGCATGGGGCCACTCTACAAGTGACTACCCAAGAAGTAATGGCAAAATATAACTACTATGTAAATCGCATAAACTCAATCTAAGTCACAAGATTTGCCGAATTTCATCTATGAAATTTGAAATTCGGCGAACTTCAAAGAAATTTAAAAAAATTGTTTTTGTTCGCCTTAATATTTGTACCAATAAGGGCTTACCATATTTTGCACGCTACAGTTGTGATTTTCTATTGGCTTTCATAGGGTTTCCTTGAATCTACATGGCAAAAGTCTGAAATCTTTTAACACAAAAAATATTCTTTTAAACACAATTAAATAAGATAGAAGCGGATTCTACTATTTTTGATATGCCATCGCTTCAACAAGAGACAACGGCCCTTCCCTTTGAAATGTTATTTGCAGATAGAAAGACAAGTGGATAATCCATAACTTTACCACAGAAAATTGGATAAATGAAGCAGAAAAATCCTTGTCAAGTAATAATACCTCGACTAGTCAGCTAAAAACCTTTTCATGCAATATGCTTCCCATGATTTTAAAATACAAGTAGAACAAGGCACTTTTCCCCGCTCCTCCCTGCTGGTCTTTTAATATTTAATATTTAGATTTTAATTTTGAAGTTTTGTTTTTATTTTAATTTTTTGTTTAGTTAAACAAAATTTAATATCTTTATATTTTGTTTTTTAAATTGATTTGTATTTTTATTTTATTTTTTATACAATATATTAAAATTTAATATTCTAAAATATCTAAATTAGATTTTTAATTACAATATATTTGTTCTTTAATATTGGAAATTCTATATATTTATTTTTATATATTAATGATATTTAAATTAAATTTTAAAACATATGTATATTATAATATTTTTAATTTATTATAATGTATTCAAATTTAATATAATATTTTTTTATTTTTATGGATTTATTATTTATATTTTTTTTTTTATATCAAATTCATATAAGCCAGATTTAATCACGAAATTTTTTCAAACTTTTTCTCCTTGCCGAACTTCATTTGAATTTTATTGTTGCCGAATACGAACACGCACTCGAACCTTGTGACATAGAACTCAATGACCATGATGATGTTCAATGTCCAAAGCAAAAGGCAAGCATCAATATAGTTATGTAGAGAGAAATAACAAAGTATTGGTTGTCACTCAAGTCCAACGAAAGAAAGTTGTGTACCAATACCCACATACTAAAAAAGAGACTTCATGAAGCAAGAGTCGACGTAGAGCATGCAATGGATAACAAACATTGCCACTCATATGCAAATACAAGTACAATAACAAATCAATTGGAATCAAATAAAATTATTGCAAGCGCAAGTACTTCAAAAGTTCAAACCACCATACCAATTAAAGTAGTGAATTTATTGTGAAGTATTCCAAAACTTTTAAATGTTATAACTAATATTGTACTTGAGAGGGATGAGATGAAGAATACTACCACCCATTTACAATCTATGTCATGCTCCCAAAATTGCAATTCTAAAATATAAAGCCTTGAAATACAAATAAATAAATAAAATAAATAACAAATACAAATATTAAAATATATATATATATATGAAATTTAACAATTTTAACCCCAATTATTATAATCATTATAATATAAATAAATATTACAAAATATATAAAAACTAATATAAATGGATATATATATTATATTAATATAAAATATGTGAACATACAATAATATACAGCGATTACTCTATAAGAAGACAGTGCTCAGTTATATGTGGTCAAAAGCAGCAATTACATGTAATTAAAGTCTTCAAAAAAGAAGCAATGATTAGAGTCTCCAAGGGCAGCGATGGAGAATAGGGAAAAGCTGCGACTGTTTGAAATGCTAAGGGATGCCTCCCTTCATTAAGAGGCATAAAGAAAGATATAAGTAATAGAGTAGTTGAAGAAAGATAGGGGGAAATAGAATAGATTGGAGCAGACCAAATAAGGATAAATCAGAGAAATTGAGAGAAGATCTAGTAAAAATACCAATAAAGAAGAAAGAGTAAATGAAGAAACACCATGAACATCTTCTGAGCAGAAATATATGCGACAGATGTGCAAATAGATAACAAGCAGATGAAGAGCAAATGAAAAACAGACTTAGAACAGATATGAGTATTTATATGCAGGTTTGAAAAGAGATAATATAATTATTAATAAATGAATATATATATGTGTGTATGTATTATATATGAATATATATATATATATATATATATATATATGCAAAGGCAATTAGATTGATCAATATTAGTTATAGATATATATATATGTTCATATCAATTATATTCGATTATGCCATGTTGGCGTAAAAACTAACACCTCTAGAGTGCAAGTTGGTACGGACAACTATGCACACTGTGTAATGAGTGCTCCTCAAATTAGGAGGGGAAGCTCCCTCGTTTGCTGATATGCGTTTCTAAAGTAAAGTAATCTAAACCTATCTTTTTCGACTCAGCTGGAAGAGGCACAAAGTTAAGGAAACCAAGGACATTGCAGCTAAGGGTTTTCTCTGGTTTTGCAAATCATTAACTACAACTAAACTAAAATCTTTAAACTATCCAATCTCCTCAAGAAAACGGAGCATGAGGAAATAGGAGTGGGAATGTGTTACATGATAAACTTCAGGTGCGGATTCACAACATGAAGGCAAGGTGGGCTCAACTATTTGCTTGGCTGAATAGGTTTACTGCTACATGTAGACACATAAAAATGACCTAGACCTACAAGCCCTATTTTTAATTTTTTCTTCCTAGCATAATTATGACATTTAAATTATATTTCTAACTCACTTTCGACTATTAATTAAATAATTCATAATTATTTAATTGATTCATATATGTTTATTCTTCACGATTATTAAATAAATAAATTTTAATTATTTATTTAATGCGTCACTAATTGTCTAATGTCTTTCTATAATTAAATAAATTTTTTAATTTATTTAATTATTTTTGTCCATTATGTCTTCCTAATTATTAAATAAATAACTTTATTTATTTATTTAATTATGTCACTAATTAAGTCTTCTTCTTTCTAAAATTAAATAAATGAGAATTTATTTAATTTTGTCCACCTTCCACTATAATTAAAGAATTATATTTAATTATGTAATTATTAATTAGCCTCTTCTCTCCTAAGTTAAATAAATTTCATTTATTTAATTCGGTCCACTCTCTTGAATTTTGAATTAAATCAATTTATTTAATTCAAAAGGTTCCCTTTATCACATTCTTCTATAAATTAAATAATATCTTTATTATTTAATTTCCACCTAAATTAAATAACTTTTATTATTTAATTTCTTCTAAATCTTATTTATTTAAAATAAGTCCCACCACCTAAATTAAATAATTTTATTATTTAATTTCTCCTCTTTTACTGTGCTCATTTTAAATAAATATTATTTATTTAAAATAAGTCCCACTTTCTAATTTCTTCTTTTAGTAAATAATTAAATTATTTACCGTCACATGACCCCACCACTTTTGAATTAAAATCATTTTTAATTCAAAAAGTCAACATCAACTCTTGAATCAAATAATTTTAAATTATTATTTGATTCTCCAGCAACTTCGGTTTGTGTGCCCAGAATCTTTTGTCACATGCATTGTCAGCTCTTGATTTGATTTTCTAAAAATAAATCTTGACCATTCATTTTGAATTTGACCTAATGTTGCCCTAACCCTAATTGTGGGTTGTTATATTGAATCTCGTCCATTGATTCTAGGGCACTTGCTTACTTTTAATCTTGGCCATCCACACGAAATTGCATTTTCTATAAAATGACAATTTTGATCTCATTTGGCAGATCTTGCAATTTCACATCTGGCAATCTCATATTTTGCAACCTCATCCTGCAACTTGAAAATCTTCTTGCAATTTCATACTCTTGCATGTTTCTTCATTTATCATAGGCATATTTAGATTTTACTTAACATATTTTAGACATTTTAGATGCTTACTAGTTGCAGTAGGGCATAGTATTGCATTTAGTTGTTCAAAATCCTTCAACATTTGCTTAGGGCTTGTCATTGTCATTAGCTTGCTCATCATTAATCTAAGGGCAACAACATATTTCAGCAAGTTGAGAAGGTGCATTGGAGGTTAGACATGGAGGATGAAGACATCTGGTGAGATTGTTTCATTTTATTTCCTTTGCACTTCATTATTGCTTTGGGTTTTTATGTTTTGCATGTGATATTGCTAACCCTAGAAAAATACCCATTGTTACACTACACACATCAAACGATAAGCTTCGAGTATAGATTAGCAACGTGAAGGCAAGGTGGGCTCAACTATTTGCTCTTCTAAATAGGCTTATTATAAACAAAACAAAGGTAAGCAACTAGGACAGTAAATTGTATTAGCGAAACATGCATACAGCAAACGATCAAACTAGCAACCCCATTTAACTAAGATTGAACAAACACCACAATAATAACATGAAGGCAAGGTAGGCTCATCTATTTATTATAACAGTAATCACTCATGAACAGATACGGAATAGCAATATTACAGGCAAGGTAGGCTCAGCATATATTGCTATCACGTGCAAAAGTTAATTACAAATCAGCTGAAAGCTTTTATTTATAGACATCAAAGGTGTAGGCAACCCTAAAATCACCTTGAGTCAACTACAATCTTGTGAAGCGTGCAATATTTTATTGCTAAACCCTAATAAAGGAAACTATACAGTTAACTGGAAAGGTACCATCAATTAACTGGTAAATCTAATCTAAATGGGACAATGTGCAAGCATGCACATCATTATTGAAAGCAAGTTAACTGGAATACTACCATCAGTTAACGTAAATCCTAAATGAAACTCCAAGTGAACATAGATAATTCAAAGATAGACATGCATGAGACGCAGAACGAGTTAACTCGGAAAGAATCATCGAGTTAACTTGTTGTGATTGAGGTCTATCCTGAAAGGTGCGAATTGAAGTCTACTGGTTGTGATCTTGAGCTATCAACCCATCCACGAGGTTGTTGACTGTGTCACCATCTGGGGTACTGAAGCTCTGTCGAAGTATACTGTGTTTGTGCAACATGTCTTCTCCGCTTGTAATCTGACACTGAAACTCACCTTTGCTCCCAGTTGCCTCATCAAACAATGCTGACATGAGTGTAAGTTGATTCATCTTACAACCAATGGTCTCCCCACTGAAAATACCATGAATGAATGTCTGAAGCTCTCACTGAACGTCAACAAGCTCAACATAGTCACCACCCACACGCTAATACTGACATGGTACTTGAGACACGAAGGTTCTCACGTAACGGAGTGCACTAGTGACATGCTCTCTGCTTTCAGCCAACTCTGATGCTATTGTCTCCTCTCTCTTTGCCTTGAAGATCAACCGTGTCCTCCAAGTGTAGATAGCCTCTTTATCTTCTACACTTGTGACTGATTCATATGCCATCCCCAGGTTAGTAATCAGAATCCATCTCTGGGTCTGCTAACCACCAAGTCGTGCTCCTCATCTTGGAGACACAGACGGAGTTCACGTGCATTGTACCGCAACTGGTATAACTCTGTAAGTACAAAGTGGCCTCTAGTGACGAACTCCTCCTCCCACTTCTCCAAACGCTTGTCGTATGCAACTAGGTGATCAAGTTGACCCTGTTTTGCTAGTGGTTCTAACATTGATGGGAGTGAGGTGATAGCATTTCCTGTTCTGTGTACTAGGCTAGAAATGTATTGACGAAGCTGTTGGATTTCAGCCTTGAGGGTTGCCTTGTCTTCTTCGTCTTTCTTTATCCTATCCATTGCGCTATATGTTGCAACCTATAGAAGATCAAGCTCTGTCTAACAGGTACTTCTAACAAGGTTGACTATGATCACTTCGAAGTCCTGAACTTCAATCTCGTTCAAGCCCTTATCCTCTGGAGGTATGGCAATCTCACTGACAATCTCCTTATCTATATTCCTCTCCACATGGACCTATTTCTTGATCCTCTTGTCAGGCGCATCTTGGTAGGCATGATCGAAATCTGAGTTATCAAACACATATGATGGTTGTCTCCTCTTCCTTCCCAGCTGACTCTCAAGCCAAGATAAATCCCAATTAATCCCACTGGAAGGGTCTATACTAGTAATGAGAGGATCCGACGAGAGTGAATGTGTAGAGTTACTGCGAGGTGGCGAATTAAGTCCAAATCAATGTGAATTGGAACTGGAGACTATTCTGGTGTTGGTGATGGCATGTGTGGCTGACCCTCAGGCTGTGGCAAACTCTGAACTACTTCTTTGACAAGCTCCATGTGCGAATCAATAACAAGTGCCTTCCCTTTTAAGTTGTTAGGCAATGGACTCTTCTTAGGAGGGTTACTCCTCTTCTTCTATTTGGGTTTAGACGAGGATGGTAGTGAAACACCCACCGGTGGCAGCTCTGTTCTAGGCATGACTACCCTCCTGGACTTCTTGCTTTCAAGGTAGAGCATACTGTTCTGAATAACTCTGCTCGACCTCTCCTTCATTGATGAGTACTCTTTGGTGAACCAATCAACAGTCGGCAGTGGTTGTGTATCAACCTGCTCTTTGAAAAACTAAGGAAGTGCATCTCCCTCATCTTCTGACAAACCTCCCACATCTTCTGCCAAGAAGATAGATATCTGCAAGAGAGAGAACCTGCTATAGATGCGTCTGCGCACCTCAAAATCATCCTCGCAGTTCACCCAATAATCCTCCATTGTAGGCTTATGATAAAGGCGACTACCAAAACGTGTTGCGTAATGACCCCAAGGATCATAGGTACGTGTGTCGACAAGGTACTTGAGTTTGCAATTCTCCAACTCCTGTCCTGCAGCTTTAACATCAACTGTTATCTTCCACCAATAGATTTTGAACTGCATTGGAGAGTTGGCAACCTGTTTACACTTGTGGCGCAAACGTTTGTGAACATCATATAGTTTCCTCAGGAACTCCATGAACACTGTCTTATCCAAAGGATAGCATGGAAGCATAGTTGGATTTCCTATGTATTCGTAGATGCGGATGTAGGTGTATGTAGGGAACTGAATGAATCAGTCTGCCCAATCTACCATTGCTGCTCTAGCAACCGTTGAGATACGAACATGCAATTCCCGGTTTAAGTTCCTTACTCTATATGTCAAGAAAGCCTCATGTACACGTTTGAAATGTCATTCAGCCTTCATGAACTCAAGCTGGTCATAGTGACGGTAGACTTTATGTGCACTGAGTATGCCCACCGTGTTCAACCCTCTCAACTGACCCTGATAGGCGATCAAGTATACGAGGTAGGAACACATGTGAAATTGGTGTGCAACAAGAAAACCGGTGATTTGCTCGTGAAGAGCGTTGTTAATGAAGGATGCCAAGTCATAATATTCTTGCCCAGAGATGATCCGACCAACTATATAATACATCTAGGGTTGGAATATGTTTGCATCTGCATGACCTGAGACACAATTGAGAAGTGTAATCAAAATCGCGTACTCATCTTTGTATTCACCATGACCCACATTGTTCGGCAACTTGTTCTTTTTTTGTTTTAACCTAAGTTACCGGTTCGGTTTTGGGTTCGGGTTCGGGTTCGAGAACCCGGTTCGCCGGTTCGGGATTTTTTTTTTTTTGATTTGGGTTCGATTTGGGTTCGTTTTGGGTTCGGTAATACAAAAACATATAAAAATCAGAAATATATACAGATTTGCAGCAGTAATTAAGTTCAGAATACACCACCATATTAATAGTTAAATAACATAGCAAAAATGAAAAATACACCACCATTTTATACTCAAATCATCAAAGTTCAAACATAAAAATGTAAAGTGTTTACAATCAGCCATTAATAATTAATAATTATTGATCATTGATCAATCTGAGTCATATGGGTCATCAAAAAAAGCAGCATCATCATCATCATTAGATGCTACATTATGTGTAGAACCACAAATAGCATTAGTTGCACTCGCACAAGCACTGCCACTAGCACTAACACTACCACTCTCATGCTCAGCGGTTGCTTCAGGCTCATAGTCATCATCAATATCAAGTGCAGCTAAGTGACTTGTGGAAGCATCCAAGTCAAGCTGCTCTGGCTCAATATCCCACCTCCTTGTGTCTCCTTCTTTGTAGGAAACTTGCTTGTGTGTAAGGAGGCGCAAGTTTGAATGCACATACACCAAGTCCTCTGCCTTTTTCGAATGTAGCCTATTGCGTTTTATTGAGTGGATGAAGGAGTATGTGCTCCAATTCCTCTCAGAAGAAGATGAACTAGCAACCTATTAAGACCAAATTAAATAGTTAGGAGTTACAAAATTTAAGTTGATTTAACTAAACAAAAATATTAATTAATAATTTAATATAAATATAAATTTAAAATTAAAATTAAAATTACAAAATATAAAACTTACTTGGGATAAAATTTTTATTGCAATAGGTTGGAGGTGCCTGTATTCTTGCCCATGGAAGTACCACCAACTATGAGCATCCACCCTAACCTTGTCTCGAACAGCATCAAGATTATGATCAACAGTACCAGAGCATGCAAAAGCCATGAACTCAGCCCTCACTCGATCACGTTGGTCACGATCAGTGAAGAGTCTACGAATTGCTGCCTTGTACCCTTGACCCACTTCAACATCCCTATATGGAGCAACTCTTGCTGAAGCAGAAAGTATCTCTGGACTATAATATTTGGGACTCAATGCAAAAGCAAGAAGATGCAACGGAGTGGTCATTTTGTTCCATCTATCAACAATGATTTCTTGTAGCTCTTTGAAGAACTTTTCTTCGGGATCTTCCTCTTTTGCATTGATGATGATTTTCATCTTCTCAATCATTGAGTCGATACCATCATATACTTCACCCAAACAAGGTCTATCCATGTCAGTGTAACGGATCATGCTCAATATGGGCTCAGTGAAACTGACGAGATACTCAACAAGGTCCCACCAACTATCATCTAGGATCCTTTGCTTGATCCTATTTGCCCTTTCACTGGTAGATTGCCTCCATATGGCCCAATTAGGGCTGATTACCATTGCAGAGAGTGCCTCACGAACCTTTATAAGGCGTCTCAACACAATTGTGTTGGAGGCAAAACGAGTCTCGGCAACCTGTTTGAAAATCAAAATTAAAACTAAAATATAATTTAAATTTACAAAATCAAAATTTAAAATTAACAAAAAATTAAAAAATTAAAAAAATTAAAAATATTGAGAATTAACTTACCTTCAACAACTCCAATTTTGAGAATTGTCTAAATATTCCTTGTGTCATATGGTGGTTGGTGACAAACATTTGAATGTCTTCGCCCTCAGCATACACCTGTTTGATCCATTCAATTTTGGATCCAATTTTTTGTAGCATTAGATTAAGGGAGTGGACAGCACAAGGTGTCCAAAAAATGTGTGGATACTTCTCCTCAACCAATAACCCAGCAGCCCTACAATTTTTGGCATTATCAGTTACAACTTGCACAACATTTTTATGGCCCACTTCTTCAATAGCTTGGCAAATGATGTTAGCAATAAATGGACCATCCTTCACCTGTCCTTCACAATCCACTGCTCTCAAAAACATTGCCCCTTTAGGGGACACAGCAATAACATTGATCAATGGGCGATTTTTTGCATCTTTCCATCCATCAGAAACGATGGTCACCCCTGTTTCGATCCACGAATCCCTTATGGGCTTCAAAGAGTCTGCTACATGTTTCACCTCTTTCTCCAATAAGGTGCAACGAACCTTCTCAAAACCTGGGCCCTTATACCCCTTTGGAGCCTCATTAATAGATTTCACCATTTTTTGCCAATATGGTGAACGAACAACATTGAATGCCAATCCATTGGCATAGACACATCTTGCTATGTCTTGATCAGCAATCTCTCTTGCCTCATTCTGAAATGAAGCTTCCAACGGTCCCTTAGATCTTTTATTTGAAGAGGGCGTGGTTTGCTCTTGAGGGATGTCCATAAATGGATGGCTTCCTGTAGGTGGAAAATAAGAAGGCGGTGTAGGGGGTTTCATGAAACGAGATCCTTTCTTCAAAGGATGGCTTGTTTTACCACTGGCTGCTCTTTGGTCTGCCTTTTCTTGCTCAGCAATATATTTCAACACTATATTATCTGGAATGCCTTTCTCATCTTCACCTGGACAATTTTTTATGCCTGTTTCAGAGATCCCACACAAGTGCCCTTTCACTCGACTGTATGAGCTCGAATACTGAACATGGCAATGACTACAAATCCAAACATATCCTCCACCACCTGGAAGTTGTTGAACCATTTCTACATATTTCCAAAGGGGAGAGTTTGGGTTTGTTTTGAAACGAGATTGGCTTGAGCCTGAGGAGGTACCGGTTGCCATTGTAATATGGAATACCTAAGGCACAACATATTGAAATTTCGGTATTGATTGATTGAATGTGAAACTAACAGACTTAATTAATTTCAAAAAATGAAAAAATTGAACATGTGTTATAGACATTTAGAGGAATGAAAAGTAAAACAAAACTAAAACTAAAAAACAAAACAAAAGAGTTGAAGTCCATTTGTTTAAAAAAAATGTAAAAAAAATAATCAAAAAACTTCAAAAAACCTACCTCTTTTGAAGAAATCTTGCTCAATGATCTTCTTGGCAACGAATAGGCACTTGCAAGTGCTTAGGAATAGCACAACAACCAACTTCGAACAATCTACAATCAACCTTCAAGTCTATTCAAGCTTGTGCAAGCAAAAGAGAAAGTTCAGCAATGGAGGCAAAAAATCCTTTTTTTTCATTCACAAATTGGTAAATGACTATCACTTTACCTATTTCATGTTTTAGAGGCACATATTAGGGTTGGAAAGAATAAAAAAATATTTAAAAGTCAACAAAGACTTAAAAAATTATAAAAAAAAGTCAAATTCGTGCTTTGAAGTCCGCCTGGGCACAAAATTCTACCCGGGTTCGAACCGGGTTCGAAAAATTCAAACCCTGGTCGGACCCACAGTCCGGGTTCCGAACCACAATGCATTTTTCCAGACCCTGGGCGAATTAGGGCGAACCGGACCCTAATTTCGAGCCCGGATCGAACCCGGGACCCCAAGGCCGAACCCGGTAACTTAGGTTTTAACCATCTGTCTGCCATCTTACTCTAACACTTATCCATATCAGCATTGAATGCTCACTCACACTGGTCCATGGAAATGACTAGATTGTTTGGATGTTGAGGAATACCAAGACTTCTCTCGATATCCAGGGGTTTGAGACTACAAATAACCCGCCCATCTACTAACTATATCTCACGAGCAGCAGAATTGTAATGCTTAACACAAGACATTACCAATTGTACGCAATGAACTGAGCTAGGTATGGAAGTGGCCTCAAGTAACCCGGACTGCTGAATGTTCTAAATTATCGAATCTCTTATCTTGATTGGATCTAAAACTAGTTTTGGAAGCACCTTATGTAGATTCATATCAACAGTCACAATGAAGTCATGAGTCAAGACTGACTTGGTCTTGAATTCGAGCTGAGTGTACTGCATTCTGAAAAACTCGCTTATTGACTATGAACACGGTTATATTCTAACAACTTTTCTGGAAAGCTAAAAATAGCCTGTTGAGGCTAAAAATAGCTCGTCCGAGGACAATTTTCACGGAAAATTTTGAGATATGGGTTTTGTTCAAAAAATGATTCTAAGACAACCCAAAATGTCAAAAATGTGAAAATTTGACTTCTACTCAATCATGCAAAGGAAATTCAGTTAAGAAAATCAGAGTCTCAAGAACTGATGCTCTGGAACAAATTTTCATGAAAAAAAATTTGGCACATGGGTCTTACTGAGGAAGCTATTCTGAATCGACCCAGATGATTTGTTTTGTCAAATATCGCCAATTCTTCAAACATGCGAAAGAATTTAAGACAAGAAAATGGAAGAATTTGAGAAGAAGAAAGACGTTTTTCTAGTTTTTTTTATTTTCTTCTTCTGCTAAAATCACCACTTTGTCTTGAATTTTGTTGATGAATCTGGACTTGTACCTTGCAAAAGAATATTTTTTTTGTCTTTGAACTTGATTGCTGATGAGAATTCGCCCAACTCTGAAGGAAATTATTCTTTGCTAAGCTGGATGAATTAAAATGGACGCCATGCTTGCATAAATAGAGCAAAATCGTACCACAAAAGCATGACTGCAAGATCTAAAACCTTGACTTTGAAAGAAAGATTTTGATTGGACTCCCTCCAGTTGAACTAATACTGACTCAAAGTCCCGAGGATTAAAATAATAATAAAATATCAACTTGTTCTAGCATGCGAATTTGAGATTAGCATTAAAAAGGTGCCAATAATAAATTATTGAAAAAAATCGCCATTTAATACTTATGCATGCAAAACAAATATTAAATATTATTTTAATCAGTTAGCAAAAAGAAGCACAACATCTGGATGCATTCAGCCAACTTCACTGATTTCGGAAAGTCCTTATTTGACCCTCTAGGCGTCCATTTGCAAGTTATTAACTTTTTTACTAACTTCCTATTTTATAGTTGACTACAAAGTTACAATTGGCCATGTTCAGCTCTGATTTTCGGGTGACTGAGTGAACCTGTGACTGAGTTGAGATATCCATTGCAAAGCCTACATAGCAAGGATGAAATATCTGATTGGGAGCTGCAACTGCTAAAATCAACGTTTGACACCTCAAAAAGTTAGGCGCCATTGATTAAATTGATGTCAGGTTTCCAAACAACCATTTCTTTGTTTTGCCATCTGACGCTTCAAACTGCCGGTGACAGTGAACAATGAATTCCATTGACTGGATGATAGATTCATCGTGTGACTGGACGTATTCTGCATCCAACGACTGTATATAAGGCATTTGAAAGCTGCATTAGGAACCCCAAAAGCAAGGGTGCCCCTAGCTTGTGAAGGTGCAAACACCATTTTGACAAAAGTGTAACTTTCATCTAGACACCATACTTTGACCCCTAACACCGAGAGTTGGAGTGCTTCGATTCGCACAACATTTGTTTCTCTGCGTAGCTAGATCAACTTACAAGAGATGTCTCTAGAGGTGACGAAGCAAGAAAACTGCTTCTAAGACCTCAACAAGAAGGGTGTCTTTTTCAAGGAGATGTGTATTTTCCATACTTAGCCATTTTCTGGTTGCTTTCACTTTTCAATATTCTACACTAACCTCACATGTACGAGCGTTTGCAAAATCCCAGAGGCTAACGGCTAGACTCGTTGGATAACTAGAGTAATTGTGCACGAGTCTCATGAAGACTATGAATGCTAAAAAACCCATCTGGCAGGCCTAAAGGTTGAGCGCCCCTGGCCTATAGAGGTACATGTGTGTATTCCTACATTTCTCCACCCTTTGATTTATGTGTTCGGTAGAACCTTGGTAATGATCACTCAGAATGTCGAATCACCTCACGAACTGATGCGTTGTGAGGCTCAACTGGACTAGAAAAGATATCAGGAAGACCGCATCTGCAAATTCATTCATTTGAGGGGCCAAATTAAAGGGCGCCCCTGGGCTGCAAGGGCGTAGAAACTGTAAACTTGAAAACCTTTGTAACACGCATCCCCCTCGTACCCTCAACTTCTAACCTCGATTGTCAGAGTTTTGCACTTCGGATGTCTTCGCTTGATAGCTCGTCAGAAAGCTAGGCTAATTCTGAAGAGATTGAACATATTTGCAAGCACATGCAACAAGATCTGAGCCTTCAAAAGGAAGGGCGCCCTTGGGTTAAAGGGGCGCAGATCAGCTTTCTGCTTGAAATCTTCATCTGTTTCTACTTCTCCGACCACTGAATTGACCTTGTAGGAGTATAATACTGTCGTGAAATGCTTATCCATCATAACATATTCTGCTCTGAGTCCCAGTTTCAGGTTTTGATCTCCAGGTATTGACCAATTGTTGTTGTCGTCTAACATGACACTGACCAAAGTCCATACTTGACTTGCCCAAAAACTTGTATTTTGACATCATTTTAACAAAGTTTAGACTCTTTAATCAAAATGCCTTAATGAAGCAAAAATTTGGTTTGGGTACAACATGCCATAATGATGCTTGCAACAATTATTGAGCCTTATAATTTGTTATGTTAATATGAATTCTTATGCATTGATTTACACTAACAATATTTCTTGAATATTAAGAGCATCAGTTGAAAGAGGAAAAAGATACAAATCAGCAATCAAAAGGAAACCAGTCCAATCCAACGCAGCAGGTCGTTATTATCAAAAATACATATATAATAAGGGGTATATTAGATATTTTCTGCCAATCATTGTTTTACATATGTATATATCTTGCTTATGGATAATAAATAATATTTTAGTATATGTTCTTGTGATAGAATATGTGATATGCTTGATTGTCTGAAACCCACCTTCTGGGAAGGGCCTGGGGTGAAATGGTAAACGAGGCTAAGGGCAAACCAGTCCAATCCAACGCAGCAGGTCGTTATTATCAAAAATACATATATAATAAGGGGTATATTAGATATTTTCTGCCAATCATTGTTTTACATATGTATATATCTTGCTTATGGATAATAAATAATATTTTAGTATATGTTCTTGTGATAGAATATGTGATATGCTTGATTGTCTGAAACCCACCTTCTGGGAAGGGCCTGGGGTGAAATGGTAAACGAGGCTAAGGGCCGTTCTAGTATTGACTGTAATGGGTCCTAGGACTCGAGGGAAATTATGCAGAGAACCAACAGAGCCCACTTGCGACCCCTGCCCAATTCCACAAGATGGCAAGTGTCTTTAGGGGGTTGAGACATTGATGGAGAAAGTAGGTACAAGCTGCCAAGGGAGAGGGCTGCAGTATACACCCTCTTAGGCTTGGTATGGAAATGGCTTCAGGTAGTGACCCATCATGTCCCTTCTCCCAAAATCCTAATATGCTTGCATTATTGATAACCTATGGATGTGATGTAATTGCCTAACTCTAATATATATATATATATATATATATTGTTCATGTGGTGATTGCAGGATTCAAACCTAGGATTGCATCATTAAAAAGATATTTACTTGGTAAGACAAACTCCTAACCCCAATTGGCTGCAATTTGTGATCAATAGGCAAATTCTAGGATAAAGCAAGAGATGGACATTACAATCTAGAAATACCAGTGTTACCCGAGGACGCGTCCCCGGGTCTAAACCCCCTCGTCCCCGTCCCGGAAACGGCTAGGGGGACGGCAACAGTGTACCATGTTCTTTTTATTTTGATTTTCATATCGTAATTGAAAACAAACTATATTGGCAATGAATTCTTAACAAAAATGTTATATGCTAAGTTTTTGTAATGTATATATGCATGCTTTATCCATGTTTTGATATGAATATTTAATGTTTCCCTATATATTTTAAACTTTTCTATATTTTATATAGTTGTTCCCCGCCGTCCCTAAATTTGGCTTGAAAAATCGGAAACTTGGGGACTCGTTCCGTCGTTCCCTGTCATCCCCATCCCAAAAACTTGGGGTAACACTGAGAAATACTAACACCCAATAAATGAAACTCCATTGTTTGGAGATCAAGTGATTAATCCCATGCTAATTATGGTAAATTTGGCAAAGAAGCCAAAATTGGTATATATGAAGATTCTCATAAAGAACTTGACAAATATAAATATTGATTACAGGTCTAATGTGAATGTACTTCCAAAAGATACTTGGAAAAGCTTAGGTAAGCCGACTACTTGGCAGCCAACTTTCTAGTTGGTAGGAGCAAATCATCAGGGAATAGAAGTGCTTGGATTCCTCATGGGGCAGAAGATAAAAACGAGTACTCAACCATATCTAATTAACCTTGTTGCCATCTCATTATGCAAGAACGCATATAATGCATTCTTAGGTCAAGGTTGATTGGTAGTAACCAAAGCTGACCACAATTGGAAAAAGAATGTAATCGCCACAAAAAGCGAAGGTTGTAAGTATATAATTGATTTTAAAAACTGGGCAATGAGTGAGGAAGAAACTTCCTTAGATTCATCAAAATTTAAATGGAGAAAAGGGTGGAGTAAGAAGCATAATCAGTGTCCCTATGAA
Source organism: Sequoiadendron giganteum (assembly GCA_007115665.2). NCBI lineage: Eukaryota > Viridiplantae > Streptophyta > Pinopsida > Cupressales > Cupressaceae > Sequoiadendron > Sequoiadendron giganteum. Next base: position 816,845,590 of record CM021101.1, read on the forward strand.
GTCAAACATCAAAGGAATCTTGGAATTATAGTCATGTTCAAAAGATGAAAAAAACTCTCTTTGTGGCCCATTCCACTAGCAAATGAAAGACTATGAAGTATTTCAATCAGATTGCAATTTTATTGAACCTACAAAGTTTAATGAAGTGGAACAAGGGCTATGAGATGACATGAGGCAAATGAAGAAACCATTTAAAGTTAAGGAAATTTTGGAGAACAATTTCGAAAATTTGAATTGTCTATCTATGTTGGACGATATACACAATTCAAAGTTCAGAGTTTATTCTCAAACGTCAAGAGCTATTGATTATGCAAACTTGATGGAACTATCTGAAATAAATTCAATGGGCGACAATATGAGAAAAAATGTTAAAGGTATAAAAACAAATTACCTCTAGCCGATTCATACATGTCCTAACAAATGATATAAGGGAGCCTACTCATTGTGTAAAGCAACAAATTTGTTAAGTCAAAAAGAGCAATAGAAGGCAAATTAATGAAGTTAAAAAAATAAACACAAGATAAAATAATGAAGTTGGAATGCAAAAAGCAATATGGACCCCACATTGGAAAATCAAAGGAAATAATAAAGGAAAAGTACTTGGCAATGGGTGGAAAAGAAGGAAATCGAAAACAAGTTCACCATACAGCCACTTCTTCCATTTACTAAAAATAAGTCCACCATAAGGTCACTACTTCCATTTGCCAAAAACGAGTCCACCATATGGCCTACACAAGCTAGGAATATGTTTTCAATCTTCATTGTACAACCTTCATAAACTAGCAATAGGTTTTCAATCTTCACCATACAATCGGCTAAGGAAACTCTCATCATACACGATGCAATATCTGTTGTACACCTAAGCCAAGGTAACACCACCATGCACTGTATCTGCCAACATAAGGTGTGCTCTAAATGCAATCTTCCTGCCATACAAGTTCTTGCTTCTCCAATATGCCCTAAATACCCTCAATGTCCCTCTATCACCATATGATCAAGAAGACCAAGCAAGTGTTTTAAGTCTACTATCCCTATTCCTGCAATATGGCTCGGATCACAAAACCTTACCATATGGTCCTCTATTATCACATCCACAATTGTATAGTCCTCTAATTGTTTTGTTGTAGTGCAACATCCTAGTCTTCTTGCTTCTGTATAACCCTTTGGTAATACTTCTATCTATAGATTAGGCAGCAAGCTACTGTCGTACAACCTTTCACAGTCACTGCACACCCATTCCTAAATTCTAATTTTCGCAAGGTTGGATCAAAGCTTAATGGAAATTCAATAGAGTAGGGAGGCAATTTGAGTCAAAACAAATCTATGGCATGTGGAAGAACTGAACAAGGTTTTCATGATGGTGATTTATCTAGAATACCATAAGTACAATTTGTGTACAATGATCAGTTTGATGAAGTATTTTGCACATACAAACTTAGCAACTTGTATGGTCCTCCTAGGAAGCTCATTAAATTGTATGGCCACAAGTGAGTACATTCTCTTTGCAATGTCATATGTACACGATTATTAATGATCGAAACATACTAAGTTTTCCCTATTACTTCTAGCTAAAGAACCCATTGTTGCTTTCAAGTTGGTTGTGATCTATGGCTCTCTATTTGATCACTCTCCGTCAATACTTCATTGTGGAAAGTTTGAGTTATAATTCTATTGTCCTAGTTGATTGAGCAAAACATCAAGAATTAGAAGCTTCCTCTTCAATACCACCAAAAGTTTGCAAATAAATATTGATATTATATAATTTGTATTATTTTATTTTTTTTGCATGTTAGCTAGGAAAATGTAGTCTGATTCGGTACAAATCCTTCCCAATCTATTGGATTGTATAAGCACTACCTTGAAATGAAGGATTCCCTGATTTCCATCTAAAATTATCTATTGCGTACTACTATATCCTGTTTACATTGCAATAAGTAGTGTTATTATTTGGCAGTAAATAGATCCAACTTAATCAAATACTTAGCATGTTGTAGTTAGTCTAAAAAATCATCCATCTTTATAAGAGGATGCCTACTTGTAATGGTGATTTTATTAAGAGCTTTATAATCAACACACATTCTCCAAGAACCATCTTCTTTTCATGCCATCACTAAGGGTGACCCTCAAGATGAACTGCTAAGGAAAATAACACCTTGCTCCAATAGCTCCTCTAGTTGTATCTTGACCTTATTTGTTCTCTAATAGTGGTTGATACAATCTGATATTAGGTAGAAGAGATTATAATAGGAGTTGAATCTCATGCTCCACCTCCTTTCTTGCTGCCAATTCTCTTGAATCTATGAACACTAACTAAAAAGATGATAAGACTTCATCCAAGCCTTTCAATTGAGAGTTAGTCATGATAGAAATTCCTAGTGCTTCTTTCTTATCTTTAAGCAAAAGCAAACAAAGATGTTGGTTTCTTGAATTAACTTAATGGCTTGATTAGAACTTACCATAGCTATTTTAGCCTTGCTTTGGTGACTTTTGATTATGTACTTAATCATGCTCTTGACCCATTTGTACTTGCTAGCCCTTCTCATAAAAAATAGCATCCCTAACATAAAGATAAGAACTGCCAAGAACCATATCAAAAATGTGAGGAATTACATTTTCTTCAATCTCATCTATGTATCATGCATTAAACCCAAATTTAACCTTGCACCTTTTCGTTACTTGTGTCTTTATAGCCCTTTTTACCTATCCCAATGGGTATGCATGCAGATGTTTCTCTGTCTTCAACCTGCCTTTTAACCAAATTTTCTGAATAGAGATTACATTGTGAACCAGGTTCGACCTGTGCATTACTCAATCTTCTTAATCTGCAACATCAAAATGAAACATCTGTTCAACTTCTCAAGTTCATCATTTTTCTTAGTGGCCATGCATCCATGTTTGTTATCTATATCCAAACTATCATCTATTTCAATACCATATTCTTGAAGTTTGCATAGATTTCATTGTTTCATCTTTTTCTTTCTCCTTATTCTTAGTCTTTGTATGTAGTTCTACATGAAGCTTCCAACACTTTCAAGTTGCATATCCATCTATTTTGCATTGACTACAATGAATTTTTAGTCCTTTTTATCCTCTTTTGCAAAATAGCATTAGTTTCCTTTGCTTGCAAATTACGTTTGTTTTTTCCTTTGTACTTGGAAGACTCACATTTGTACCTCTGATTCTCCTCCTCCACATGGTAAGCTTGAACATCTGCTTCGTCCAACTCCTTCGGATTGGCAATACCTACCCTCCTTCAGATGGAATCTACCAAGATTTTATGTCACCATGTCCTCCTCATCTAAATTCATACCATCTAACAAGGCTTGCCAACAAAATTTTGCACACTTTGACCAGTTCGTCATTTGTGGTACATCTATTTAATCTATTGATCCACTTTATGCCCAATTGGATAGAAATCTCTAAGGATTAGTTTGTTAAATTCTTCCCATTTGTTAACAATAAGTTTATTCCTCCTTTCACAACTGGCAACATAGTTTTCCCACCAATACAAGACTATGACCCTCCATTTTAAGGCATACAAAACTATTTTTTGTGCCCCACTTACTTTATCCACAATAAAACATACTTCAAGTTGTTTAATCCATACATCCAATAATTCTACATTTAGTTTTCCATCAAATAAATTTAGTTTCTGTTTTTCTTTCCACTTTAAACGGACTTATATTCCTTCCTTTATCCTTACAATATTTTTTGAATAAGTCTTATTTAATTTCATCGTCTTCACCAATTCCCATCTTTTAGTAAGTTCCTTCACTAAGTCACATATAGAAGATTATTCTTGTGCCATTTTACCTTGCTGTCTAGCTTAGTGCTTTTGTTGTTGTCCTGACCATTGCTGATTTTCTGTGATGTCTTTATGTGGCCTTCAAGTGCAGTCACTTTTGCATTCAACCGTTCCATGGTTGCCTTTTAAGCTCTTATCACTGTTATAAAAAACCTTCCACAATCCCACAAGAATCAAACTGCTTTCATGCCAAAATTGATCCACAAATTCTTCAATTAGAATTCAAGAATCAGCAGTCATTCAACTTGCTACTTATTAAAACAAATGAAGTTCATTTTTAGAGAAGAAATATTGTGAGCAAAACAAAAATTAAACTTGAACAATCTCACACAAAATTCAACTTTTATCCTAATAACCACTAATGTAGAGACATATCAGCTTTTGTGTTGCTAGCAATGGCCTTGCTAACTTTTTCATTATCTTGGGAACATAATTACAAGTAATGAAAGTAATCAGGATCATATACAGCACACAAAACTTATTCTATTTTCTTCACGCCCACCGTAATAAAAATTACATACATATATATAGCATTTTTGATATCCCATATTATAGGAGGGTTGTTATACCTCCTATAACAACTCCCTTTACATAGACAAGTTGTTCTAACAACTCCTAAACAAATAAACCAAACTATAACAAATGTAATATTCCTAACACCCATAGTAAATACATGAGGTATTACAACCCATTTTACCTCACACATTACTATTCTAACATATGTGAGCACTAACGTTAATTCCTAACAAGTAGGACTTCATCTATCTACACTCTGCTTCTGCTTGTCTCCTCTAATGACTAGTTGAACAACCATTTTCTCTTATCCTCCAACTTCCAATAATATGCCTTGAACTCAAGTCACAACTACTTTTTATAGTTTATTGTGACATCAATGTTTTCTCAAGCCCTATAAGAATTCCCACACACAATAGAAGTTCAAAAAGCAATTGTTTGGTTCAAATTATAAATTTAAAGTGCTAATTGTTGGTGGACAATATCTTGTTCGTGTATGTTTTCCTATGATCCTATCAATTTCTGTTTATCTGAATTCATTTTATTGTTCAAATTTGTTGTTTCTCATACATTTTCTAAATCTGATGTGGATTAGTTGAGCTAAAGGTTGTCCAAGAGATGGCAGTGGCCTTATTTTGACAAAGCAAAACAATTGGAGTAGATGAGGGCAACCACAACCACAATAGTGGTGATGAATCCCAAAAAATTGCAGGAATCAAAGGTAGAAACAAATACAAAGATTGAGAGCTCCACTTGTGGTCCAAGAATTGAAGTCACAAAGAATTCCCACACACTAGAATTTCAAAAGGCAATTCTTCGGTTCAAATCATAAATTTCAAGTGCTCATTGTCAGCGGACAATATCTTGTCCACTTATTTTTTCCTATCAATTTATGTTTCTAAGCCAATCTCTAAATCTGAATTCAATTTATTGTTCAGATTTTGTTTCTCACACATTTTCTAGATCCAATATGGATCAGTCGAGTTAGAGGTTGCCCAAGAGATGGATGCGGCCTTGCTTTGACAAAGAAAAAAAAAAATTGGAGAAGATGAAAGCAACCACAACCACAGCAGTGGTGATGAATCCAAAAACATTGCAGGAATCAAAGGTAGAAACAAATACAAAGACTGAGGGCTCCACTTGTGGCCCAAGAATTTACATCACATTAATTTCATTGAGATCCATTTGAATGTGGTCACAAGGATTCTTCATTCCACAAAACACTCTAGGTTTGCAACCTTCACTTGAAGGTACAAGTTGAGACAAGGAGAAGAGTGACAATGCAAGGACAACTTGCAAATTTTTAGTACTACAAAAGCCTTCATTCAACATGGCAAAAAGCCCATACAAGGTGAATTTGACCATGTCCCTTATTATTGCAAGGAAAGTATTCAAGATGCGTAGTCTGCATGACTTAAGTGGGTCATTACTTGATAAGGCAATGGCAAATATAGAGACAATTGTGGAAAAGAAAGAGTTATTTCACACACTCGTCAGCTTGCTAGTGGCTTCAACTAGTCAAATGATGTTCTTAAGGTCCATCAATACCTCTAACAATGTAAAGAATTCTGAGAATCTAAGTCAAATGTTGGATAAGGTTGTCTTAAAGATTGATGTAGAAAATGTGGTTCAAATTGTGATAGATAATGCAGCCACATACATGGCAATAGGCAAACTACTTGAGAAGAAGCACCCAACACTTTGTAAAAGCCCTTGCACTGCTCATTGCCTTGGTCTTTTGTTGGAGGGCATAGTTAAACTTGATTGGGTAAAATCCATGGTGGAAGATGCAAGGAACATCACTCTTGTGTGCATAGCTTGATGAGCGATCACACCAAAGGATGTGTGAGTGGGTACCACATGGTTTGCAAAATACTTCATTACCTTGCTTATCATTTATGGTTTTCTAATATCTTTAAAATAGATGTTTGTGAGCCAACAATGAATGGATTCTTCTTATTCAAAGAAAATGAATGGAAAGAGGGTTGCGAGGAGAATTTTGATGATGTCTTTGCAAAGAGCACTAATGAGACTGTTTATTGCTTTGTTTGATAAATTAAATACATGAACTAGTAATAGAGATGACAATGAATACCAGATACATGAGTAAAATATGTCTTTATTCGCACAAGAAATTATTATAGAAGAAGACTAGAGATGGCCAGCCAAGGATCAAAGTCAATCCAACTAGATCATATTACTCTCCTTGACGATACACAATGTATTTAAAGGACTTGACGATTGCCAAGAAGAACACAACCGTCAACCGATGCTTATAACTAACTACACAAAGACAACAACCAATTAATTCATAGTCGGACAACCAATATTACCAAAGCATAATAATAGACATTGTACATTGACTACATCACCCCCCTACCCCCGCCCCCCCCCAAAAAAAAAAGTTGTCTTTCAAACAAGAAAGCATCAACTAACATTAGGGAAGACTTGCCGAACTAATGATGATACTGTGGACAAGGACCGATAAACAAACTCGGAAGCGTACTTTGCAAACTCAAACTTGGAGTGCACTTGGCAATTGAAATGAGTGCAATGGGGGTCTGGGGGAAACGCCCTAGCAAGGTCAAGGGGCATTTGCATTTTAGTGGCATAGTTCCTTGTCCATAGCATTCTCCACTTCGGCCCTTGCTTCACGAAGCCTTTCTTTTTTTGTAACTAGGCCTGGGTACACAGCCTTCTTTGATTGGGCACAAGTAATGGCCAATACTTATTATGCCTTACATCAATCATGTTGACACTTTCCTTTTGCTTCGGACATTTGGTGTCTTCATGGTTTCCAGGTCCACACCATTTGCACAATAATTACACTTTGTCTTGCTTGTTTTGGTAATCTCTCGTAAAGTGTCCCCATTTGCTACATTGTCAGCATTGTATGGTAGAGCATCCTTTGGGGTCATATTGTATTTGGCTTCGGCCTCATCTTTGATTTTGATAACCACCTAGAGATGCATTTTGTGGCATCGATGGAGTGGATTCTGTTGGAAATGTCGTCATTGATGTCAAATATAAGAGGACAAATGTTATCATTGATGTAAAAAGAAATGGATAGGATTATTGGTAAGACTATTGTCCATGTGTAGCAAGTTGATAACAACAGATTTAGAGATGTATGGCAAACCTTCAAGAAGACATATGGAAGAGTTTATGAGCAGACGTTTGAAGAAATGATGAGCAGATTTGTAAAGAATGAATAAGTAGATTCAGACATGAACAAAATTAGGATGCAAATCTGAAGGTGAAGTCTCAAACATGAAACAGCAATCATTCTAAGATAGCAGCAATTAAAGTTGGGTAGTGATTAAGTGTTGATAGAAGGCAGCAATTAGAAGTGAAAAACAACGATTCATATTTTTAATAAAAAAGACAAAAAGTCACATAAAGACAAAATCAGAAAAAGACAAAAGTAGATAAAGACAAAATCACTAAAAGACAAAGTGAATAAGACAAAACCATATGAAACAAATTGCTAGAAGACAAAGTCATTTGTTAAGGCAGCAATTGTTATTTGCAAAAGTACGGGATTTTCTTAGAGAGCAGCAATTTCTTTTGAAGAGATGTATCTATTCTAAAAAGTGGTGATCTTTGCAAAAGGGTATGTCCTTTACCCTCATTTGAAGACATATAAAAATAAGAAGATAGGAATTCATTTAAAGACAGGAATTCAATGAAATATTTTCTGAGTATAAGGAAGAGGAAGAGGCGACACAATGACATATATTTTTGAGTTGTGAGAAAACATTATGAGCAGAATTGAAAAGAGGAACAAACAGATTTAAAGAAAAGTGTGTGAAAGACATAGAAGTATATCATATACACCAAACAAATGAAAAGCAAAGTTTAAGAAGATTATTTTCAGATTATATAAGGAGATCGCAAGAAGTTAATGCAGATTTGTTAGTGAAAGACATGATTGTTCAAATGGTTGTATCCATTTCAAAGGGTTGCATCCATTCATAGAAACATCACAGATATAAAGGCAGATCATTCAAGTAGTGAAGAGAGTAATGGCTGTGTAAAATCAGAACAGCAGAGTAGTGTGAGTGAGAATGATAATGTGCAATAAAAGAGCAGTGTTAAAGGACTTGAGTGAATCTTAAAGAAGCATCATATATCACAAAGAAGAATGAGATTGTGAATGATTGTGATCAGTTTTGTAAAAAGAGATTGTGCACCATTTGGATCAGATTTGTGAAGGAATATACCTTTTGAAGAATGTTGGATCAGATTTGTGAAGGAGAACCCTAGCAAATTTGGTGCAAGCTGAAGAGACATAAATTGAGCAGCATTATATGAAGAATTGAACAAGAAGATATATGAAGATATTTGGAGATCATTCAAGGAAAATAAATCAAGTGGAAGAATAGTATTGAAGAGGAGATCTTAATTGTCCATAATCCATTGAAGAAGCAACATTGAAGGTGGAACATTATTCTTCAAGTTTTATTTTCGCTGAGTTGGTGCTTGGCAAGTGGGGGGTTGGTGCCTCTGGTAGGTTGGTGCCTATGAACGTTAGGGGTTGGTGCTTCTTGTAGGTTGGTGCATACTAAATCAGATTAAGGGATTGGTGCTCCCTATAGGTTGGTGCCTACTAAACTACAAATTGATGATTCAAGTAGGTTGGTGCCTACTATCATTGTAATTTCATATAAACATTAAAATACAATTGTTGGAGTCAACTTGTTTATATTGTTTCATATTGCATAGTTGATATTGTGCTAAAAGTTAAAGTTGATAATAGGGTAAAAATTTGTTGATATACTGATTCACTCCCCCCTCTCAGTATATCTTTGTGCTCTTCAAACTCCTCTCCCTACATAAAGACTACCTGTGTACTTCTAGTCTCCAAATTGTATGGGCACTCCTTTATTGAATGACCCTTAACCTAGCAAATCTCACAAAACATCTTTTTAGGACAATTATGTTTTGTGTGCCCCTCAATTTTGCACTCAGTAGACCATAGTTCTTTGTTGGTTTCTTTCCTTCAATTCTTTCTTCATTCAAAGCATGTCCCTCTGGAGTGCTTGTACTATTCCTAATTCATCATCGCTATTGTCATCTGAGCTTCTATCTTTCTCTATTTTCTTTTAATACAAGAGGACATTTTATCTTCACTTTCTATGTCCATGGCATGTGTTTTCTCTTTTGGCATGTGTTTTCTCTGCAAATCATGGCGTTTTGATCTAAAAATCACACGCGGGTCTTCTATTCGTGATTTTTACTGAGCAACCATAGTTTCTATTCGAAAAATTTTGGGTGTCCTTTTGCAAAGCACATGATATTTGTTTGACGGGATTCTAAGACGCATTTCTCCTAGCACCATTTGTCCAACTCTGAAATACGAGTTTGTTTGGAGTCATTGTTTTTAATATTTTATTTTCTGAAGCGGCTCTTTGTGCACGTACCTTCCAGAATCAGTGGTATTCGTTTCTTTCTTGGCATTTTCTATAAAAAACGTGAGCAGAATCTCTCTTTTTTTGGTTAGACGTGTCTCCTAATCTAGACAATTCTTCCCAAATTTATGCAGAGTTGTCTCTTCTGGCAGTTTTTTCTGAAATCACATGCTCTCTGCTTGGATTTTTGTGTTCTTTCCACGTGTCTCTGAAACATTTTGAGCATGCATCACCTATTTTGGGTTGTTCTCTCTTTCTAATATTTGCATTGAAGAGACCTCGAGATCCGTTCCATTTTCATTTTTTGCCAAATATCTACATTTATGGGGTTTTGTGTCAAACTCTGTTTAAAGGTTTTACAAACCTATGAACAATGGCCTCCTTGTCGTATATCATGTTGGAGGGCAGTCAGAAGTTCAACGGCCACAACTACAACACTTGGAAGCAGCAAATGATGACTATCTTCAAATATCGTTGCCTTGATCAAATCATTCTAGGAAAAAAGACATAACTTGCATCGGGAGATAAAGATCAAAAAAAGTTTGATGAGCAAAATCGTGAAGTGGTTATGCTCATTAAACTATCTGTCATCGATAATCAACTACCTCAAGTTTTGTCTGGTAAATCAACAAATGAAATTTGGGATCATTTGAAAGATCTTCATGAAATTTCCGACAAAATTTGTGCATTCTTCCTGAAGGACATGTTGTTTTCTATCATGGTGGATGAGAAGACATCATTGCGGGCACACTTGACCAAGATCGAGGACATCCATGATCAGCTCGAGGCTATTGGTCAGAAAATGGAGGAAGAAGATATGATAGTCATCACTCTAAAAAGTCTACCAAAATCTTACAAGCATTTTTATCGAGACTCTCAACATTACTTCAGCTAATGTTGATTTGAAGTTTTCAAATCTTTGCACCATACTTTTGCAGCAAGATCGTTGGAAACAGTTCAGGTAGTGGTGTTAGTTCATCCTCCACTGAGTAGGCATTTCTTGCCACGACTGTTCAGAAGAATAAGGGCAAAAATCAGCCCTCTCAGCAGACTAGTCAAGCGCAATCTTCAGATTCTTCCAAAAAGAAGAATGTTCAGTGCAACTATTGTGATAAGTATGGTCACATGAAGAAAGATTGTCGGAAACGCTTAGCTTCTAAACAGCACAACCAAGAAGAGTCTAAACCTAAAGCACATGTCATAGAGCACACTGAGCAGAAGGAGTCTACGTTCTGTGCCTTTATGGCAAGAGTCCTACAGATCCTGTTAAATCCTCTGCCCGGTACATTGATTCGGGTGCTTCTTGACATTTCACTCATCGCCGTGATTGGTTCATTGAGTACACACCTTTCTGAGATTTTGTTATATTTGGAGGAGGCAAAGAGTATACTGTTGCCGACAAGGGCAACGTGCAAATTCATTTTGGAGAGAGAAATTTAATATTTCTCGATGTATACTTCATACCTGGCACGAAGTTGAACTTGCTTTCCGTTAGTCAAATCATGACTCACTCTCCTCAACTGGATATTTTTTTCAACATGTACACATGCAACATCGTTGACAGAGAGACTTGTACTGCAATCATTCAAGGACTTGAGTATCATGGTCTATATAAACTTGTTGATTCTGGTAATTCTCAAGAGCATGCTATGGCAGCCAGGAGTACTTCTATCAGCAACCTCTGGCATCAGCGTTATGGGTACCCAAACATGCAATATCTCTCTCAGTTATCTCGTGATGATTTGGTTGGTGGCCTACCTGCGATTCAGACTCAAACTCATGGAGTATATGAGGCTTGTCAAGTTGGAAAGCAGCACCGGACTCCATTCTTAGATGGTGACTCATACTGAGCTTTCAAGGTATTATAGTTGGTTCACGTTGATTTATGTGGCCCAATGAATACTTCTTCAGTTACTAGTTGTAGGTATTTTTTATTATTTTTTTATGATATCAGTAGAAAAATGTGGGTGTATTTTTTGAAAAACAAATCAAATGTGTTTGGTATATTTCAGCAGTATAAGGCCTTAGTTGAAAAGGAGTTTGGTTCTCCAATAGTTACTCTTAGGTCTGATAATGGAGGGGGAATTTTGTTTTACTGATTTATCTGATTTTTGTGCTGCAGATGGCATTGAGCGTCAACTTACCACACCCTACACCCCTCAACAGAATGGTGTCATAGAACGTAGAAATCACACCATTACTAAAATGGCTCATTCTATGTTGGAGCATAGACATGTTCCTAAGAAATTTTGGGCTGAAGCAGTTTATACTGCAGCCTATCTTCTGAACCGGTCTCCTACTCATGCAGTTAAGAAGATGACTCCTAAAGAAGCCTGGTCCGGACAAAAACCTAAGATCAGCCACTTAAAATTTTTTGGCTCTACTGCTCATGTTTGGATTCCGGATGCCGAGCACACTAAGTTGGATTCCAAAAGCTAGAAACTCATGTTCACTGATTACAGTGAGAATCATAAAGCATACAGGCTGATTGATGTAGATATAGATCATCTCATCTTCAATCGTGATGTTGTGGTTGATGAAACTACTGGGCCCTTCTATCAATCTTCTATTTTTGTGAATCCTGAGGAACAGCCTCTGAATGCTTCTGAATTGGGTGTTTGTCTTCCCCTGAGTCCATTTGATGGGAGGGATTTTGCAGTTGAGCAACCACCTCAGCAGAATGTACCACCACCCGCCCCTCCTAAAGACAATATGGATCCTATTCCAACTGATTTTGTACCAACCACACCTAGTGATGTTCCACCTGTTTCTGATATTGGTACTTCTACTCTCTGGGAAACCATTGGATTGGATGACATCATGGTTGAGGATAATGTTGATCTTGAGGATTCATTAATTTCTAGATTGAAAAGGACACCCCATCCATCACTATAATATATTTGGGGAAGAGAAAATTATAAATTATTGAAACATGCATTGAATTCTAATTTTTGATGATGGTTTTCAAGCATGAAATTCATATCATATTATGGGTTGTTGTATTTGCATGTTCATGCAACATTGGACTCTTTTTGTAATGTCCCCTTTGTGGGATATTCTTTAAAACAACAATATTTGCTCAAAATAAGGCAATAGTTTTATCCAAGATTAAGAAATTTATGATAATAATCAAATCAATAGCATAATACCCAAGGAGTCAAATCATGAATTCCCCAGCAATACTTTGCAAATCTGCTGAATTCAAGGACTCCATCCCTAACTCAACAGTGACAATACCAAGGACCTCGTCCCTAGAATGTCAAATGTAAGAAAAGACCCCGTCCCTCCAAACCTTAGCTCGCCCCGTGAGCCTGGAACCCGTGCAGTTTGCAAATACCACCTAGAATTCACAATTGATAGCTTGATGTATTTGCTAGATTATTGCTGATTAATATTTCTTGATGAATTGACACTTCAATCCTTGAATAATAATTGTATGCTTTAATCAATGATTGCTGTTTGAACGTATTCTCTGCAGTATATTTATTACTGCCTCCTTTTGCTATTTATTTCTCTTTTTCACTTGATTGATATGCCGAATGATGATTGATATGCCGAATGATGATTGAATGATTGGATGCTTGAATGATTTGATGATTGAATGACTTGACGCTTCAATGATTTGATGATTGAATGATTTGACGCTTGAATGATTTGATATTTTTGATTGCTTGATTTTTTGATGGATAGATGAGTGATGATTGCTTAATTTCTTGATGGATAGATGAGTGATGATTGTTGATTGAATGTCAATGACCTGATTTACCCTTTATATCCATTTCTTGAAGGAGTCACCACCCTTCATTGTTGCCTTTTGAGAATAAAAGTTTATTTCCAAATTGATTTATTGATTTTTTCCCAATTGATGATTTCTCCACAAGGAAATGATCTCCCTTTTATATCTTATTATTGAGGAGTCACAACCTTTCATATTTGAAGGAGTCACAACCTTTCACATTAGGAGTCACAATCTTTCACATTAAGAGTCACATAATATTTATTTTTAATTGATTGATTGAATGATGTTATATGTCCCCTTCTGAAATGAAATGCTTTCCCTCTTATATTTTCAAGTTTGAGGGAGTCACACCTCTTCTAAATATCTTTAATTCAAGGAAATCGCTGCCCTTGTTTATTCTTATAATCTTAATCGATCCCCTTATTAGAATCGCTGTCCAGGTTTAAGTGCTGTGATCTGTTTCTTTCTTTGACGGGGGCATGACACTTTCTTTAATCAAATCTAATAGAAAACACCTCCCCAATGTTCTACAAACTCGTTTTATAACTGCTATTGACTGGTACTTTTGTTTGATCACTGCCAATAGGAGCTGGTAATAGTTACATATCATTAATCTCTGTGCAGAATATTACAGTTTGCAGGTCTGAAAAGTTAAGAAATTATTTATGTTTTCTTGCAAAAATCTAGCAGAATAATCAAGGATTAAAATCAAATAAAATTTGATCAAAATTTTTTATTCTGATTTAAGTACTATTTTGTGAATACAATTAAAATTTGCTCAAATAATAAATAATATCTCATTCAAAATATTAGAACATTCCTCCGTTCTGTTTGCAGGCATGCACCTAATCCAAATGGTGGGGCCTACACAAGTTCATTGCATGCAACATCATGGATCATCCAAACGACAAAACCCCTCCCTGAACACCCGTGGTGTAATGTCCTCAATTTTAATTAAGTCAGCATTGTAATTAAATAATTAATTTTTAAGTTGTCGGAAAAGGTTAAAATAAAAAGACAACTTAAATTAATTATTTATTGGTGCAAAAGTATCTTAAGTTTTAGAAAAGTTAAAATGAATTAAATAAGTTAATTTTGAGTGAATTCTAAAAAAGAATTAAATTGGGGAAAAGGAAAAAGATGAGAATTCAAGAAGATGGGAGGAGTTACAAGGAGGAGAATAAAAGTTTTCAGGAGGATTGTTGCAGGCATACTGGTTTTGGTTTTGTGAATAAGCAATTGCTGGTTGAACAGAGTTCACTACAGCCTTTTGGAAGACGAAAACCCTCTGAAAGAAGATCAGCTCCAGTGGTGAGATTTTCCACCCCGGCTGGTACAAGCAGAATCATTCAGATTTCGCATTGAAACTAATAGTGGAGGTTATGAAATTTGTTAAGTCTCTTTTAGAGACAAATTTCAGAATTGCAGCATGGAGACTAGTGTCATACAGTTGTGGATTCTTAGGAATGGTTGATTAAATTTGAAGAAAGCCCTGTAAGCTAGCCATCTTTAATTAATAGCAGAAAATTCAAAAGGGCTGAATATTGTTTAATACGTGTTGTTTGAATTCAATAAGAAGGCAGGTTTGAAAGGAGTTGAGCACTGATATTTAAGTAATTTTGGATTGACATAGTTCATTTATAAAAACCACCAATACCTGGAAGATATTAATGACTACTGGTTACTGGTTGCCAGTTATACTAGAGTCGTGGTAAATTTAATGAGAAGGATTCAGGAGTGATTTTAAAATGCAGCTACCATTGGGCTAGATACCGGTGTTTAAGAAATAACAAAGAAGACGTTACAGGAAATATTAGTGCTACTGGTGTTTGAGCCTCCAAATATTGTTTAGTTTGGAATTATCCATCGCACAAGGAATAGCAAAGACCTCATCTATATTCTGTGTCTTTTTGTTAGAGAACATATTGATTCTTGGCTCACTTCACAAAAGGATATCAAGATGTCAATGGAGTGGGGGAAAGATTTGTGTATTTAAGTTTTAGTCAAACCAGATTCAAAGGAGCGCCATAGAATTAATTTAAGGACCATATGCTAGTGAATTTCTAACGGAATCTGAAGAAGGAATTCAATACTGCCACCCAGTTCATTATTAGCCACATGTCTACATAGTCATCGTAGATTGTGTTAGAGGGAGTAACATATCTGGAGGATCCATGGGCTTTCTCTTGCCATTGTGAGTAGGGGCGCGAGGGAATTAAGATCAAGAGTTGGAATTATCAATGAAGTGTTAAAATTAAATGTCTTCGCTTTGAGCTTTTGGAGTCGGACTTTTCCATCTGTTTCGATGATGAAAGAAGTGTAGGCCTAAGCGCGGTTAATCTCTAGCACAAAGAGTTATTAGCATGCCAACATGGCGTGGAGAATAGTCTACAGCCACAGCCTTAAGTAGAGAAGCTGGTTAATGAAGCTGCTGTAGACAAAGTATAAGTCGTGATTGATGGAGATTTAAATTTGGAGGGTATCGGCATTAATTGGTGATTCCACCTTAGTCAGCGATTGAGCATTTTTATTAATCACCCCTTTCCTAATTTCGATATCACAGTCTTTTCATGAAGTCTTCAGCTATACTTAAAGGAAAAGAAATTAATATTAAAACTGAACAAGAAACTGATGCAGAGCTGGAGTCTGACATGGAGCTGGAAGATAAGAAAATTCAACAGTTTCAAAGCTACAGGACAAAGGTCATATTCTTACTTGGAATAAATAATAAGAGAAGTCATGCTTTAAAGGGAGTTGGATATTGTTGAATAGCTAAATACGGCGCGGGACTCTTATGGTGTGATATTCAATATTCCTGGGTTATCATATTACCAATCTTGGCGTGAATCTCCGTTAGCTCTTGTTAACTCGGGTTTCCAGCTGTGTTGTGACTTCAGTCTGCATTCTGTAACGTTTGAACCATATTCATGTGGGAAGCATAACTGACAGGGTGTGCTGGTCATTATCAGAATATATTTCATGTCTTAAGTTGCTGGAGCTCTGTGGAATTTTGGAGATTGAATTAAATCTTGGAGTTGTGTATTCATTACCAGCTGGAGTGCAGCTACAGAAAATTAAGGTCAGAAAATATTTGTTTCACATATTGTTTCTTTGATACTCAGTTGGAATTTTCAATGTTTGCTACTTGTCAATTGAGTAATCTTAATAAGAAATCCTAAGAATATGTTATAAGCATGCTGGCTGTGCAAAAAAATTCATAAACCATCAGAAACATACACAACATTCTCCTACACTCATTCAATGCATGACTTGAAAATTCAAAAATTTTGAGGCTACATTTAGGGCAGGTTATTATACATGGTGCTCATCCTCATCATTAGGCCAGTCTTTTGGCATAGTGGCACATTACAGTGGTATTCATGCCAAGGTCTGAGGTCAAGCCTATGGAGTGTGGTGGGAGCACCGTTGGATGTTCCTTTGTCATGTCAACGGTCATGCACCCAATCCAAATGGTGGGGCCTCCAAATGTCCATTGCATTCTATTGTGGATCCTTTGGAGGACAAAACTCTTCCCTGAACACCCTCGATGCTCATCCTTGCCACTAGGCCAGTCTTTTGGCATGGTGGCCGGCAGTGTCACAAGGTTTGAATTCGAATTTCGAGTTCGGCAACATTGAAATTTGGATGAAGTTCGACAAGGAAAAATTCGAAAAGTAAAAAATTCGGATTAATCTTGCCTTATATAATTGTTATTTTTATTTTTTTTAAATATAAGTAATGAACATAAAACAAGTAAAAAAATAATATTAATATACTAATATGGTTAAATATATTAATAAAGCTAAACACAAAGCAAAATAAATAATAAATATGTTTAAAAACATAATTTAAATTTTAATTATTATTAATATATAAATAATAAATGGGGCGGGGGCCCTAGCTCGGTTGGCTAAACCTTTCCTGTTGCAGGAGGTTGGTCACGAGGTCTAGTCTCCCCCACCCCCATGGTACCGGAGGGCGTGTCGCGCCAACGTTGTCGAACACGTTAAAAGGTTTACTAAGCGCACTGCAGTTTATACGAGGTCGTGCTACCCGATTCCTACAGTCTAATATATATATATATATATATAAATAATAAATATATTAAGTTATATATTAAATAATAAATATAATATAATTAAAGTTTTATTTATTTATTTTAAAATATTAAATTTAACCCAAATTTAATATCATATTATATTTAATATAATAATAAAAGGCATAAATTTAATATAATATATTAAAGTTTAATATTATGCATACAAATTCATTAGCTCTCGTTACCACATGGTTACCACACAAATTGTTGATCGTGCATTGAATGAAGGGAGCCAGTACATCTCCCATTAGCTTATTCCCCTCCACCGATAGAAACAAAGAAGCTTCTTCTTTACTTACTTCAATCCTCAAACGCACCATGGATCTGGTTTTAGTCGACAAAATCAATTTTGGCTTAGTATCATCTGCGGAAACAAATTTACTATATATTTGTGGTCGACCAGCCTTAGATGAGGTGGAAGAGGGTGTCCATGGGGAGAGCAATGAGAAAATAGAGATGACCTGGTCAAAGCTACATGGTTGGAGAAAGAGGTTGACTTTGCATACTCAGTCGACAACTCTGATCTACTTCAAAGATTTCATAGTCCAGAGCTCCGTTTTTCTAAATATGTTTTATTTAAAAAACCTATGCCCTTTACTCAAACGAATATAGGCGAATTTCAACGAATTTTTAATCATGTTTTGAAGTCCACCGAATTTCGAACCTCGTGGCTGAAATTCAGCGAATGCTGTGACCTGGGTGGCTGATTACAAATCATCACACCAGCTCCTTCTAGTGCACTCCCATTTGCTACTTCATTTAAATTTTATGTAAAACATTCCAACTGTCCAAGCCTGTTTATTTTGCTCTTGTATGTCGCTGTGACAGGGGTGTTTATCCTCTGACCATTGTCATTGGTAACTTATCCTCTCATAAAGAATCAATCAATCTATCCTCAAATAGTTAATAAAGTTATTATTGAACTGTTTGACTTGATAGAAACTAGAAGTATGACCAGTAACAAAAATCAAAGACATCCCCCACTATTATTATACAAGATGTATGATTAATTTAAACATTGTTGCGAGGAACTTGTTACCAAGAAAATTAGTAGTGGAAAAAACATACCATTTTTCATCACTTCATAGAGCATATCACAGTAGTATCTGAAGGGTGATATTCTCATTATTCGACATACATATTCTGCCAAGTGATAAGGGAATAGCTGCAGCCAACCAAAGTAAGTAATTAGCTTACAATGAAATATAAGAAAAATAATAATTACACCAGTTATGCATTATGCTGCCATCACATCCTGATTTGTAAAGCTGGGATTAAGTTTCCCAACAATATAATTTGCAACAATTGGAGCACCTAATCTTGGTAGCATATCCTTATGCAAATAATTTAATTTCCTGACAATTCTACTAACTAAATACAGTATTAGCTGTTAACTGAACAGAAAGGAATGGGGACTCTTTCTTTTTGAGAAAACAGGTTTGTGTGCAAACCGCCAGATTTTTGCGCAGATAATGCATCATATCTTCATAATACTCGCTTTCTTTACATATTTTCCTTGCAAAACAATCACTCCATTGGAGACGCTTCTTTATACAATGTTCTTTGACTCTGATCAGATTTAACAGAATCAAAGTGCAAATAATCAAAGTTCCACAAAGCTCAGATAGTATGGGAAACCAAATTTAAAATGAAAAGACAATGTTTTTAGCATTTCAATCTGTCTTTGCAACTGTACTAAAAATTATTATGAAGTAAATGACAAAAACCAGCAAGAACTAAAATCTCAATCAAATAATTAAATATCTTAAAAGACTTTTAATATAAAGAAGAGGCACATTTTGCACCCAACTTTG
Organism: Sequoiadendron giganteum; assembly: GCA_007115665.2. Lineage (NCBI taxonomy): Eukaryota > Viridiplantae > Streptophyta > Pinopsida > Cupressales > Cupressaceae > Sequoiadendron > Sequoiadendron giganteum. Next base: position 816,864,971 of record CM021101.1, read on the forward strand.
TCTAAGGAAACATGCCACGATTATCAATATATTTGTCAGAGTTTATGCTAAATGTTAATACCAAAATCATATTTCCTTGTGATTAATCAATTATTGTTTCTTAATTATGTTTTTCCATTTAGATTCTAAATTGAAAAATTCAAGGATTGAAAGGGAATGATAACAGTAAAAACTTATAGTGTTTGTCATGTGTCTCTATCAATATACATCTGCATATCAAACAAAACAGGTTGGTATACCCATCTACCTATAAACCAACTCTATCATGCTTGCATGCATGCTTTCTTTCCTTCTTTTTTTGTAATCTCATGTTTCTTTGTGTGGGCCAATCTATCTAGAAACAAAGTATACTTAATAAAGATATACACATTGCATACGATTTTAATTTATATAATAAGTTGGGTATTCTTATTCACATACCCATCTATCCACCTAATTAATAGTGAATGTGTTTAATATCTCCCCTTCTACTTGGGAAAACCATGAGACAATAACCACATAATCACACTCCCTCAGCAGCCATGTCCAATAGATAGCATCATGAACAAGGAGATCTGCCAAAAGGAATCTAGGGAATGCTGATCTTTGTGGGTAATCCAGTACTCATGCACTCTCATGGTTCTTGAGATAAATCTGTATTGCAACCAACAATGTGTTGGAACCTTTGGCTAAATGTAGAAGCCTTATTGCACACATTAACAGCCTCTATGTAATGTCAGGCAGAGGAAGTCAACTCCAAGATTACAATAAAATAGCCCTTCAAAGGTGTCATTAATGACTATCCCTTTGAAAGTAAAGCAGATTCTCAAAAATGTTTTCGCTTTGACCTTTTGTTTCAGTCATATTTCTTCTTCCACATATATAGAATTCACAATAGAGAGACAATTGACTAACTCAGTAGCTATTTATAGCAAAGAAAGACTAGTTAGACTTTGACTAAAGGGCCAAGCTAATGGGAGCCCAAATTATCTCCTTGCTTGTGAAAAAGTCGTGATATTTAATGATAAAAGCAGCATATGCCTATTGGCACTTGATACATCATTAAAGTATATGTTTATGTTCCCAATGCATATGGTTACTAAAAATTTAATTGTGCCTACCTGTACAAGGATGTTACACCCCGGAATTTGTATAGTTACTATTTTAGTAATGCTTAGAGCATTCTGATTGTAAGGAAGGTCTTGAATGAATAAAATGTGATTGAACCTTGTTATCAATTTGAGTATCGTTTTACATGTTATGATTGGCTCATTCTGTATTCTTGATTGATGTTATTCTTGAATAAAACAATGCATAGAGGAGAGTAATTAGTCTTATTTTATATTTGATTTATATATATTGCAAATGTTATGAGCAAGTGACTGCCGTGGTTTTGTGCCAATGGATGCAGGAACAAGAACTATTCCTCCAGGTGGAGGGGAAACATCACTCAGGAGAGGAACTTGGTTGGCTAACCGGTAAAGTTGATCATATGAGCATACACACACTTCACTAAGGGTTTTGGGAACTGAGTCAGATTGAGTTGTCTTAGTAAGTCACCCTTAGGCTTAGGAGTTTTGGATTACTTCTTTATGCTTTATGAGTGGTGTTACTTGTTGATTGACCTACTGTTCTATGAACCCTGAAAGTGAAATATGAACTGATAAGTGTGCTATAGACAGGATGCATATGTGTATACGTGTACCACTCATATATATGTAACAACACGCATGACATGTCGACACATATGTATGATGGGCAATTATTATGCCATACACATGTATCGACATGGCATACATACAGATATGTATACATGGTTGGCACACCTATAAACATATGCACACTATCTGTAATGTTGCTATAACGTTATACTGATGCTTGGAATTTACAGTTAAACATATATATACATGTTTGTACAAACACGTGTATTAAGGGTACACTGACTGGCCTGTAATACACGTATTTGGATAATTAAATACAAATATGTATAGATATATTTAAATGTAAATGATGAATGTGTTTATAAATATATTTAATATAAACATTATTATAGTTTTACCTATAATAAAATATATAAATATATCTATAGTAATATTTAAATATTATATAGGTATATACATATATTTAAATAAGGTAAAATAAAACTATAATAAGTTGTATTTAATATAATGCAAAATATATAAATAACATTTTAATTTAATATTTAACTTTGCCTTGGAAATAATTAAAATTGACTTGTATAGTCATTTGGTAATAAAATGCATTTACCATAAGTAATAATAGTATTTTCGATTTCCATAAACTATTGGAAAAATACGTTGGAAATATCTTGAGAATTTAAATGGAAAACTATAGTCTTTTTAAAAGATTTAAATCAAATACATTTTAAAACTTTGATTAAGAGAAAATCACGGATTTCCTTCATGAGGAAAAACGCGGACTATGTAATGGCCAAAATAATGAAAATGGTGGAAGAAGAACCCCGCGCAAATTCCTCACGCCTTGGACCAGGTCGCGATTTGCTAAGTGCCACCATGCTGGAAACGCGTGGGTGAAATAAGGCCAGTTGGCTGCGTTTATTGCATTGACATTTTCATCTGTGATTAACCCGCCATTGTTCATATATTGCGCCATTTTTGGGAGACGCTTGTAGGTGTCAACCTCCTTTGAAAGTTTGAATTATTCTCTGAACTGCTGGAAGTCGAATCACCTCTTAAAGGCTATGAGTAAGTATGGAAATTCGCCACATTTCAGTTTGAAAAATTCAAATAGTAGTTCTGTCATATTACATTCCTGCAAGAGTGGAAATTGTTTGGCTAAGGGCTCTATAAATAGCCGCCCAGTTCATTCATAAAACATAACTGGCGAATTCCGAATTTACTTTAGAAAGAGCTGCATTTTGACTTTGCTACATTCACACGAATTCCTTTTTGTTCTGCTAAAAGCGAATTCCCTTTGTTGAGAGCCACATCTTGTCAATTCTGTAGAAGCATTTTGTGAGCAGTCTTTTATTGCTGTGGAAGCAATTATAAGATAATCATACTCTTTCATTACTGTACTGCATTGGTTTAGAGCCATAGTGTGTCATTGCTGAATAAGCATTGTTTGAGAGGAGTGACACTGACAAAGGAGGAGAAGTAGCTGCTGTCTGGAATCGTCTATAGCAAGGAAACAAGCATGAGAAATGTCTTTTAATACTTTTGTCATTTGAATTAAAATGAGTTTACTTGCTTAGATTATGCTTTGCATTATGTCATGAAGTAGGAAAGGAAAGTGCTAGAAAGATTCTGTTTTCCAAGGAATTATGTTAAAATGGAATAGCCTGAATTCATAGGGAAAATTTTTGGAATGAAAAAACTTGTTTTATAGTGAAAGCATGTTAAATTGGGAATAGCTCAATTCCATTAGAAAAGGCTTATTAAATTGGGTATAACTCATTTTATAGTGAAAACATGTTAAATCGCAAATAGTTTAATTTCATAAAAAAGCTTATTGAAAAGAGATAGCTTAAATTCATAGGAAAAGCTTGTTAAAGAATAGCATGAAAGGGAAATGTTTGAATACCTTTTAATAGAACTTATATTATGAATTGTATTACTTGAATACTGCTTGAACTCCTTATATAAAGGAAAAAGGAACTAGTTATTAAATACTAGGTCGAGGGTGGAACCAGTACCAAGGTAGTCTGAAGCTTTAAAGTTAAATAGGTTAATTAGGGAAAGCTATGTACTCCACGGATAAAGGATTCCGTGTTAGGAGTTACCAGAGGGACCCTTGTTGACTGTATTCCATTTCCTGATTAAGTAGTTGATGTAGGAAGTCTAGGGTGATTGACTACCCACGGAAAGGACTCGACCTACGCGTAGGATAAGACAGCCTTAAGTCAAACTGAACCTGACTTAGTGCAAGTGATAGATGACCGTCAGTTTAATATTGCCGAAACACTTTGGCCAAAGTAGTGTAGTATACCTAACGTCCACTTAGACTGTGAGACGATTACACTGTCAGTTCATAGTAATCCAAGTTACATGCTAGATTGAGATTGTGAGGGCACAAGGATTTAGTTATGTAGGATTACACACTATGCTCAATTGGTCATACAGAACTGGTTAACCAACCAATCTCTTCGTAGAAGGGAGGGCCGTCTACTTAACAGTAAACGTGCGGGGGACCGCAATATAAGTCCGTGGTTGGCGGAAAAGCACCTGAGTGATGTTTCTCCTCCACAAAAGACTTCTGATGAACCAAGGTTTGAAAGGGAAGATCCTGGACAGTCTTATTCCTATTTGCTCAAAAGCTTCCGAGCTATGATTGAAACTTGTAAGATTCTTACTTTGTTATTTAATTGAAAGAAAAGTAATTTGAAATGCGTACTCTATTATTTACTTGGAAAAGAGAACAATGATGTATTATGTCAATTATTTCCTTATGTTGAAATGTTGTATTAGAATGAAAAGAAAAGTTTATTTACTTTGTCATTGTAAATGTCTTTCCTCGTATCTTATTAGTGAAAGTAGAAATTTTTTTGTTTACCCGGTTTGGGGGTTGTTACAAAGGACTATAATCATTACTCTCATTAGTAAGTGGAAAGCAGCAAGTAGAAGGTTCAAATGTCCTTGACGAAGGTACATCATGATGAAACACACAGTTATACTAAGAGGGGGGAGGGGGTGAATCAGTATAACAACAACCTTTTACATTTCACAACTTCATCAACCACACAGTAATACTTTAAAACTTAATCATACACAAGAATAACACACATGCAAAATCTAGCAATTAAGAACACACAATTTACATGGAAACCATTATGGGAAAAAACCACGGCAAAATATTGTTTATATATATACATCTTCTTCGTAGGCTCCAACCTGCTAATCTTACAAACTTCTTTTGTAGACACCAACCCCTTGGAGACACCAATCCCCACTTATAGATTTTCCAGGCACCAACCTGCTAGAGACTCCAACCCCCACAACTGAGCACCAACTCAACAAGACACACCAATCTCTTCTTTGATAGGCACCAACCTCCAAATTCTTCAATCGATGATGTCTTCACAAGCTCAAAATGTAGATACACTTTTCTTCACAACTCTAATCACAAATCTGATTTAGATATTGCAATGAATTCTCTCACAAATCTGATCACAATAATGCACTGCTTCCACAAATACTTCTGCCTTAATGTCTGCTCACAAATCTGCAATATATCTGTTCATGAATCTGCCATAATCTTCCTTTAATTTCTTTTCTCTTCTCACAAAATTTATGCTAAAGACCTCTCATAAATCTGCTCACATATCTTTCATAAATCTGCTCGAATATCTTTTTATTTCTGCTCTTCATGTGAATAATATTCCTTGTAATTGATTGATTATAAACCCTCTCACAACCTCTTATTTGTACCTCTCAAAATGCCTCTTCACCCAAGGGGGGTGACTCCTCCAGACAGGTCGGCCATGCAGCAAATAATTTTTTATTCATTTTAATTTCTTTGCTCAAAGTTGGGCACACCTCTCTAGGAGGTCGGCCCAATTTGGGAACCCAAAAAAAATAATTAAATTTGAATTTAATTCCCTAATATGGGCGGCTCCAAGGGGGGCCGATTTCATAAATAATAAAGCATTTAATTTTGTTTTTATTTAATTTTATTTAGGGTCACCACAATCACCAAGACGCCTTTGACATCAATGACAACATTTTTCCAACACATCCATTTCATAGCCACTATTTCTCCCCTTCCCTATCTGCTGGGCATGTGGGGGAGGCATGTGGAAATAAATATTAGTGGATGGAAGTTGGAAGCTTAGAAGCTTCCCAGACCTACAAATAACCTCCCTCTCACAAAAAGTTCCTATTTTGACTTATACTCTCTCAACTCATTTTTTCTCTCTTCGACAACTGCTGTCCTATATTGATCTGTAAACTGATATGGATAGTCCACTTACAGCTCTTTGATAAAAGATACAATCACACTAACTCTGAATTAAACCTCCCATGTTAGGAAAAACAGTAGAAATGTACTTAGTACAACAACAAAGTTCTAGAAATCACCCAACAAACATATGATTTCTGGAAATGACTGAAACAGAAAGGAAACAAGCAAGGAAAAGAGACTGAAATACAAGTTTCCCCAGGCGAAACCCTTAATGGGGAAAATATCCTGCAAGAGTGAGCTTCCAGCTCCTTATGTCACTATATTGCATCTGTTACAAGAGAAGAATGTCACTGGGACTACAATGAGCTGAACGAACACATATAACCAAGCTCAACACCTACACCATGCCTATAATTCCATGAAAACTCAGTTCTTCAATCTGCAACTCTAATAATGAACAATAAAGCAAGGTACACACAAGAGCGGCCCTTCTACAATGAACTATGTTCATTTTTATGTTTCCCCCCTTGCATTTGAAGAGTTTCCTAGAATAAAATGCCTAGAATGAGAACAAATGTCTTAGAAGACCATTTCCATATAGACAAAATGGGCAAAATCATTGATTCATGCAGACCAGCAGTTTTGAAAATGCCAGAGCAAAAACATAACCACCACAGCAAAACTGTAACCACCGCCTGCACAAACTGACGGTTTCATGTGCAACACAAAAATGCTATGTTCCAACAACATTCCTTACAACTTTTGACTTCCCTGAGAAGCTCCATCAACCCAAGGTCATCTACATAATTGAGGAATGTCTAGTTGCTACAAAACTGTTGTTTGCCATGTCCTTTTCTAAGTCTTCAGAGTTATGTAACATCTTCTGACTGATAGTGACGATACTAATCTCTTGGTCATGTAATCAACATCCAGTTTTTGGATCACACCTCCATTATTAGAAGGATTTTGGCCCCCAAAAGTTCAGGGACACAACAAGTGATGAAATCTCTTCCGCATATCCTCTTTGGGATACCATTATGCCATGCTTGGCATCTGACATTTGTGCCCAATTAACCAAGTTTTGTGCACTCCTCTTTGATTCCTCTCCTTTTGAAGCACCAAATCACCCTTCAGCTCCTCATTATTGTTCGAACTCAAAGCAAGATCTTCTATACGAGGAAACACTAAGTCTTCCTCTTTATCTAGCATCAAAGGCTCAAACAAAAGAAGATTAGCCACATTCATCATTAAGTGCATCTTCATTAAAGGAGGCAAATCAAGGTGAAATGCGCTCTCACCCATTTGTTCCAAAATTTGAAATGGGTCATATCTTAAGGGCTTGAGATTTCTTGCTTGCCCTTGGAATCTTTCTTTACCTAGATACAACCAAACTCAGTCCCTTGTGCTCAACCCAATGTTGGTGATGTTGCTCTTGTCCCTAGCTTGTGACTCCTTCAACCTCTACTAGACACAGAGATGAATCAGTCAAATCTTGTCAATGAACTTTTCGGTCTTGTGAACTTCTAAGGACACTTGTTCTCCATCTGCATGTGACTGTCCCAAAGCAACATATAAAGGACTAGGTGGTGGAAACCCAAAACATGTCTTAAATGGTGACAGATTGGTTGAAGTATGGACAGCCCTTTTATATGAATGCTGAAGATATGCCTAATTTTGATCCCAGCTCTTAGAAATGCTTTTGATTATATCTTTAGAGTTGTGCAAGTGTTTGATTCATCATTTTGGTTTGCCCATCAGTTTTGGCATATAATGTTGATTGATTTCTTCAATCAAGTACCCATCTTTTCTTACAATGAACACCAGAATTTCCATAAAAACTGTACATCACAATCCGAAATGATACTTTCAATTAAATCAAAATGCACCCATACATGTGAAAAGAACAACTGAGATGCATCTCTACCCTATGACTTTTTAAATGGAATGAGAGCATGTATTTTACAAAACTGATCCACCACCACAAAGAGATAACCATGCCCCTTCATTGACATGGGTAATCCTCTCACAAAATCCATGGAGATGCTCTCCCATGGAATAGAAAGTACTGCTAATGGTTGGTACAGCACCAACTTCCAATTGTTTGGTTTACTTACACTACACAATTTGTACCCTCAAATTAACTTAATGACATCCACTTGCATATATAACTATAACGCACTTTTGAATATTTTCAACACTAAGATCTTAGTGACCTCAAAATGAACAGCAACCTTAGAGGTATGAGCCTCCCTCAAGAACATCAACCTCCTTTCTTTTGGAACCATAACTTGCCTTAATGAAAAACAATCCCTATTGAAGATCAAAGCTAATGTCCGGTTCAAAACCAGCACCCTTACCCCTTAGTGTTTGCTTGTATATCTCTCCAAACTCTTCATCATACCCCATTGTCCTTTGCATAAAACTCTTTGGTGAAGGCTTCCAACTGTGAACAATAAAGGTGGCCTAGACATCATATCAACTAGTTTGTTGGTCACACCTGTAGTGTTGTAAAATTGCACTCCTTGCAATTTCACCTACATTTTTGCATCCACTTTAGTGTCCACTCCCTTAGTATTTGTGTAGGCTCATTTCAGCCCTTGCATCAACCTTCTCCCCTCTCAGGATGCTCAGGACCCCTTTTCAGCAACTCCCTTTGTGTGTCAGCTTTGCATCAAAGGTTGTATCTTCCTCATTCCCATTGTTTTCAAGCATGATTTGTCTAGACACTAGCGCACTGCACAAACGTCCTGCGACATTTCAATGTTCAAACGGTCATTTTTTTGGGTGCCTTGCCACTTGTCACTTACCTTTGTCAATGGTAATGGCTCAGGACGCTTTGTAACGGCTCAAGAACCTTCTTTTCCCTCTTAAAAATCCATCTTTCCAATTCATTGGTCTTCTTGATCCCTCTTGGTCTTTTCTTGCTTGCTCTATCATTCTCTCTTCTCTTTCTCTTGCTCTCTTGCTTACATAGCTCTATACAGCTTGCTACAACATCACTCTAAAGTTGTCACAATGCTCTCTACTACTCTCTTGGCTCTCACAGTCGTCTCTCTCTCTCTCTGGCGTCCTCAAGCCTTGCAGGTGATATCTTACTTGTATTGTGTCTTTGCGCATCTTGGGATTTCTCACATCCCCTATCTATGCATTTTATCATTGTGTGTATTATCTTGTATATTTGTTTTCTTGTCTATTAATCTATCTATCTATCTATCTGGCTGTTCGTGGAGGTGGGAACACCGCAACAGGGGTTTGACTAAGGCATGCCCCTAAACAGCCCCAACATTTTCCTCGGTCTTACGTGTGCAAGTATTGAAGATATTTATTTGTTGGAGGCTTCATTGCTTGGTTGGTTGTGAGTGCTTTCCTTCCCTTCCTTTATTTGATCATTTATATTTCATTTATTCTACGCTTTACTTAGTTTGCTTTACTTTACTTCAGTTATGTGATTCTATGTTACTTTCGTGCATTCTAAGAGTTCTTAGCAATCGGGGTAGAAGTAGTCATATTGTTGTTTTCTATGACATTCTCAATTTTCAGTCTCCACGAGACGCCTGCACGCCTCTGGGACACTAGTGTGCCGCGCTATCGTCTGTGTGCCGCGTTGTCGTCCTTGGTTGAGATCTCGTCAGTCTGTCCAAAAGACCTTTGTGACCTAGTCTTTCTGATTCTTGAACTCTCACTTTTACCCCGTCACTTGAGGTCTATTCTTTTTCAGCTTATTAGGTAGTTTGAGGTAGTTGAGGACCATTTGCTCCTTGAAGACTCTTGCTTGTCTCGAGACTCAAGGGTAGCGAATTTCCTCCTCTATAATACCATGCTTGTATTTGATAGCCAAGTGGAATTATTTTAAGAACCTCATCCATTTGTAATGCCTAGGCTGCTAAAATTTGGTTTGAGCTTGCAAATATTGAAGAGGTTGATTATTCATATGAACAATCATTTCTTTTCCCATCAAACAATGTTTTCACTTCTTCACCACTTGCACTAAAGCATACAATAGATTGTCATATGTGCAATATTTACCACTAATACACAAAAAAGTTCAGAATGATAGCAAACTAGTATACCACCTTGTAATAGACGAGCCCTAATAGCATGATCACTTGTATCAGTTTCTACCTCAAATGGTTGTTGGGAATTTGACAAGGCCAAAACAAGAGCATGACTAATTTTGGGTTTCAACTTCTCAAAGGTATTTTGCAATGTTACCCCAAGATTCTGGGACAAGGAGTCCCCAATTTTCTAGATTTTGAGGCCAAATTTGGGGACAGCAGCTATACAAAATATAGGGAAAATTTTAAATATATAGGGAAATTTTAAATATTTATATGAAAACATGGATAAGGCATGCATAATATTCATTATAGAACCTTAAAATATAACATTTGTGTTCAACATTATTTGTCAATACTCAATACGCATTCAAAATTCAAAATTAACATAAATAAATCATGAAACAATCTCCAAGTTATAGTTTATAAACTTATATCAAAATGCCCAAAGGCTACATTGTTGCCATATAGTTTAAAAGTATGATATGAAAATCAAAATACAATAAACAAAGGGCAGTAGCACTGTTGCCCCTAATCCGCATCTCCCATAACCGCATCAAAATCAGAGTCATCCTATGAGTCACTTCCACTGCCACTACAATGGTCCACCTCAGCCTCAACCAACGGAATCCCAACCAAACCCTCTGGTGTCTCCTCTTCATCAACCTAGGCCACATCCTCAAGATCAATATCCCACCATAAAGTTGGAGTTTGTCGATACTCTTTAGTTTGCCGATCCTAAAGCCGAAGAGCACTATGCACGGCCACTAGCTTCTTCGCTCGTCTAGAGGTAAGTCTATTTCACTTGAGGGAGTGGATAAAGCTATATGTGGACCAATTCCTCTCTGCAGCAGAAGAACTGGCAACCTGTGCAAAAAGGCAAGTAACAAGTGTCTTCAACTGCGATGTATCCCTCCCATGCCATGTCCACCATCCAATAAGGTTTGTTTGAGCTAATATAGCTCTATCCAACCTCGCATGTGGTTTACTCAAAGTTGGGCCACAAAGATTAGCAAAGTCAAAGAATTGTGTCCAAAGCACTAAAGCCTGCTCTACTGAAAACATCTTATCAATGGCCTGTGCGAACCCATCTAACCTCAGGATCATCACATATTAGCACCCTACCATCCCTTGGTGCATACCATTTGGGATTTAGAGCAAAGGCAGCCATATGAAGTGGGTCGTCCATTATGTTCCACCTCCACGTCACAATGGGCCTAATGTGTTGCTCATATAAACCCAACGTGGGATCCTTTGCCAAAATTGTTTGCTTGATCTTCCTAAGCATACTGTCAAATGTCTCATATATCTCTCCAAGACTAAGAGAGTCTATATCAGCATATCAAATGACATCTACAATAGGCAAGATGAAGGAGCAAATATATCTGCAAAATGCAAACAAAAAGTTCAAAAGAATTAATTGACATGTTAGGAACTTCAAAAGTTGGAACATTGGACAATAAAATTAAATAATAAATTCAAAAATTTAATATGAAAATCAGCAATATAATATGTCTTACCTCACATTGGACCACCAATCATCATCGAGGATCTTTTGTTTGATGGCTTTTCCTTGAGCAAAACTTGAATTAGGCCATCTAGTCCACTCTGCATTGACCATCATCATTTGTAGAGGCTCATGCACCTCAAGCATCCTCTCCAACAAGATGAAGTATGTGGCATATCTACATTCATTGTTTCAATGATTCATTAAAATTTAAAACAAAATCAAATTTAGAATACAAATTGAAATGTTTGAAGCTTCAAAATTTGAAAAATTGAAAGTGAAACAAAATGAAGTGGCATACCTTGTCTCAACAGGTTTGAGAAACTCCTTCTTTGAAAATGATCTAAAGAGAGCAAGTGAGATGTGGTGATTGCAAATGAACATCTGAATATCTCTAGCTTCTGCCACCACTTGTTTCACCCAATCCAACTTCCCTATGTCTTTCAATGCATTGTTCAATGCATGAACACAACATGGGGTCCAAAAGATGTGCTTATAAGTACACTTAACCATCAAACCAACTGATTTGCACACACGTGTTGAATTAGTGATCACCTGCACCACATTAGCAACCCCAACTTCTTTTATGGCATCTCTCTAAATAGAAAACTAGAAGTCTACATCCTTATGTTTCCCCGAACAATCTATGGCTCTAAGAAAATAAGAACCACCAGGGCATGTGACTATGATATTTATGAGTGGTCGATGTCTAACATCACTCCACCCATCCATCACTATAGAGGAACCCATCCTCATCCACATTCGCCTCATATCCTCCAATAACAGCCTCACCACTTTCTCTTCTATTTTGCACTTCATTTTCACTTTCACTCCCACTCCCACTGTTGCTCATGTTTTTTTAATTTTGAATGCAAGTTTTGTTGGCGTAATAACTAAGACTTTTGGTGTGTGAGTTAAAACGGACAGCTATGCACACTACGTAATGAGTGCTCTTCAAATTAGGAGGGGAAGCTCCCTCTTTTGCTAGTATGCATACTAAAAGTAAAGTAATCTAAACCTATCTTTTTTGACTCGACTGTGAGAGGCACAAGGTTAAGGAAACCAAGGATGTTGCAGCTAAGGGTTTTCCTTGGTTTTGCAGGTCTTAACTACAACTAAAACTAAATACTTTAATCTATCCAATTTCCTCAAGTAAACAGAGCATGAGGAAAAGGAGCAGGAATGGTTTTACACGATAAGTCGGGTACAGATTCACAACGTGAAGGCAAGGTGGCACAACAATTTGCTTGGCTGAATAGACTTATTATCACACACATCACACGATAAGCTTTAGGTACAAACTCTCAACATGAAGGCAAGGTGGCACAACAATTTTCTCAATTCGAATAGGCTTATTTATAACAAAACATAAAGGATAGCCAAATAGGACAGTAAATTGCATAGGCGAGACACGTGTACAATCTACGATCGAACTAGCCACTATATTTAACTAAGTCGAGCATTCACCATAATAATTGTATGAAACCCAAGTGGCATAACAATTCATTATCAAGACAAATACTCATGAACAGATACAAAAAGGCAATATTACAAGCAAGGTGGGCACAGCATATATAACTCTCTCATGCAAAAGTTATTTACAAATGAGCTGAAAGCTCTTATTTATAGACATCAAAGGTGAAGGCAACCCTAAAATCACCTTGAGTCAACTACAATCTTGCAATGCATGCACGATCTTATTGCTAAACCCTAATAAAGGAAACTATACAGTTGACTGGAAAGCTACCATCAGTTAACCGATACAAACAATGCTAACTGGACATGTGCAACATGCATGTCCTTATTGAAAAGAAAGCTAACAGATAACTACCATCAGTTAACTAACACTAACTAAGAGTCCATCCTCCTACGAAGATATCTCCAAGAATGAGATAGGCGTGCCTGATGTCAACAAGGAAAACTCAAAAACTGACATTGAGTTAACTGTTGCTCGTGACTCATCCTCGTAAACAACTACAGGATCTAACTGGACGTCTACTCTAAGTCCTCTCCATTTACCATCTCCTCTAAGAATTTATCGATGGTATCATCATCTGGCACTTTGACGCTGTCCACGATAATCAACTATCTGTCTAACTCCTTTTCTCCATCCTGGATTTCCCTCTGACTATCTCTAACCTCTGTGGTCACCTTCTTGAAACTGATAGTCAACATTGAGAACTCCTCCAACTTGGACGCCTCTGGGTCTCCACCTAGGTGACCACGAACTAGCTCTTCGAACTCAGCCTGAACTGCCTCCAACTCGGCATATGTACCATCCTCACGCCAATAATGACATGGGATTTGGGTGATGTATTCCCTAATAAATCGAAGAGTTGTGGCAACCTTCTCCTGAATCACGCCCATCTTAGCAGAAACTTTGTCATACGTTTCCACCCTGCAAAGATACAACTCTCTCCAAGTGAAAACCTTCCTTTTATCTTCTGCTACTTCAATGGTGTCATAAGCACCTGCAAGCTGTGATCTTCGGCTTACGCTCGGCTATGAAGATCTCAAGCTCCTAAATCATTTGGCGAAGACTATGTGCGTCAACCATCAACTGATATAGCTCTGTAAGGAGGTGCCGACCAGCAATGATGAAGTCCTCAATCCAGGTATCCAACAGCTTTCCTCGATTAATCAAGTAGCGAATCCTCTGCTGATCTGCGGCAGTCTCTCGAAGTTGCGAGAGTACAGGTGCTTGCCCCTCGTTTCCATGAAGCAAAATCAAGATGTAAACGCGGAGTTGCCTAATTTCAGCCTTGAGAGTTGCCTTATCTTCACCATCCTTCATGACACGTTCCTCCAGATTACTCGTGATGACCCTGAATAGGCTCACATCAGTGTGTCGAGTACTCTTACCTAGATTTGTCTTGACGAAGGTAAAATAACCAACATCAAATTCATCTAAGTTCTTGCCTTTTGTAGGTGTAGCAACCTCTATGATGATCTCGGCTCAGGATTCTTCTCAATGTTTACCTGCTTTTTGGCCCTCTTATTCAACCTATTCTGATAAGGTTCACCGAACTCAGATAAGTCAAGCTTATATGAAGGCATGTGCCTCTCTCTTCCCAATGACCTCTCGAGCCAAGATGTATAAGCAACGCTATCCTCTCGAGGTGAAGTTGCTTCTACTATGTCAGCTACTGGCGGATCCACTGGTATGAAGGTCTTGTGTACCGGAGATTCAGGCTCTGAATCAATATCTATAGGAGACGACTGTGGTGAGAAAGGTGGACTTGGAGATGACGAACCAGCCTCAACCTGATTTACCAGTTCTGTTGGAACTGTTGGCTTTGATGGAACTACTGTCTCTGCTGGAACTGGAAGTACTAGCTCCGTAACTGGAAGTACTGGCTCTCTCTCAACCTGTTTCCTCTTGGTGATGCTCTTCCCTTTTGAATTTAACCCAATCTTAACCCCTTCAAGCGACTTCAAGATAACCTTGACTCAAGGCTTCACCTTAGAAGTAGAAGGCAAAAGAGAAATCACCACTGCTGGCGGCTTTGCAACTGGGATCACCCTTTGCTTGCGCTTGCTCTCAAGGAAGTACATGCTTGTTTTAATAACTGACCTAGACAAGTCTTTTACTGAAGTATTCACTGGGACATACCAATCAGGTTGGCGAAGTGGCTGGCGAGCAACTTGATCTTTAACGAATGAATTGAGAAGTATCTCGCCATCATCATCAGACAAACCCTCCACATCCTCTGACAAGAAATCAGCAATCTATGGGAGAGTAAGCCTACAATAATGACGTCGACGCACCTCAAAGTCATCCTCACAGTTGACCCAGAAGTCCTCAAGCGTTGTCGAATGTGAAATGTTTTGCTCCAACCTTGCCGAATAATGACCCAACAGATCATAGGTACGCCTCTAAGGAAAACACTCAAGCCGGAGTTTCTCTAACTCGTTCGCTATTAGCTTGCAATCGGCAGCTGTCTTGCACTTGTAAATACCCAATCCAAAATGAAAGGTGAAAGCTCACTTGTGTCGATTGTGAAGGAAAGTGTGAACCTCGTGAGCTTGTCTCATAAACTCCATGAAAAGAACCTTGTTCGGCGGGTACCTCGGTAGCATCAGAGGCTCTCCTGTATATCCACCCGGATATATGTGAAAGTAGGGAATTGGATAAACCAATTCTCCATTGTTGATTGTGCCTCTGCAGAAATTCTAACATGCATCTCGTTGTCTAAATCTCTGACTGTCCTCATAAGAAAGTGATCATTCACTGCTCTAAAGTCCTATTCAGCTTTCGAAAACTCCAACTAAGAGTAGTATTCGCGCACTCGTTGAACGCCCAAAACTCCATTGGTCTTCAATAGTTTAAAGCTACCTTGAAATGCAACCAAGTAAACTAGAAAGGTCACCATGTGAAATTCGTGCATTTTAAAGAACTCTGTAATCTGTTGGTGAAGACACTCACTGATAAACATTGCCCAATCAAAGGTTTCTTTCTTATCAATAACTCGAGAGATGGGGTAGAACAGCCATGGTCTCAAAACACTTGCGTCTTCTAAACCTACTAATCGGTTGAGTAAAGTTATCAAAATGGTGATCTCATCTTTGAACTCACCACGCCCAATTTTCTTTGGCATGTTGGTTTTCTGAGCTTTTAACCAACGTTGAGCTACTTTCTTCTGCGATTTGTCTGTTTCCTCCTCCCATAGTCTATCACAATCTGGAATAGATACTACAAAATGATCTGAGCATGAAGGAATAGAAAAGCATTTTTCTACATCCCTCGATTTAAGGCTACAAACAACCCTTCCATCCGTCGACCTGATTTGTCTGGTAGACGAGTCATAATGCTTAACACAAGCAAATACGAACTCGAGGTCAAAGACTAAGATGGAAATGGATGTTGCTGCAAGTATCCCTAAACACTCAAAGTTCCTGATTGTAGTACTGCTGGTACCCTCCAATGTATTTATTTAATTGATGACGGGATAAACATGATTCAAGTCAGTATTAGTAATTTTCAGAAAATTATGAAGAAAGACCTATTTGGCCTTATAATCTATGGGATTATGTTGCATTCTAAATAACTAGATTTTTTACTGTAAAGTCGGGTATGTTCGGACAACTTTGGAAAAGGTTGAAAAAGCTCGGGGATAGGCTAAAAATAGCAAATGGAAGTGAATTTTTCGGGAAAAATTCTAAGATATGGGTTTTGTGCATAATCAAATTCTAATATAACCCAAATCGTCAGAAATGCGAAAAAAATGTGATTTAGGCTTGCATGCAAAAGGTTTTCGGTTGAGATTTGAACTTGCAGTTAGGGGCACTAGAAGCAATTTTTCCTGCGAAAATCTGGAACATGGGTTTTGTGTAGAATTGAATCCTAAGACAACCCAGGTTGACAGATTTGCGAACAAAACGTGTTTTATGCCCACATGGAAAGAATATTCTGGAAAAAAGCACAATGCTCTAGAATAGAGGCAGCAGGACAATTTTCACAAAATAATCTAAGACATGGGTATTGTCATTGATGCTGAAATACTCGAACCCAGATGATGCTTTTTTGAAAAAAATTCCATTTTCTTTGACATGCGAAGAATACCTAAGACGAGAATAGAGGAAAATAAGACAAAAGAATAGAAGTTTTTATTTGCTTGTTTTCTCCCCTCTTCTATAGAAATTCGCCTATGCTTGAAGTAGATCTGATGAAACCTACATGCAAATGTAAAACGAAGTCTGAAATATTCTTCTCTCAAACACTCTGAATCTGTAGCTACGAAAAAACACTGAAATCTGACACCTATAGCACCTTCAGATCACTTTCATGCACAAGAAAAGACGTTTTTCTCAAACTCAGATGAAGAATAATGGACACCACAAGAAAAATATATAAGAAAATATATTCTAAGGTGTATTGAATGCATGCTAAGTCTTGGAAAATGCGCTTGAAGTCTAACTGAACCTTCAAAACCCACGCACGGCCTCTAATTGGCTTCAAAATCAGTTAACTGAAAGAAGAACAAACCCTAATTGGGGCGCCACCTTGAAAAGTTCAATTAACTGTGCATGCAAACTAATTTTAGCCACTTACAGACTAAAAATAGGTTCTAGAAGAAGTCGACTTGGAAAGAGTTGAACTGAAGATCAATTTTCAATTAACTGCTTCACCTCTAATGCGCACTTCTATTCTTGACTTCAAAAGTCAACCTTTGACTTTAGGTGTTTTTCCATACTTAGACATTTTTCTAAAAAATTTGAATCTGAAACCTCACCGGAGCTCATGTTCGACCACTGATTCTGATTGATTGCCATGTCCGATCAACTGGATGACAGTTTCGTTGAAGAGCAGGACCAAATCTAACAAAAAGACTCCTTGAGGCGACAACCTATAATTCATCAATCTGAGGCCTCAAAAAGATGGGCACCCCTGGCCTCCAGGGGCGCTTTTTGACCTCAAAATATTTTTAGGCATTTTCCGTTATTTCACTTAACGTTTCCCGGAGTCCGGCAAAACTTTAGAACGTGTTGAGTGACTCACTACGGAGCAGACTGAATTCTAAGAAAGAGCTCTTGGAGAGCACTTTGCATAAAAACATCATTTGACCTTTCTAAAACATGGGCGCCCCTAACCTCCAAGGGCGCTTTTCCCAACCAATGTTAGCCATTTTCACAATTGGCTAAATTCCACTAATCTTCTGGCTGCAGGCTGCTGAGACATCCTCTGGCCCGGCTGAGATAGGCAACGTAAAGCTGGAGCTGACACGAATAGGACGAGCATCTGAAATCATCAAACAAACTGAATCCAAGGCTCCAAAACCTTGGGTGCCCCTGGCCTCCAGGGGCACTTTTCACATTTCTGGATAGTTTTGATCAAGTCTGGAGCCTCAAGTTTGACCTTTGACCATGGCAACTCTGATTCACTTGCTGACAAATGCGTTGCGGAGCTGGATCAAGACGGAAACAAACCTCCTAGGTGTCACTTGATCAGAAAACCTCATTTGGAGCTCCAAAAAGATGGGCGCCCCTGGCTGAGAGGCGTGCTTTTTCACTCCAGAGTTAGTCAATTTTCCATTCCCCTCGTTTTGAGTTCAATCTCCAGTTTCAGGTGATATATTGATCCGTTGGACTAGCTGGATGACTCATCGCGAAGCTAACAGGAATCCGGAGAAGACATCTTGGAAGAAACAAGTCACAAAAAGTTGATTTAGATCTCCAGAATGAAGGGCGCCCCTAGCTCAGAGTTGCACTTTTTCACTCCAGACAGCCATTTTATAGCATCTTCACCTCGTTGAAAAACCCCTCCGAGACAAAGTAATTTTTCGAACAAAACTCGCCATAGAAACATCATCGAAGCATTTTGAGCTTAGCTTTCGACACCGAGCACCTGGCCATCTACCATTGATGAGTTTAGAAAACCTAACTTCTCACTTGAAAAAATGAAAACTACCCACCAAGCTTAAACTAAGTTTTAACCTGAAACTAACTTTGCCATTGTGATCGTGAAGCAAAATAAGCCAATCAAGATAAACTTCAGCCAATTCTAACAAGTTTCAATTTTTAGGGTTTTTGACCTAAAAGCAGGGGTCCAGAAACCCTAATTTTCATTTTTTTCAAATTTTGCCAGTATCTCCAGAGCATCACACTGACTCAAAGCCAATACTTGAATTGCCCAAAAACTATGTTTTGACATCGTTTTAACAAGGTTTAGACCATTTTAAGCAAAATGTCTTAATGAAGCGAAAAAATTGGTTTGGGTACAACAAGTTTCAACTGAAAAATGCAAAACAATTAAAAAAATAAGACATTATATGCTTGAAATTTTGCAAAAAAAAAATAAAATTAAAGAAAGGAAATGCATACCTCTTTGGTGGATTTGCACTCTCAACAGCACTAACTTCAACCTCTTCTCCTCCAACATGTTGTTCTTCCTCCTTCAATGGCTACAACTTCAAACCCTTGGTTTCTCTTTCTCTCCTTCACAAATGAATGAAATGAGGAGTGTTTTTTCCTCATACGATAGCAAATAATATTGGGGCCCACAATAACATCCAATTCAGGACTTTTCCTTTTCTAAAAATGTGTTTTTTTAATTTTTAAAACATTGTATGACGTGAGGGACGACCGACCGTCCCCGAGACAGTCAAGGGACGGCTCAGGCATCCCCTGGCCATTCTCGGGACAGTCAATCGTCCCCCTTTCCCCATTGATTGTTCCCTTGTTTCCAGGATGTTTCCCAAGTTTTGCAAAAAAAAAAAGGGGGACGCCAAGGGACCATCCCCTAGTCATCCCCCTGTACCCGAGACATCTCGAGGATAGGAATGGGCCATTTTAGGGGGGGAACACGTCCCCTGGTTTCCCTGATATTTTGAATCGGCTGCCACATTTGAAACACTTTCCACTTCCTATAATTGTGTGCAATGGTGTTGCTATGGATGAGAAAGACATAACAAACTTCCTCACATAATGCACGGCTCCCATTAAACTCCTAGTTTTAGTGACATTAGAAGGCTTTGGACAATTGACTATGGCTTCTATGTTTTTTGGGTCTATTCTCATCTCTCCATCTCCAACCTCATGTCCAAGGAAAACAAGTGGTTGTTGTGCAAACTTGCACTTTTTAAAAATAAAAAATAGTTAGTTATCCTTAAATATTTGCAAGACTTGCTTGAGATGCAACAAATGTTCTTCATAAGTCCTACTGAAAACTAGATACTATAACGTAAGAGTCAAAAAATAGTCTTAATACTTCATTCATTAGCCTCATGAATGTTCTCAATGCATTGCAAAACACAAATGGAAGTACAAACTGCTACTAGAGCCCTTGTTTCATCTTAAATGTTGTTTTCCATACATTTTCACCTTTGATTCTGACCTACTAATATTCAGACATAAGATCTAACATGATAAATAGTTGTAATTGATACCTATTCTTGAAAGTTACCTTGTTCAAGAGACTATCATCCATATACATCCACCAAGTGCCATCTTTCTTAGGATACCACGACTCTCAAAAGACCACAAAATGAAGTGTCGGGTTTGACTACTCCTATAATTTCCCCTTTTTCCTAGGCAGTGGTCAAGCGTAGCGATTAGTCTACTAACTAGTCCCCATAGCTAACAGAGTGTTCAAGGGACCTTTTTGAGGGTACTCTTTGGTTCGATAGCAAACCCTTCGATGCTTATTTCAATATTCTTTAGCTCTTCATCCCCATTTATTTGTGGTGCGCCTTTTGGAGGCCAATCAAGAGACTTTGATGCATACTTACTATTTATAGTAAGTCACTGGTATGGTCAGTTCGCAGAGTGTATATCTGGCATGGTGGCATAATTATATCCTGGAGTTATATTGGTAATATTGGTCTTGTGCATTTAGTATTAATAACACCAAATAATAAAGTGTATTATTAAAATATTATAAAAGGGCATTTGAAGTTCGTTTAATTCAATTTTGGATTATTATTGTTGTTTGGAGAAATTTGGAGAAGAGCTTCAACAAGGGTTTGTTGTTAGTTTGAAGATTCAGGCTATCTTGAAGTCGAAATCAGAGGGAATGTCTACAGGTGTGGAAGATCACCCAAGGGCATTCTGAGAGAATCTTATTTCAGAGGTTATCACAGAACTTCATCAATTTCTTGGAGATCATCCTTCAGGGTTTTACAGAGCTTTCAAGATCAGAAGTTGTTATTCGGGTATGAATGCTTTCAATGTAATTTCATGGCATAAATAAATCTGATATAATAATATATTTGTGCTTCAGCATTTCTTTGTTCTGCAATTTTATGCATTATCTGGCAATTTCTACAGAAACATAAAACATTCATCAAAACAAAGATAGGCAAAATCAAGAAAGAAAATATCCTATCAGAGGTGGGATATTTCAGTGGTATCAAAGCCCAGTTTTCCTACCATCCTGTGTAAAGAAGTTTTCTTCTTTAGGGTTTGAAGAATTTATTCGAATTTGTAGAATATTGATATTATTGGTTGAAGACCAATTTCTAAAGTTTTGGGTTTGTTACTCATTTTGGTGGTATGGAAAGCAGACGATATCTGTAATATCTTTATCAGTAAAGCTACTATTGATATTTGCCCCAGAATTAAAATATCAATAACACTATTTTGAGGGTATCAGTTGATATATAGTGCGAGGAACAAAATTTAGAATATATTTGAACATTTCTACCAATCTGTACATGGTTGATGATTTACACAGCAACACAGCCTTCAGAAAAGTATCTCATACTAGTCGATTATATTAATCACAATGGGAGCTTATGTTATTGAATTTCAGAGTGATTTTAAGAGGCCATAATTCTCCTATGGTCACCATAATAAGGGAAAGATTATATTATTAAGTCTTGAGTCGATAGCTTCAGACTCCTTAGTCTTCACATTGTCGTGTCTATCTTGGAGCCTTGCGTGGCATGTGTGATCAGGGAGTCAAAGTCAGGATTTTGGACTCTAGCAAGACGTTGAGCCGCATCCCCTTTGGTCAGCGTATTTCTTCTTTATTGCTATCGGGTTTCTCTTCTAGATAAATACAAAGGAGTTTGTATCCTTCTACTAGCCGCCACAGTTCAACATAAAATGAAATAAAGAGAGCCGCTTCAAGAAAAGACAATCAGATAAGACAAAAACATGGAAAAAGACAAACTTAGTGACATGGCATATACAGACAAATAGGAAAGAAGTTCGCACCATATTTAAAGGAAATCATGGTGTCATAAAATACTACCCATCGCTTCACTTCTCCAATCACTGTGCACAAGGAAAAGACAAAAAGGTATTTTGGAAGATATCGGTTGCTCCTTGCTTTCTTGTTGTAGGTTTCGATGCATTGATAGAGACCAAGGAAAGGTACGCGGTTATTAGGTGGTAATGTGGAGCTGAAGAGACAAGACGTGAGTCATACTGGCCAAATGTTGGGATATTCTTTTTGCATAAGCATTCGTGGTGTTTAGAGCTGGACGTGGCCATAATTTGCATTTACAGTTGATATTCTGACTGCTATTAGTGAACTACATTGCCAAACATGGGTTCCTAAAATAAAGATAAAGCCTGAGACTATTTGAAGGAGATGTAACAACATGAAAGTCTTTGAGGTTTGCGTTGAAGTGGCAATTTGTCCAGGTCAGAATTACCTTTTTATGCTCAGGTTCAGGAATATCTCTGTTTCAAGAAATAATAACTTCTAAAAGTAAAAGCATTTATCTGCTATAAACATTCTATTGCAATATTCCTGGGTGTGGTTTGCATTGAAGTGGCAATTTGTCCAAGTCATAATTACCTTTTTATGCTCAGGTTCAGGAATATTTCTGTTTCAAGAAATTATAACTTCTAAAAGTAAAAGCATTTATCTGCTATGAACATTCTATTGCAATAGTCCTGGGTAAATTCCAGAAATATAATTGAGAGTTTTGAATCTTCGTTTGTATAATATATGGACTAGCAAGTTGAAGTCATGAAATGTATGTGAATCAATTGATAATCCTGCATGCTTTTAACCTTTGAAACATCTCAAACCAGCACTCATAGTTTTTAGTTTCAGATTTTAATCATGGATTCAATCAGTGACAAAGAATGGGTATCAGATGATAGAAAGTGGTTGGCAAGAATACTCTATGAAACCGGTAGTAAGCTTGGTAGTCAACCTCAACTAAGTATGATACTTTGGTCACACTGAAAAGAATAGAAGAATGTTTGAGTCTTGTTGGACAGTCACCTTCTGATTTGTCACAGATAGCAATGACTCCAGCAGTGACTTCTTTGGGTGAGCGTGGGTTATTGAGACACGAAAACTAGGAGATAAGGCTCATTGTTACTCTTTGCCTCAGTGAAATAATAAGGATTACAACTCCTCAAGTTCCTTATAATATTGGCAAAATGAGGGAGATATTGCAGCTGATTATTGAAAGCTTTGATGGGATAGGTGATATCAGAAGTCTTTCTTTTGGGAAGAGGGTCAAGGTCCTAGAGTTGATGGCACGGGTGAGATCGTGTATTGTTATGATTGACTGTGATTGTAATGACCTTATTTTACAGATGTTTCATCTCTTCTTGGATTCCATCAATGAAGAACATGATAAATCTATTCAAGACTACATGAGGATCATTATGGCTTCAATTATAAATGAAAGTGATGAAATTCCTCAGCCTACCTTATCCCTATTGTTGGCTATTCAAAAACAAGTACAGGTGACATCTACAGCTGCTTATAACTTGTCTTACAGTGTCTTCAAACAATGTGAGGGTAAGTTGAGGCCCTACTTGTTTGATAAGAAGCGGGTGGAAGAAGAGGGGTTCAAATCAGACGTGGTTGATGATGGGAATGCCTCACATCATGGTAGTTGTTTGACAGAACCCCAGGATGACATTTTCAGCACTCATGAAGTTGATATCAGCCTTGAAAACAAATCAGATTGTATGTTGTGTGACGCTGATCTAAAATCAGAAAATTTATATGAAATTGATGGGTCCCCAGAGTCCAATCGGTTGGCAGGACAACTGAAGGTGAATGAAGATCAGATTGATGCAGCCATTGGACATTTTGATGATACACTTCAGCTGATAGCAAAGTATTGTTGGAGGATTCCAGGGATACTGAAAAAATCCTAAAGGAGGACTTTCCCTTGAAGGTTTCCAAGCACTCGGAGAGGCGTTGACGGTAACAAAGACCAACTACCTAAAGCAACTCTCAGATAGAGATCACCTACTCATGCTTGGTTAGACCTATTTTGATGTGTTGAAAGGGACAGAGGAGAAGGTTGGCAAGCTATCCTATGAGCTTGAGGTTACCAATGATTCTCCGAAGAGCACTCAAAAGGCCCTTCAATAATCAGAGATTCAAATAGACAAACTCTATGAGGAATTGAGCTTGGCTCAATCAACATCATCCATAGCAAAAATTTACTCTTCCAAGGATGCCATGACGCCTACGGATGAGAGTGGTACTTACGGGTTGAGGGCCCAAGATATAGACATGACGAAGGCAGAGATGCATACACCTTGTGGGCCAGCTAGCAGTTAGGTGCATGCATCCGCACGACACGGTTACTAGTCTCTACATTGGCGGAGTAGAGATTTCTATTGGTATGTCTTGTGCTGAGGAAGCAAGGTTTTGTGTGACTAGGATGTTGAATCATCACACTGTCCCATCTTATGTGCATGAGGATTGCGGGGCGTCTACTAGTGGGAGCATGTCTCCTACATTTGCCAGCAAATCGGGTATTTTTGGTTGAGGTAGATGGTAGGCATGAGCCTAATGAGTTGTTAGGACTAAAGGAACAGTTGATAGTTGTTGAGGATAGGGTTGTCCAAACCTTATCTCGTTTCCACAGCACACACAAGTTTGCGGAGTACCTCCTGTGGTCAACACAATTAGAGGAAAGGCGGACAGGGGTAGTAATTGGGACTTCCATAGCTAGTTTGCAAACTATCATGTGTGTCCTAGAGGGAATTAAGTCAGTTTACCTCCAATTGCTATTAGATAGAGACTTTGCTATCGAGTTCACATAGAGGACTTGCAAGGCAACTACCCAATTTGTCCTTTTGAATCAGAGACGTGAGCCACCTCCTGATTCAGGTGATGAGGGTGACAAGGCGTGCATTCCCAATGACTATACTGGTCAACCATTGGCACAAGCAAGCGCATTCCATCCTAACTGCATAGTAAGGTGTGCTCATCACTTCTCTTTTGTTCCACACACAGATGATCTAATGGTGTGTAGGTGTGGGTTGGCTCGAGATTCATATCATCCATTGTGGGATGGAGTGCTTCCATCTCCGGAAGATCGAACCAAAGTCTGCAGGTATCTGACTCTATTACTTACAAATGGTTGTTTACAGGGACAGGGATCAGATTTTCATCATGGAGATGTGTACTTGGCAGAGTTTGCAACTTCCTCTGGCACCCTATGATCCTGGAAGTTTTGTATGCATTCCCATAGGTTGGATATTCAATCTAGATGGTGCTGATCTGTTTTATATCAGCAACCTAGGAGTTGTTAAACCATTTCTAACACCTATGGGGGACACTCATCACATCCATAGGAGATCTGTAGAGTTTGGAGAGAGGTATTGTGATGCAGGCACTTCGAGTTACTTCCATCTCCTCATGTTTGATGGATGTGAGTTTCTAGTTTGTTGGGATCTAGGTGGTAATGGGTTTGGCTCGTCAATTTAGTTGGATCTCGATGTGTTGCTTCACCACTATCAGCATGGTGAAGATTATATCAGTGTAGCGAAGTGGAAGTCAACGGGTTGATGGGAAAAATGGGACATCTTAGAACGAAACATCTAAGAACAGCAGTGCCTTTGGTGATTTTCATTTCTTCAAATCACCTCAAAGACACAAACCACTATGCCATAAAGTGGAAATAGGCACAGTTGTTTCCCCCATTAATCCTTCTGAGAAAATTACATGCAAACAAATAACAGATTCAACACATATGCACAGATCCAATTCACAGAATCTAACAACATGGAAGACAAAACTAATGAACACACAGATTTACGTGGGGAAAACCCTTTCAACAAAAAAACCCCACCCTCCAAAAGATCCAGCCACTGTATTATTCAGCAACAAACAGAGTTACAATACAATCTCAAGCTCATAGCCTTTACTGGAGTTACACCTTGTTTCATCTGGAGAATACAGGCAACAACAGTTCAGAATCCTCACACTATTACAACACCCTCACATAGCACACGGTGTAGATTCATCTCATCTCACCAATCGACTCTCTCAGCCAACCTAACGGCCACCACAATTTCATATCTTTGTATGTTCTGTGTGTCTTAGTGTTCACAGTTACGATGCAATCTGCATACCGCTCGAACACACACACTTTGTAACTGCTCACCTCCTTTCCAACCAATAGCCATCAGGGTATTTGATTACCCCACCAACAAGCTTCCCTCATGTCTGATTGCACCGCCCTGCAACACGCATTGAGTCGCCCCGCATTAAAATGATTGCCAAGAATAATATCATATCTGCACTCCGTCAACCACTGAATCGAATCATACATTTAATGCAAATATATCGCTAATCAGAAATAAAGCTTTCGGCCAATAATTGTCGATTTACAACAGCGATGTAAAATCAACAAACGACATTGTGCCACGTGTCGGCACATCATTCGTCCACCGCTCTGACTATCGCCCAAAGAGTCAACAAAACCCCGTGGTCCTTTTACCGCGCTACCGCTGACCATTCATCATACGCCCACGGTAAGGCGGTATACACCGCACTACCATGCCCAAGCAAGAAGACACCCGCGATAAGGCAGTGACAACCCGTTCGCTTGATTGTCACCATCTACCGTGCCACCGCGGCTCAAAGAACAAGCCTTCACAATATAGCGGTAAGCATTTGTTGTTGTCCGCCATGTCCACCGCACTACCGTGCTCAAGCTAAAAGGCATCTGCGGGGTGGTGGTAAGCCACCGCGTAACCGCTAGTCAATGTGAAGCCCACGCAATAAGGAGGTGACACCGCGGTACTGCTCCAAGACCAAAGGACTCCCGCGGTAGGGAGGTAACCATCTACGCCGACAGCCACGGTTCACCACGCCACCGCCAAGGAAGGTAAAGGACTTTGCGGTATAATCGTAACACCGCATAATCGCACCTTAACAAAAAGGGGCCCATGGTAAGGCGGTAACCCCGCGCAACCGCCGAGCAGACAAAAGACCTCCGCGGTAGGAGGTAAACCACGCAACCGCGCCACCTTCGAAAGCTCCCAGCGGTATAGCGATAAGGCATGAACAAATAAGATCTGCCAAGTCCCTAAACATAGATTCAAGCCAGAAAGTTGAGGCATAAATTTTCCAACAATATGTATGGTAGACTTCCATTTTGGTTATAGGATCCCGAGATTTCTTGGTTTGGTAGATTGCTCTACATTTGGGAAGTTGTTCACAATAATGTTGAGCATATTCCTATTTCTATCCAACGGATGCAGTGGATAAATTGTTGGGCATTCTACAGATTGATTTGGGATCCTCGTATTCAGATGACAGGCCAGGGCATCTAGGTGAGGATTGCTTGGGGACAAGCAATCTTGGGGAGGGTGGATTGTAATGTCCCCTTTTTCCTAGGCAATGGTCAAGCGCAGTGGTTAGTCTACTAACTAGTCTCTGTAGGCTAACAGAGTGTTCAGGGGACCTTTTTGAGGGTAGTCTTTGGTTTGATAGCAAACCCTTCGGTGCTTATTTCAGTATTCCTCAGCTCTTCATCCCCGTTTATTTGTGGTGCACCTTCTGAAGGCCAATCAAGAGACTTTGATGCATACCTACTATTTATAGTAAGTCGTTGGTATGGTCTGTTGGTAGAGTGTCTATATCTAGCATGGTGGCATAATTATATCTTGAATTTATATTGTTCCTGTGCATTTAGTATTAATAATGCCAAATAATAAAGTGCGTTATTAAAGTATTATAAAAGGACACTTGAAGTTTATTTAATTCAATTCTGGATTATTATTCTTGTTTGGAGAAATTTGGAGAAGAGCTTTAGGAAGGGTTTGTTGTTAGTTTGAAGATTCAAGCTTTCTTGAGGTCAAAACCCCTCAGAGAGAACAATGTCTACAGGTTTGGAAGATCACCCAAGGGCATTCTAAGAGATAATATTATTTCAAAGGTTGTCACAAAGCTTCATCAATTTCCTAGAGATCATCCTTCAGGGTTTTACAGAGCTTTCAAGATTAGAAGTTGTCATCCGGGTATGAATCCTTTCAATGTAATTTCATGGCATTAATAAATCTAATATAATAATATATTTGTGCTTAAGCATTTCTTTGTTCTACAATTTTATGCACTATCTGGCAATTTCTTCAAAAACACAAAACATTCATCAAAACAAAGACAAGCAAAATCAAGAAAGAAAATATCCTATCAAGGGTGGGATGTTTCAACTCCTTAGTCAATAAGTGCCTTCAACTATGCCTTAACTTCATTGGCTTCCACTATGCTTTGCCATAGAAAGTTGGATCCTTCCAACATATGAGTTCTAGAGCTAATCTTTCCAATCCAATGACAGCCTATATTCATTGAAAATAGATAGAATTTTTTTCATCGAGATAGGGGTTCCCAAAAATAACCCCACATATATCCAAGGGAATCACATAAAACACTACCTCATTTGTAAACTCTTAAGTAATCCCAAAATGCATCTTACATTGCTTAGTAGCAATTGAATCCATGCCTTGTTTGAACCACCTCAACAAACAAGGACGAGAATGGTCTTCAATCTTCAAACCAAGTTTGTTAACCAGCTTGCCGAAAATAAGGTTACTTGCAAATGGGTATCAAATAATGCATCAAACTCCTTACCTTTTGCTTCAATTTTGATGTGCAAAAGTCTAGTGAGATTTTTTCATTAGGAGATAGAACACTCACCAAACAAGCACCCTTGCAAATCGTGGCACATGACAAATTTCAATCCTCAACAAAGTCCCAATTTATCTCCTTGCCCTTTCTCACATAGGTAACAGTCATGTCTTTCCCCTTCCTCACCCAGGAAGGTGTTGTTTTTGGATACAAACTCCAACATCTCACTTCCAAATGACCCTTCTCACAAAGAGAACAATAAACTTCCCCTTAGTTTTGCTCTTGGGATTTGCCATGGTAGCAGCATTCTTCTTTGTGATGAGCCCAACTAGCTCCAACTCAATTCCTGTTGTTTTTTGCCTTATTCTTTTGTGTTTTGATTGTTTCTAAGAAGAATTCTAGATAGAAGTAGAAGGTGCGCCAAGCATAAATTGTTGTCGGAACTAAAATTTAAGCTAAAACAAGGAAACTGCCATCATATTAACAAATATTCAACCACTACAAATAGATTATGCACAACAGACATACCTGAAATCCTCCAGATTAATTAAATAAGGAAAATTTGGACATGGCAGGCAAGAATGGCTGAAATTGTGAAAAATCAATGCTTGGCCTCTGGATTTGCTTTCAATCATGCAGTAGCTGGTGAAATGGTGCTAAGAAGGTAGGACGCCAATGATAGAGTCAAGAAACTACCTGAAAGAGAGGCGTTTTTGCCTCTAGGTTCACATGCCCTTTTTTGGTGAACATGCCTTGTGAAGGAGAATGGTACAGCCTTCACATGAAAGGTACGGCTTCAACCTCTGTTGTAGTCTATAGCAAACTGGAAGGTGAGAATGGTGACCCAAGTGCAAAGCCCTTCCTTGTTATTGAAAAAATCTGGTAAAATATGCACAGATAATCTCAAATGAAGCACAAATGAACTCATGTATGAAGCTCCCACAATAGTAATCATTCAACTGGTATCTCACAGCCTCACAATCACAGATTCAATGAAGAATTGGTCGCTCTCCAGTGAAGATTTTCCTAAAACCCTTGTCCTCAAACAAAATCATAGAGAAGATATTAAGATGCAATGTTAAATAGTCAAGAAGTGAGGTTGACTTGCATCCTTTTACCTTATATCTACTAAAAAGCACAACTTCCCTTGAAAACCCCTAACTTTTCCATTTAAAATACATTTAAATGTATTTAAGTTGTATTCAATAGTCAATTAAATACCTTGGGCGTGTTTTTTCACTTAAGTGATTTAATTTATCACTTAATAAAATATTTAAGTGGCTATTTCACTTTATAAAGTCAATTTGACTTCATAATAAACCATTTAAGTTAAATAATTAACTTAACCACAAAAATATTCGTAACTCCCTCCAAACTCAGTATTTCTCCGTGTCATCAGAAGCTGGTGAACACTGAACTAAAAACGCCTGTACTAAATCCAATGTTGAAATGAAGGAGTGGGAATGGCAATACCCACCAAAAACGGTCACTGACCCCCTAACCAGATCCTGTCAGCCCACGAAGGTCCAAGAAACAGGCTAACTCCACTGCTCCTGAAAACTGACTAGAGTGGGGACATTACATTCTTGCCTTCACCTTTGTTTTCTCCTTCATTCTTATCAACACCAAGTTGCTTCTCTTCACCTTGTTGCTTGTGCTTGTAAGAAGAGTTCCCCATCTTCTCTAGCTCAAGGTGACATGCTTGGGCACACATCTCATCTATGTCTTGACGTTCGATCATTACGAGTGGTCTTTTCAAGTGTCTAAACAGCCCACCAATGTATTTCATTAATACTTAACAGTCCATGACATCATTTCCAAGTTTCACTACTTTCTTCTTAAATTGCTAGAATAACCTTGTACGCTTTGACCTTGTCTTTGAATCAAGTAATGCAACTGCATCACTCCCTCCTATTTGTGGCAAATTGGTTAGAATTGTTTTCATAGCAGCACTTTGAAACATCTTTTCTAATCCCAAAAAGTGTACACAGTTCTCATACCATGTAAGAGCATGCTTAGACAATTTCAACCACGTAAAAGAAATTTGTTGATGGAGAAACCTCTTGTGAAGATTGAACTAAACCTCCATTTGAGAGACCCACTAATCAAGCTTCTTTGCACTAATCTAACCATCATAGGGCTGAGTATTGATTTTTGCCTCAACTTTGAGGAACCTCCTAGATAAAGACTCTCCTTGCTCTTTGTAATGTCCCCATTTTTGGCACTACACTTTCCAGTGACTGATAGCCTATTCCCGAATGCCTGTAGGCTAGTCAGAGGCAAAATTAGGGTTTCCAACTACTTGGAAGTTTCTTTTTTGAATTCAAGGGTTTGCATGTTGGAGTTTTACAATTTGGTTTTTGGATTCTTTTTGGGTTTTCAGAGAGCTTCGCAATGGTATGACATGCAACTACATCAGGTAACTTTTCCGAACTTACTATTTTTAGTAAGTTACGAAGACTGCTCAGTTTGTGATTAAAATGCATTTGAAGTCACTTACTATTTTTAGCAGTATGCTATTTATAGTAAGTGTTATTTTTAGCAGTGCTATTTCTAGCAGTGGTTCAGCAATTCAGTTCATTGGCTATTTCAGGCAAAGGCAGTTTGAGCAGTTTGTTGAGTTTTGGCCTCCAACACTCTTGGAGCTTGTTTTGGCAAGTTCAGCACTTGGCGAAAATGATGTTTTAAGTGAAATATAACTTAAGCCATTTTGGATGACTTATTGAGGAAATATTTAAGTTATATTATAAAGTATCTCACTTAATATTTTGGACGCTTCATTTGGTGAGTATAAATGTTTTTAAGTGAAATATTGCTAAGGCTAAATTGGACGCCTAGCTTTGGAGAGATATTTGGATAAATATAAAGTATTTCACTTAAATGTATTTGGACGTCCAACTTATGATATTTGCTTTTGATAAAGTTTATTTCCTCATATGCTTTTGGACGCCTAAGTCTTGGAGTCAAAGATGCAACTCAAATGCAAATTTGTTGGTGAATGTGAATTTCATTTTGGGCACCCTAATTGGAGGGAAAAAGAGTGTTGGCCTTTATTTATATTATCTATTGCTTATCATAACAAAATGTTGCTGAAATGATTTCAAACTCCTTGTTTCAAGGAAAGCATACCTCCTAGCTAATATCGGTTTTGTGTTTGAGAGATAACACCTAGCTGATTTGAGACTGCTTTTTCATCCAGAGGTTGCAGATTGAGCTTCACAGTTGATTGTTTAGGTTGATATTTTTGTTTTGGAGTTGCTGGTTCGAACATGGCTGTAGCGCATTTTCATTCACAACTCCTTGGGTGATTTTTCCTAAGTTACCGATTCGCCACTCCTAGCCTCTGGATACAATTCGATTTCTACCAGATTCGCAATTTGGGTATGGTATGATACAAATTCGGACAAGATTCGAAATCTGGTCTGTGGATTCACCTTGGATTCGATTTGCCACTGTGGATTTGACCAGGATATGCCCAAAAGAATCTATGACGAATCCGCGACGAATTGAGACGTCAAAACACCTTGGTTGCAAAAAAAGTGAGTTTTTTTGCATTTTTTAATTATATTTTCTTGAACTAATGTAATATATTTTCTCATACAATGGAGACTGCTCAGATTTAACTTGAAAAAAGCAATCAACTATTTAATTGTAAAGCACTTCTGAAATATACCAAGCCAAATTTTTTGCTTTTTCAATTACAACAAGGATAGCAATAGTACACAATCGTTAGGGTTAGCATTTAAAACCAAAGGATGCTGATATAACTCGACGTCAAGCATGTGCTTTCCAAACCGAGACGGAGTGGGAGCTACCATATGACGGAGATGTTAAAGATGCTGAATTAACTCGACGTCAAGAATGTGTTTTCCAAACCAAGATGGAGTGGGAGCTACTATATGACGAAGATGCTAACTATGCTGAAAGTAAACTCAACACCAAGTATGTGCTACCCAATTCCAGAGTGGAAATGAGGCGACCATATGGCGGAGATATACAAAAATACAATGCAGCTTCAAAATGTAAAGTAAGATTAAGAGAAATGCTGACAGTACTACTGTTCAGCTTACAAAATATCAGAAGATGCCTGCAATAAACAAGATTAGAAGCTCTCCACTGCTGCAGTAATAGATATGATCATTCCAAGGTTAATTATGACCTTCCAGATACAACTATTCACCAAAATGCAGATTACTGAAGACTGATATAACAGAACAGCAACGTAATATGCATAACCAGCAACCCTAGAATCCACTAAAATGCTCACAACTCACTCAATACTTGCCAGAATGACATGAGACCTGATGCAAACGAAAGCTATAATGATGGCAATGAGGACTAGACCAAGAAACAACTAACAAATCGAAGTATTCTTTTTTCTAAACATTTGCCAGGCAGACCAGAATGGTGCGGCCAATAGAGAGAAGCGATTTTGCTTTTAAAAAATAAACACTCAATATTAAAATCTGAATCTTTGCAAGAAGGGTTGCCCCTATCAAGGAAACTCAATGAATCAATACCCAAAACGACTGTATTTTTATTTTCAGATTTATGAGTGAAACTACAGATTCAGCTTGACTTCGACAACTTCAAAATGAGACTGAAATGCAAATTTAGAACTCCAAAAATGCAAAATACTCAATTGAAATGCAAGACAAACCTATTACAAACTATCTCTCAACTAGTTGCTATCTTTCAAGCAAGAAGAAAAGCCAAGCTAGGAGGCATTCATTCCTCGAAGCAATCCCAAAGCCATTCCGGCAGCATAACAATATCATAAAACATAAGATCATCCAAAAGAAGAGAAGGAACCTCCTTTATAGAATGAAGAGAAGACTCTGGAGGCTTCTAGAAAGTGTGCCCTAATCCCAAGCTGCTTTTAGGTTTAATCTTTGACCAAAACTCTTTCTTCAAAATGGTGTACCTTCCTTGAGAGATATAAATCACTTCTCTTTTTTTAAATAAAATATAAACTCCTTCAAATAGGCGTCCATTTTCCCTTGAGCAATTATAAACTTTAGGAATATAAAAATATTTCCTTCATGAGAAAATACCCCTCAAAGTCCCCTTCTTTAAAACAACTGTTAAGTTATATCACTAGGCCAAGGGTATTTTTAAAATAAAACATTTTGACTTAAAATAACTTATTTCTCCAAAATGAACCCCTTAAGCCAAAAAAGAGAATTGCCCAATGAACTGCCAGAAGAGGAAAGTCGACTGAGCTGATGCTGATTGGATCACTGCTAAAAATAGAATTTACTAAAAATAGTAAATTCCTGAAGGTGCTCAGAATGCGCAACCGAAACCACCAACGTGAAGCTCTCAGAAAACCCAGAAGGAATCTGAAATCCAAGTTCAACATTTCCAAGTGCAAGCTCCGCAAAAAGACGAAAACATCCTCCAAGAAGTTTGGAAACCCTGATTCGAGCTTCTGCTTAGCCTACAAGTTCCCAGAATTAGGCTAAATCCAAAAAAAAAGCATAGGGCTAAATTGGGGACATTACAACTTCACACAATCAGAGATCTTTGGTCTTTGGTAATGACTTCCTATTCTGGAGAATGTTGATTTGTGCTTTAAGAAACCTCCTTAAATTTATATATTTTGAAGCGACCTATTTAGAAAGTATTGGTTAATAAGTTTTTGAAGATTTGTGATTCGTAAAATGCATGTTTGTGTGTCTTATATCTGGATAAATCTGTGTCTAGATTTTTCTAGATAAAACCATAAGGATGGATATTAATTGTCTTAATTCTGCAAACGATATTTAAATTAACATGCTAATGGAATACCAAGCTATAATGCTTATCGCTTTTATTTCTTGGTTTCTTTATGGCACAATGTGTTCATCCGTCAATCCGATGTTTGATTAATCAAGTTTGTTAGAATATATTATTCTCTTTTTATTTAATGGTCAATGCAAAGTCATGTTTAGTCTAATATACTGTTTCTACAGTATCAAGTAGGTTAGTTAGGTAGATATCACTAATATCTATTGTGCTTTATGCACTTCTATATATTGTAACCTTTTTTATGTTAATGTGTGACTTTTAAACCAATTACATGGTATCAGAGCCGTCTAGGGTTTCTAGGCGAATTTCAAAAATCTGTAATTCGTGAAAAAAAAAAACCTTCACGTGAGATTTCGAGGGTATTTTTGTTTTATGATTTTCGTGAGTGTTTTCTCACTAAAAAATCGAAACCCCTCTCTGTAATTTTCGTGGGTCTGAAGGCAAGAATTTCGAGTGATTTTCGTGCTTCAGTTAAGGAGAAAAACCCTCTGCAAATTTCGTGGGTTTTTTCAGTACCTCTTGGCCACGATTTTTTGTGCTGAAGTCGCCTTTGTTTGGACACCATTTTCTAGCCGCGTGTTTTCTGAGTGAGCCGCGCGACCTCTGTCTGAAATTTCGCCGCGTTTTTTTTGCTCCTGGTGGCATTTCGTCCTTTGCTGGGCATGTTTTTTTTTTACCAAAAGTCTCAAAATCGCTTTTCTGGGCACGCAATTTTTCTTGGTTTGGAGCTGCATTTTCGTGTTGTTCAAAGACGCGTTTTTCCTGGTTTTGAACTCACGATTTCCAAAATACTCTACCCGCGATTTGCCACGATTTCCAGCTGGTTTTTCTGCATTTTCTGGTATTTTAATGGCGGCCTAGGGTTTCCAGAAATTTCGACTAGGGTTTTGAACCCTCAGATCAAGTCGGAAAATTATTTTTATTGCAGATTCCTTCTGGGTTTTCCGAGATCTCAACTGGGTCGTCGTCCATTTTTTCCTGGGTACCTCGTTTTCTGTGCCTCGAAATTTGTGCCTTAGTTTGAAGTCGAATTTTTTTTTCTGATCGTAGATTCTTTTTGGGTTTTGCGAGATCTCAACTGGGTTGTCACTAGATTTTTCTGGGTACCTCGTTTTCCATGCCTCGAAATTTGTGTTGTCAAAATTTTTTGGGTATTCTTCCATCCTTCTGGGTTTTTATTTATCTTTTTTGGGTTTTCAATCAAACCTCAAAATCCGTGTTCAGGTTTTTGTATTTCTGTTTTCTTTGCATTATCTTGCCTTCACCTGTTTGACCGCAAGGTACGTGATGGCATCTCTCACGAACATAATGCTTGAAAGCAGCCAGAAGTTCAATGGGAAGAATTACAACACCTGGAAGCAATGCATGCTGACGATCTTTGAATATCGTTGTCTCGATCAGGTCGTCTTGGGGACTTCACCTCGACCCACTGTAGCCGGAAAGAATCAGGACAAATGGGATGAACGCAACCGAGAAGCCGTCATGCTCATCAAGCTTCCAGTCATTGACGACCAGCTACCACAAGTGCCGTCAGGCAAAACAGCTGCTGAGGTATGGACAACCCTGAAGGATCTCCATGAAACGTCAGATAAGAGTCGTGCGTTTTTTCTTAAGAACATGCTTTTTTCAATAATGATGGACGAAAAGCACACCACTCTTCAAGAGCATCTGACAAGAATCACAGAGATTCAAGACCAGCTAGAAGCCATTGAACGAAAGATGGAGGAAGAGGACATGGTCGTCATTACTCTTAAGAGTTTGCCAAAGTCTTACGAGCATTTCATTGTGACGCTCAATATTACTTCAACAAATGTTGACT
This sequence comes from Sequoiadendron giganteum, assembly GCA_007115665.2. NCBI lineage: Eukaryota > Viridiplantae > Streptophyta > Pinopsida > Cupressales > Cupressaceae > Sequoiadendron > Sequoiadendron giganteum. Next base: position 816,901,288 of record CM021101.1, read on the forward strand.
TGAAGTTTCCAGACTTGTGTAACAAGCTTTTACAACAGGATCGTTGGAGACAGCAGTTTAAAGCAGTGCCAATTCGTCCTCCATAGAGCAGGCATTCTCTGCCAAATCTTCTGCTAAGAACAAAGGGAAGGCTCAAACTTCTCAGCCGAAAGGCTCTGGTTCTTCTCAAGACAGCAAGAAGAAGAATGATCAGTGCAATTATTGTCACAAATACGGTCACATTAAGGTTGATTGTCGCACTCAGTTGGCTTCTGAACAAAAGAAGCAGGGAGGATCTCAACAGAAGGCACATGTCGCTGAGCACACTGAGCAGAAAGAGTCTGCATTCTATGCGTTTATGGCCAAGAGAACTACAGATCCGGTACATTCTTCTGCCTGGTATATTGATTCAGGGGCATCGCGGCATTTTACTCATCGTCGGGATTGGTTCACACAATTCGAACCCTTCTCAGATTCTGTCATTTTCGGAGGAGGAGAAGAGTACACAGTTGCTGGTAAGGGCACTGTCCAGATTCACTCAGGAGGAAGAAATCTACTCTTTCTCAATGTCTACTATGTTCCCGGCATGGAACATAATCTCCTCTCCGTCAGTCAAATCATGCGACATTCTCCCCAGTTAGATGTTGTTTTCAGTTCGTCCACCTGCAGCATCGTTGATCGAGAGACTCGTACTACAATTGCTATGGGACTTGAGGATCACGATCTGTACAGACTTGCTGATTCTGGTGATTCTCAAGAGCATGCTCTAGTAGCCCGAAGTACAACCATTAGCAAACTTTGGCATCAACGTTATGGGCACTTGAATGTGCACTACCTCTCTCAGTTATCTCGGGAGGGTCTTGTTGCTGGTCTACCTGAGATCCAAACTAAAAATCATGGAGTTTGCAACGCCTATCAAGCTGGCAAGCAGCATCGGACACCGTTCTCGAATGGTGATTCTTGGCGAGCCTCCAAGGTACTTCAACTGGTTCACGTTGATGTATGTGGACCGATGAACACTCCTTCTATTACTGGGTCCAGGTATTTTTTATTGCTTGTTGATGATTTCAGTCGGAAAATGTGGGTATATTTTTTGAAACATAAATCAGATGTGTTCAGCACATTTCAGCAGTTTAAAGCCTTAGTTGAGAAAGAATCGGGTTCTCACATTGTTACTCTAAGGTCAGATAATGGGGGGGAGTTTCGTTCAACTGACTTCTCTACTTTTTGTGCTGCACACGGCATTAAGCGCCAACTTACCACACCCTACACCCCTCAGCAGAATGGTGTCGTTGAATGCAGGAATCGCACCATTACCGAAATGGCTCGTTCTATGCTCGAGTACAGAAATGTACCTAAGAAATACTGAGCTGAAGCAGTCTACCTCCTGAATCGATCACCTACACAGGCTGTTAAGAAGATGACTCCAGAAGAAGCCTGGTCAGGACGTAAGCCTAAGGTGGGCCATCTAAAAGTCTTCGGTTCTACTGCTCATGTATGGATTCCAGACGCTAAGCGTACCAAGTTGGACTCCAAGAGCCAGACACTTATGTCTACTGGCTACAGCGACAATCACAAAGCCTACAGGTTGGTCGATGTGGAGACAGATCGTCTCATATTCAGCCGTGATGTTGTGATTGATGAGACTACTGGTTCATTTGTCTCTACCACCAGTCCTGCGGATCAGCCTACGAAGGTTCCTGATGAGGGTGTTCGTCTTCCTCTTGGTTCCCATGATGGGAGGGCTTTAGAGCATTTTGACTCTGAAGATGAGGAGTCTACTGATCATGATCTCGCACCACCTGACTTTCCTCAAGACTCACCTCCAAATGACCTTGTTCCAGATATCCCAGGAGATGTTGTTACTCCTATTCCAGATGTTGGTACTTCTACTCGTCGGCCTAAGTGGTGGGCCAAGACAATCGGTGATCTTCATGATGATGAACTCATTGAGGGTAGATCAACTCGTAGCAAGAGCACGCAGCAGTCCACAGTCAACTTCGCTCTTATGGCCAACATCCACAGTATCTACGAGCCTCATACATATTCAGAGGCTAAAGGAATTCCAGAGTGGGAACAGGCTATGCAGACAGAATATCATAGTCTTCTGAAGAATCACACCTGGGTTCTTTCTGATCTTCCTCTTGGGAAGAAACCTATCAGTTGCAAATGGGTTTACAAGGTCAAGTATCATGCCGATGGTACTCTGGATAAATACAAGGCCAGATTGGTTGCTCGGGGATTCACACAGCAGGAGGGCATTGATTACGAGGAGACATTCGCTCCTACTGCCAAGATGAGCACAATTCGTCTTCTTCTCGCTATTGCAGCCCAATTTGGATGGACAGCTCATCAGATGGACGTCAAGAGTGCCTTCCTCAACGGTGATTTGCAGGAAGAAGTCTACATGACGCAACCACTTGGTTTCAAGGTTGCTGGCAAAGAACATCAAGTATGTAGGCTCGTGAAAGCACTCTATGGACTGAAACAGGCTCCTCGTGCATGGTATATCAAGATTGATCAGTACTTGGTTGATCATGGTTTTCAGCGCAGCCCTTCTGACAGTAATCTGTATGTCAAACACTCTAGTGATGATATTCTCTTTTCTTATTGTCTATGTTGACGATTTGATCATTACTGGCAGTTCAACACATTTGATTGCAACAATCAAACACGATTTGTGTCAGACTTTTGACATGACAGATTTGGGGCTTCTCCATTATTGTTTGGGTATTGAAGTTTGGCAAACCACTGGTAGCATCTTTATCTCTCAATCCAAATATGCCCGAAGTTTGCTTGACAAATTTTGGATGCAGGACTACAAACCTGCTTCCACACCTATGGAGAAGGGGTTGAAGTTGTCAGCCAACTCTAATTCACCTCCGGTTGATGAAACGACCTTCAGGCAACTAGTGGGCAGTCTCATCTACCTCGCTGCCACTAGACCAGACATCAATTTTGCAGTGAGCTACATCTCTCGCTTCATGACAGCTCCAAAAGGTGATAATTGGCTTGCAGCGAAGCGAGTGCTGAGATATGTTAAGGGCACTTCCGACTATGGCATTCTCTATGGCAGATGCAAGGATCCAAAGCTGATTGGTTACACAGACTCAGATTGGGCAAGTTCAGTGGATGATAGAAAATCTACTTCTGGGTATGTATTCAGTTTGGGTACCGGTACTGTAACATGGACCAGCAAGAAGCAACAGGCAGTAGCTCTTTCCTCGACAGAAGCTGAATATCGAGGAACCGTTAAAGCAGCATGTGAGGCAGTTTGGCTCCGTCGGATGCTTTTTGACATGCACATGTCACAAGCAGGTCCTTCTCCCTTGTACACTAATAATCAAGGGGTGCTCAAACTGGCCAAAAATCCAGTCTTCCATGAACATACCAAGCATGTTGAGCTTCATTGTCATTACATCCGCAAACTGGTAGAAGACGGATCAGTTTAGCTGTAGTATGTTCCAACAGCGGATCAGACTGCAGACATTCTCACCAAGTCTCTGAGCCCGGATAAATTTGTAAAATTCAGGGGGCAACTTGGTGTTGTTGATGGATTGACCATTAAGGGAGGGTGTTAGAATATATTATTCTCTTTTTATTTAATGGTCAATGTAAAGTTATGTTTAGTCTAATATACTGTTTCTACAGTATCAAGTAGGTTAGTTAGGTAGATATCATTAATATCTATTGTGCTTCATGCACTTCTATATATTGTAACCTTTTTTATGTTAATGTGTGACTTTTAAACCAATTACAGAGTTGATGTAGATAATTGGCGCTTTAAATTCATTTCATTTCATTTCTAACTAAGGCAAGTGCATAGTAGAAACGATAATGGAACTATGCAATGTTTCACTTTCTATGATGATTTTATGCTGCTCTATAAGTACTTTGCAAGACATTTGAGATTGCATGATGACCATTGGGACTTGAGCAAGCATCGAATGTTTAATGATTCTAAACTCAATTACTGTTGCAAATATGTATATATTTCTGATTTTTATATGTTTTTTGTATTATCGTACCCAAGTCATACCCAACCCCAAAAAAATTTTGACCGAATCCCATACTGGATTAGCGTACCTGTACCCAAATCCAAAAACAAATTGGTAACTTAGGATTTTTCTATCATTTTGGGTATTGAAGATATCATTTCTCCTACCTTGGGCGCCCCTTTCCACAAAGTTTCAGAATTTTTTGTTGAGTCTTTATTTTTCTAGAGTTGGTCGCCCTAGTTCTGGAGGTTGTTCCTGTTGAAGATTGATCTACGGTCAGATATGATGATGTATATTCAGATCGCACTTACATATTAAATTATGTTTGATTTTCTAAAGTGACTAATCGTCGGTTGTTTTGACGAAGGGACTAACATGAAAGACATGCCCCATGAGCGGACGTCTGTGGAGACCCGTCCGCTCATAGGACATGTCGATCATATGACGTGTCTCATGAAGACGCATCTCTCATGAGATACATCTCATGAAAGTTGCGCCTCTTCAACTTGGGTCGTGCCCCTCCTCACCCATATTAATGTGCGATCAGATTCTCTAGTGCAAACATAGAAATTGCAAAATGCTCTGCTCTTGGGATTCGAATACAAGTTAAGAAAGATCAAAGTTAAAGAATTTAATCGTTCAAAATAGTTCCATTTCCAGATTTGCCTTGGGAAGCATGCAAATTAATTCGGGGTTGTTTGATGTTGTTTCTTGGTTGGTACTTGGTCACCCTTCTCATATACTTCATTTGCACTTGGTTTGACATCATTAGGAGTATTGGCGAAGTTACGAGCATAAAGGTGAAATCTGTACTTTCTGGTTTGGTGTTTCAATTTGCTGCAATTTTATATCAGACGTGTTATTTCAGTCATTTTGGCCATATTTCATATGCTAGATATCAAGTACTTGTTAGGAGGTTATGCTCTAACATTTTGGTGATCATAGGATATTTGTATCTCATTGTATTTGCAGATTGTTCATCATATGGTAACACTGAATCAGTAGTACTGATCAGCACTTTTACTTTCTGCACTTTACATTTTGTATTCCCACTTACAGTGGAAGAGACAGGCCTCACCGTCTTTTACTTTCAGCATTTTACTTTCCTGTACTGCCCACTGAAAAGCGAAAGGGGCCAGCTAGCCGCCCAGACATTTACTTTCCAGTACTTTTTATTACACTCCCACTAAATAAGTGGTCGAGTTGCTTTGCATATCATGCTTATCGGCTAAGTCATCTTTGTATTACGTTCCCATTGAATAAGTGGCCGAGTTGCATTTGCATATCATTTTGATCGGCTAAGCCGTCTCTCATATTGTGCTCTTCAGTATTTTCAATTTTACAAGCTAACAATCCCCTTTCCACCGCATGCTCTCACCTTGCCCTCACTGGGATCTGGGTGATCAGAAAGTGAAGGGTTACTTTCAGCTGGTTTATTTTGATTATCTAACGTTAACGGGCGAAGTGTTTGTGGAAAAATTTGAAAAAATTGTAAGGGGATATTTCACTCTTGTTCTTGTCTCTCGGGTTCTCTTTCTTCTTCTGCAAGTTCCTTTGGAACTACTAATTTCGCTATCAAAACAAGCATCAGACTTTCCAGCCTACTTACTTTCTCTTCAGCACTAAAATCCTTGCAACATCTTCTTTCAACTTTCTAAAATGAATTTCGCAATCATCTTCTCCATCTCTTACCATTCTAATCTATGCTCCATGGCAGGATGGCAGGGGACACATTTTGGGGACGGCAGTCCAAGGGCCATTATTTGGGCACAGCAGTATTATATGAAATTTTGAAAAGAAATTATATATATATATATAGAGAGAGAGAGAGAGAGAGAGATATACTCAATTTTCTACAAGTTAAAAAACAAAAGGCAGTAAAACAGCAGCAATATAACATGACACTGTTAAAATGATGTTGGATGATATCTGCAGAAGCCTGCACGCCAACCACATTCCCAAAAGAAATTGTTTGTTTGCACCTCTCACACAATACCACATTGTACAAGACCATGGCCTGTGCACCTTTAATCGCTTTTGAAAACCAACTCTAATACCATATCAAGAATTTTGAAGTTTGAGACATTTTTAACAATGAAATCAGAAATCCAAATTATTGCTGTTAGTGTGAACTGTTATATAACTTATATCATTAACTATGATCTGAATCATGATTGCTCTTATACTACAGTTGTTGCTGTCACTGCTGTCATTATTAATTTAATTGCTGTTATACTACTGTCACAATATATTTATTGCTGATGTTATATTTCTGTTATAATGCTGTCATGATATATTTCTAATTGGATGGGGACTGCAGTTTGAGGGGTGGAAATGCATCCCCATGTAACACAGATTCTAATTGTTCTCAACCACTGTCTTATTCTAAATCAGTGCTCTAAGGGTACTAAATTTCTCCTCCCACTAGACCTTGTGGAGAGCATAAACCAAAATAATCAGCAACAACTGTAAAATCCCACAAATACAGGCTATACAAAACTGCTCCACTACAACTTGGGTCATAAAAAACTCTAGAGCTGTTCTCATAGAGACCATCATCTACAGATACCTGTGGTTGTCAACTCTTTTAATAACCTTCTGTTAAATCTATTCAAAATGGATGTAACAACAGTCACATACGTTTATTTGTTATGTAAACATAATGGACACCACAAAAGTACAGATAAGAACATGCAAAAGCACACGACACAATGATTGTAGCAATGATATACCTTGGATAAAGCCTAATTGGGTGAAACAACAGCACTAGAAAACAGATCACTCCCTATTCCATTATCAACAGTCAGCTACAAATGCTTTACAATGCCTTTTATGCTATTAGGAGTCTTGTCAATAACTGAATAACACTAATTTACTCCACCTGTAATGTGCTTCTACAACATCAAAAAAACCCTTAACCTCTAAGAGAACATGAAAGATGAAGAATACAGAAGACCCAACCCTTTCAACTTCATGTTTTCACACTATATGACCTTCCTCTATCCTCCCATGGTCTGCCAAAGTGGAAGAACAAACATCAAAAGGGGCAACTCAAACAACAAAACCCTTCATGTTCCACATGTTGCTCACACATTATCATTTTCACTACTTCCAACAAATTGGTAATTTCATTTTTGACATGATGACTCCATTTTCGCTGGGGTGATTACACTTTCATCGCCCATACAAAACTGGCGAATCCACCAAAATGGCTTTTCTCCTTCCATTAGAAATCTGCCCTTCAGTTCCACAGCACCTATGAGATAGCCTGGAACATGCCACACATGCCTCAACCCAAAATACAGTCCTTCCTTCTCTGCAACATATGAGACTTTGACAAATTCTGATTCTAGGAAATTAAATGATTCATGAATAAAGTGGAAACATGATGAACCCAATGGTCCAGTTTCTGCAATCTGATTTTCGGATCAATATGATCTGAGAGCATAATTCATGCCATCCTTAGCCAGCCTATACTTGTCCTCTCTCTTAAATGCATCCCAAGGATAGAGGTATAGACTACCGAATACAACCAACTCCACAAACATCCAATGGAATGGCATCCACAACTACCTCATCTACAAACTCCAAGTTAAGTCCAAATCTGATCATACACTGTCTATTGACTAAAATTCCAAGTCTTTGTTTTAGCCAATCCAACAAATAAGGATCCAAGTGCTTCTCTGTTCGCAAGCCAAGTTCAATCACAAGTGAAATTAGATTTGCCTAAGAACATGTATTCAATAGAGCATCTTTTTTTTCCCTTTGAGATGAAGCTTAATGTGAAAATGTTTGGACAACACACCTTCATCTTGAGACCCTACTACCCACACATGCACCTTTTCTCATTGTAGCACATGACAAACTATCATCCACTTTGGAGCTGCACTCAAGCACCTTGCCTTTTCCTCCATATGAAGAGCTCTTCTTCTTCTTCTTCTTGAAAGGATTCAGCTCTAGATGTAGTTTCCAACATATTCATCAAATTGCCTATCTTTGTCACAATGACTACAATGTCATTTTTCTTTAACTTTTGACTTGACAGTGTTTGTGGCATTTTCCTTTCCCTTGCATTTATCGCTACCTTGTTGTTGTGTTTTACCTGCTGGCATTTGGTGATATGATGCATCTTTTTATTGAATTCTAAGTAGTGAGATCCTCATCTATATCCTTTGACTTGGCCATCAGAGCAAGCCTCTTCAAGTGTAATGTCCCCCTTTTTGGCGTGCTCTTGTTTGATGGTGGTTAGCCTATTACTCAGACTCTCATAGGCTGACAGGATTGGGTTAGAGGGTCAGTGGCCTTATCTGGTGGGTTTTGTCGTTTCCATTCCTTGAGTTCAGTGATTGGCTCATAGCAGGCCTTGGCAGTGCAATGATTGACAACTTCTGATGGCACGTCGATATGCTGAGTTATGAGGGAGATATTAATTTTCCAGTGTATTAAAGTGTTTTACTTTATTTAATGGAATATTATAAAGTCAACTTGATTTTATAATAAAGTATCACTTAGATTTATTTAAGTGAAAATTTAAAAAAAACGCTTTATTGAAAAGGGCGCTCAATATTTAATTATTAAACTATTGAAAGTTTAAAATATATTTTAAAATGTATTTTAAAGTGAGGATGGCGTCACTTTTGGGAATGTGTGCCTTTTTGAGCATATAAGGCAGCCAAAGGAAAATTCAAACTCTATTATTGATTATTTGACATTTTCTCTAGCTTTGGCTAAATACATGATTTCTCTGAGACAAGGGTTTCAAGGAATTTCATCTTTGGAGAGCGACAATTCTTCACAAATTGGTCATTGTGAGACTGTGAAAGATCAATTGAATGATTGCATCCATGGGAGCTTCACTTCAGGAGTTCTACAATGTTTCAAACAGGATTTTTTGTACAGGTTCTTTCAGTTTACAATAAAGAAGAGGGCTTCTTCATCAGAGACGTCTCCCTTCAGTTTCATCACAATTTGCAGTGTTCATTTCCAGTTTCTTGCTTGGTCATACATTTCAGCCTTGGGAAACGTGCCACCAGGAGGTTAGGCATGTGAAGCTTCTTCCTGAATCTACTTCTTTCTTGCATCCTTTTGTGCCCCTTTCTTGATGTCCACCCTTCAAGACTGCTTGCATCCAATTTTTGTTGGGGAGAAGTCAGGTTTGTAGCTCTAGCGTCCTATTTTGCCAGTTTTCACCATTTCTGGTTGGCAAGCTTGGATAATTTCTTAATTAAATAATTTGGAGGCTTACAGGTACGTTTATTGTTTGTAATCTTATTGTTAGGGTTATTTAATACTCTCTGCATTTACACTCGATCAATATTAGCTCAGGTTCTTGTTTTATGAGCTTTTATATGCTACCGCCCCTTCTATTTTTCTCTAGAAAATTCTCTAGAAAACTTAAAACACAAAAGATAAGCAATTTTAAACAAGGGTTTGAGAGAGAGCCAGTTGGGCTCATCACATCAAGTGCCCAAATGGCCCACCAATATACTTCATCAGCCCTTCATGGTCCATCACATATTTTCCAGGTTGAAAACTCTTCTTCTGAAATTCACTCATATCCTCTCTTTCAACTTGTCCTTGCCTTTGCCAATAAAAATGCCATTGGATGCCCCTCTCATATTCATAACATGTAGGGTAAAATTGTTTCTCAAGCAGCTCCTAGAAGTATTCCTGTTTGGAAAATGGTGGCTGTCTATGTAATTGCAAGGAAGATGCATAGATTTCATACCATGTAAAAGGATGACCAAATAGTTGCAGACTTGCAAATGAGATTTGTTGGTGTTCACTCAATTGATGCAAGCTGAAATAGATCTCCATTGAGCTATCCATTGATCTAGCTTCTCTGTACTAACCTCTCCAGCTAATAGTTGAATGACTATTTTTGCTTCTGCCTTGAAAAGAGAATTTCACCAGAAGATGGCTTTTCTGAATCTTGTTCAACACCTTTGCGCACCTTCTCTGGCTCTTCATGTTCATGAGCAATTCCTAAGGTACAACCAGGGTTTACCTACAGTCAATCCACTAAAATAAAACTTGATCAAACTCTGACAAGACAATATTACAAAAGAATGCATACAATGAACTCAAAATCCCAATTTAATCTAGAAAATGGTTTTCAAAGTCCAAGAAAGGTTCAAATTGGTCCATTTTTATTGTTGTTCAAAATGGTCCTACTCCATGACTTCACTGCAGCTATGATTTCATTTCAACCCTCATTAATAGGGGTGTCTGTGTTTTTCCATAGTGATGGTGACATTTAGGTTACTTCTGACGAGAAAGAAAGTGTTTTTTTATCATTTCCAAAGTTATTATTGGCCACAAAGGTGCACTTCAAATGAAACTAGAGCAAAACTAAGGTAGGCTTTAGATCTAAAGGGAGACAAACAATAAATCCTGAATATTCTTTATGATGTTTTCTCATATAATAATACATGGCAAAGATCCTAAAGACAAAACCTAAGAAGATGATGAAGCCACAAATAATTCCAACACCAGAATATAGCTTAAATGTTTTCCATAATCCAACAAATGATGTAAATAATTTGATGCTGTCTAGAAGCATTTATGCAGGAAATTCAACATAGCAAGAAGCCATGTTACGATTGGTACAAGATACTCAACAAACAATAGGTCAATTATCATAGGAGAATTAACAAGAAAGCAAGAGATTCCACAATTTTTCTGTAAATTAATATATACAAGGTTAAAATGCAAGCTTTCTGATTATTTATGCATGTTTTGCAGATACAAAAGGAATTCCATGGGTAACGGGAAAAATTCCAACTAGGAGTTGAGGAAGAGCTTGTACCACTTGGCATAAACCCTGTCATACTTACTTTTAGGTTTTCATTATAGAAATGTATTAACAGCACCAAGATAATGTAATAGGCCTGTGGGAATAAGATTTAGTGTGCAGTAACACAAGCAAGCTAATGCCAGAAATACAACAGCAAGAGTTTATAGTGGCGTTGTCCATAGAAATGGAGTCCCCTTCCAGTGTGTTTCTTGCTTTACAATTTCTTCCCTAGTTGTTGGAAATTGATGCAAAGATTAATACGTGTTTTCCCTAGTTAGTTTATGCAGTTTCCATAGCACACAAACCATAAATTTGCATTTTGTCTTATGTGCTCAGGTGCTCAAGGAAATAGTTGTACATATAAAATTAATAAAATACACCTAATGCCAAAACAAAGAAGGAAGAAGTTGCTATAAAATTGGATACATATATAACAATAATTTACAACTCTATATGCCAAAGAAAATAAAATAAAGACACTTTTTACATGTTATTAAATCTAACTGACATATATTTCTACAGTAACAAAAACAGGATAAATACTACTAAAGATAAATAAAACTTAACATCAAAGAAAGAAAAATACTAACCTTTTGTGCCACTCTTCTTTAGAAGATAGAAAGATCTGAAGACGCTTTGGAAGGTTCTCCCATGGACACTCTTCTTGAATTGATCTCACAATAATTTGTTCCTCGATCGTTGTTGCAGTGTGCTGCATTTTCTTATATCTTGTGTTATGCTTTTTGTTGGACCTGCAAATGAATTTTAATGTGATAAGTATAAAATAAAAGAAGACAGGTTTTTGAAAGGTGTCTTATAAAAGATACGAAACATTAAATTGGAAGGAGAAGGCACATATAAGTTTCTGATCATCATAAGAAGTTTCGACTTCTGATACGAAAAATCCACAAATAGATTTTATGGTAGTAACTCTAAAATCAATCCAGAATAGGAGTACAGCTTATGCAACAGTCATAGATGGCCTTAGAATGTTACCACAAAAGAACATGATAAATGGCCTCAAAATCAAACAGACCAAATCAAGATGAGATTTACAGAACACATTTTTGAAGATGTGTAAATCGATCGGCTTACATACATAGACATTTAAGTCTACCTAACCCACCCACATGAGCTATCTAAAACGGACAACAAAAGTTTTTTATGTGAATCTAATCAATAAATATTATCTACTGCAGACTGCTTACCCATACACTGGAATTTATTTTTCAGTCTATGTCCACTTTGGACTCTCTGCTTAAGTGTACAAATGCTGAAAATATTATATTCAAAAAGCACGGAGAATGAGCACTTCTAGAATAGTATTGATATCCACACCATACATCAGTTAGCTGGCACCCAGCAATTGAGGCCTTAAGAGATGTCACTTTTGCAAGAATAGTCAGAGGAGTAAATTGACAGACAAAAACTGAAACTACTGTATTTTCCAGAAACTATTTTCTATCAATTATTGACTGTGAAATTCTTTAAAATCTTTTACTAAATGACGTTACTGGCTTTGGTTTTTCCATGGGAGACCATATGGAGTTTCATACAGACTGTATAGTAATTAATGATGAAGATAATTGCTACATAGAATCCTTCATTGCATAATACAGTCAAAAAAGCAAGTCAATAATAAATTAGAAAACAAAATTGTGAGAAAACCTTACAGTCAATTTCTTCATTGCCCGTGGACAAGGAATTACAAGATCATCTCTGAGTGTACATCAATCTGTCACATGCTGATAAAGTGAGGAGCATTAATGCCCAGCAATAATCCAGGTTACAGTCAATTTCTTCATTGCCCATGAACAAGGAATGACAAGATCATCTCTGAGTTTACATCAAGCTGTTGTATGCTGATAAGATATAAGGCACTAATGCCAAGCGATAATCCAAGTTCAAAATGTTCCTATGGTAATGCGAAGTGTGTACAATAGCAGAGGGGTTGAGTTTCTATTATTTTGCGATCTGATAGGGCTATGATGAGTTAATTAGCTTGTCATGATGAAGGAGAGAGACCATCTGATAATTGCAGGCCATTAACCGATATCAAAAGACACTAAGTTTTCATTACACTATGTAATTGTAGGCATAAATATTTTGCAATGAAGTTTACCGACATAAAAAAACACATGATTTTCATTGCACAATCTCACTAACAGGAATAAACCTTTGGTAATGAAGTGCAGATCATAAAAAAATATTTCATAGTTTCAATCCACATTGACCACAATCAGTGATCAAGCTGAGAGGCTAAGAATTCTTCCTCCATTAACATTATGCAATCAATTAATGTAGGTTAAATGTCTCCCGAGGACTATAGTATAACCAATAACAATACTCTGTTTTTAAGCACCAACATACAGTTGCTTGATCCACTGAGAATCAATCGAACTCCTTGCAGAATTATTCATCAGTTACTGCTGCTAAAACTAGTTTGAAAAAAGTTGGTCTAGGAATCATCTTCTGAGTTTAAGATACCACATATTTGTTTCTCTTTCTACATAAGTGGATCGCGAATCCTGCAGTTTAAACAACAACAGGAGAGTAAAATATCATTGATCCTGCCACAAGGCTGGCAAAAAAGCTGGTATAGAATGGTTATAAACTCCAGGAACGATATGAGGATGAAGCATCAGCCTAGACAATCTCATATACGTGTTACATAAGACAGGGTAAAATTAAACACAGATTCGTTTGAAGTGCAAATCCTGCGTCTAGAAAATGCCAAAACTTTCTATTGTGATGTTGCTTGCCTTGAGCATTGATTTATCAAAGTAAACCCCACCCCCACCCCCCACCGAAAAATAAAATTGCATTTTCTGTGTGTCCTTGGGGGCGAAGCAAACGTAAAGATTAGGCTCGCTCCTCTTCAACACGGAGTAAAATTTGAAGGCAAGTCTCAGATTTAATACATATTATGAAAAAAAGAAACAAATCACTTAATCTGAACACTGCACTGAGGCAATAAAAAGGGAATGTTTCACAAAGTTTATAAAGAAACGAAACAAACGCAAAAAATCGATTTCAATGTTGACGCGCCTTGTTTATTCTTATTCATAATTAAAGCCAGGACCGCGTAACTTAGGGCTTCTGCTGTAGTTGTGCCTATATTAGAAGCCTTCGGTTTCATTATTCTCGTCAAAACAGCAGCATTGAGAAAATCTTCTGCACCTTAAAACATGCCTCTAGAATCTTTATTCAAGAATGTTCTTCGATCATCTAAAATACGCACATATTTTTGTTTCACAAATTACAATATTATATAAATTCTTCGTTTCCTAGGGCAAAATTTGCGGAGCTTGTATACGAAAAGCACCTGATGAATTTAAAATGTTGAAAAGAGGTGATGAAATCTAATAAATAAGTTTGGGATGAGGAGAACCTGTTTGCGCGATCTTTGGCCGAGTCGCGGAGTTAAGATTGCAGGGTTTGGAAAATAACAGCATGAAAACTGGTCGCAATTTGAAAGGCTAAATATTTTAAATTTATTTTGAGATTTATAGCTGAAGATGAGCTTCGATCTGCCTGCTTTTCAACTCCAAATTAGGATGCACAGCTCTTCGAACAGAAGTTGAAATACGCAGTTTCATGAATAAATCTGCGCTCTGCAGATCTTATAAGACTTGGCGGGACTGTGTCTGTCTTCTCTTCAATCTTTTTTTTCATTTTTTATTTTTACGGGCGCTCTGTCCAAACGGAGAATAGCTTTTGCTTTACAGTCAACGGACGAAGCGTTTTATTATGTTTCGTAAGCTTGGTTGTACGGGTGGGGTTTCCATACAAATTGTGTCTGGAATCAACGTGACAATACTTAATTGTGCATGGCCCTCGTGGATTCAGCTGTTTTTGGGACCTTCTTAAGTGCGGCTCTGTAACCGTAAGGAGAGTAATTTCAACTTTTCTCCTTTAAAAATGCCCCTCATAAAAATGACTCCAGGTAATCAACACTATTCCATCATAATGTGGTAGTAATAATAAATATTAAGTATCACAAGACACTTTAGGTGTTTTTCTAAATGAAAAGATTATATATTAAAATTAAGTTAAAGTATAAAAAGAGAGTTATTTATGTTTTTTGTATTGAAGGAAGAGATTTGGAATGGTCTATAGGAGATCCTGTTAGATTTCCTAGCAATCTTTGTTGTTGTTAGAGTTCATTTTCTTAAAACGGTTTTCCTTCCCCATAGGTCATGTTCTTATGTCATTATTGCAATCCTTTTATTTTGTTGGGTTGTGGTTTGTCCACAATCTAGCTTATTAGTTTGTACAATCACCTATGTATTATTGGTGTCTATGGCTACATTTGGAGGGAGCCAAAGGGGCCCCTTCCATTTTCTTGTAAAGAGGTTGTTCAAGTTGATGATCCAATAATCTCTAACCATGAACATGTTATCAATTTATTGTTGCAAGCCATAAAAGTCTTCAAACTTGACCTAATGGTTGAAAAACAACCATAATCTAATAGATATTTGCAAAAGAGTGAGGATAGGCCCGTTCTCATTATTAATCTATATATGATTGTTGATGATGTCTTATATTTATCAAAGCATGCTCTAATCTACAAGTTTATGGATATCAAAGTTGTGTTGCCCTTCTTGGAGAGTTGGGCTCATTGAACTTGGCAACCTTAGGTGGATATGGAGGTCATTATTATTGTGAATGGTTATTTTTTTGTGATCTTTTCCAAATCGATTGATTGCAATATAGATTTTGAAGAAGGCTTGTGCTTCTGCAATCAAGTAGGTTCATAAATTTTAAACTCAATGTGAGATTTGCCCCCTTGGAAGAGTTCCCCTCTCTAATTGTAGTCTAGATCTATCTCTTTGGGTTTTTCATTTTTGGAGATCTAACATTCTTCAATCCATTGTTGCGATGCTTGGGAAACTTATTGGTTCCTCACTTCTTACATTGGAAAGGAAGATA
Source organism: Sequoiadendron giganteum (assembly GCA_007115665.2). NCBI lineage: Eukaryota > Viridiplantae > Streptophyta > Pinopsida > Cupressales > Cupressaceae > Sequoiadendron > Sequoiadendron giganteum. Next base: position 816,916,993 of record CM021101.1, read on the forward strand.
ACTACTCATGCTTGTTTTTGTGTTGAAATTGATCTTAAAAATCATTTTCTTGAGTCCATAGAGATTAGATTAGGAAACATGTAATGGATTCAACAAATATACTATGAAGCCCTTCTCTTTTAATTTCATATTTGTCATGCTTATGGACATTTACAAAGGGATTTCCCACGTAGATCTTAATTCCCTCTTATTTGCCATTAGATAATGCTAATCCAAAAGGGAAAACCTCGACACTTGCAAATGGTTTGGCCAAGAGGGATTCATGTTCATGAAAAACCTTAATAAAAGAAAATATAAAAAAAAAAAGCTATTAGTTTTTTTTGCTTCGAAGGAAGTGGATTTAGAATGGTTTTCATTAGGACTTGTTAGATTTTCTAACAACTTTTATTGCTACTACAATATGTCTCTTTGGGGTGGTTGTCCTTCCTTTTAGGTTGTATTCCTATGCCCCTATTGCAATCTTTTCCTATTTTTTGGATCATGGTTTCTTCAAGATCTAGCTTGATCGTTTGTATAGTTGTTTGTATATTCTTGGCACCCATGGCTACATCTAGAGGGGGGTTGAATGGCCCCCTTTCATTTTCTTTCGAAGAGGTTGTTTAGGTTGATGACCCCACAACCTCTAATCATGAAAATGTTAATAATTTCTCATTGCAATCCATGATTAACTCCAAACCTAAATTGGTGATTAAAAATGACCATGATCTATTATTTTTTTACAAAAGAGTGAGGATAGGCCTATTCATGTTATTAATATGTATATGATTATTGATGTTTTCTTATATTTATCAAACCATGCTTTAATATGTAATTTTATGGGTATCAAAGTTTTGTTGCCCTTCCTAGAGAGTTGGGATCGTCCAACTTGGCAACCTAAGGTAGATATGAAGGTCATTCTTGTTGTGAATAGTTAATTGTGTGTGATCTTTTCTAGATTGGTTGATCACAACATAGCTTTCAAACAAGACCCATACTTCTACAATCAAGTTGGTTTATTCATTAAACCCGACACATAGGATTCACTTGGTAAAAGAGATTCCCTCTCAAATTCCAGTTTGGATCTCTCTTTCAACTTCCCATGAAATTTTAAAGATCTAGAATTTTTTAATCCATTTTTGTAATGCTCGAGAAACTTTTTGGTTTCTTGCATCTCACATTACAAAGGAAGGTAACTACCTATGCTCACTTTTGTATTGAAATTTATCTTAACAATCCTCATCCTAAGTTCCTATATATTGGATTCAAAAACATGTAATGGAATCAATAGATAGATTATGAATCCCTTCTCTTTTAATGTCAAATTTTTCATGTTTATGGACATTTACAAAGGGATTGACTACAAAAAAAATCAATTCCCTCCCATCCTCCAATAGATAACTCTAAATCAAAAGGGAAAGCACCAATACATGTAGATGGTTTGAACCCACATGATTCATGCTTGTGGAAACCCTTAACAAAGATAAATGGAAAATTTGATAAAAAGGAAACCTATTAAGAGGAAAGTTTAATAAAGAAATTAAGGTTCTAAATAATATTGAGGAACCAAAGCCTTCTATTGTTAAGTAGCTCATAACAATCCAAGAGCCAGATCTTGGAGTTATTGTTGTCTTTTCTTACTTTACGAAAATGCACATCACTTCAAATTTACAAGTTCCCCTAAAAATTAGTATCTCTTCCTCTCCTCGTTGCATCAAGGTCTTTGTCAATCAACAAGAAGTTGATAATGTGGATATAGATATGACCTTTTTCCCTCCTTTCACCATAGATGATCACATTAAAGACACTTCTAATTTTTATTATGCAAGAGGGATCTTTAGTGTTGAATGCACAAGACAACTAAGGGGGGGTGAATTAGTTGTACCTTAAAACTTCAAAACCCTCACAAACATTTAGATCCACATTAATCCAATTAACCCTTAATTTGTTAAAGTGATTTATCATGAAAGAAAATAACATAATCAACACCATACACAAGGAAACACTAGATTTATGTGGAAAACTCAAGATGGGAAAAACCGCAGTGAGATTAACTCACAATATAAAGTAATATCAACACTGAATACAATAGGGCTCACTGCCCAAAGAAATAAAGGCTCACTATCATAATAGAAAAGAAGATAGAGAAGAGTGTTACAATGAGAAATCCATCTCAAAGCAACAAAAATATCCACCACAACATCACCAAGACCTTTGCAGTCTTCCTAAAGAATTGTAGACACCTTTTCCTCACTACATTCAATAATCCAACACATGAAAACTCATAATATACTTCTAAAATTCGCACCCTACAGCTCTGCAATTCGTATCACTCGCATCATGCTCATCTATCTTATCATCCTTCAAAAACTCAACACTTTGAAATGAAGAAAAATAGGGGAGGCTTGAAAATGGGGTGATTGAATATGTGATACACATATCTTCCTTATTTCATTAAGAAAAAGAGATCCCCCAAGGTAATATTGACTTTCAACCCTTAGGTGAGTCAACCTTAATGGTGATCTTGATGTTTTCCTTATGACAAGACAAGGTAAAATATGCTTGAATAGCACTTTGGGGAGAAAAAATAAAAATAGTAAATGAACTCAATTATGCAATGTGAAACTTGAATCATCAATCTAATGCATAAAACAATCATAAATAGTAGACTTCCAACAAATTTGAGAGGAGTAAGATAATGTGTACTAGTCACCAAAAGTTGTTGAGTGTCCTCTTGGGATAGATTCACCCTAGGGTGAATGGGTCCTGTTGTAGGGGTCCAAAATATGATTTCACAGTTCTCTACTCATAGATCTACACTCTTGATTCCTCTAGATCTCACTATCAGAAAGTTGAAATTAAATTCTGCAAGTAAGCTTTTGTGGCTTTACAACTTTGAAAACTTTGCAAAATTGCATTTTTTATTAATCTTGAATCCTTCTTCACCTACAAATTTGAACATACAAAGAGAGGGAAAAAATGCTTATTTTTGGTGAATGGGGGTTTGCCTTTGTCAAACCCCATTTTGGTAATTAAACCTTGAAATGAAATGAAACATGAACAAAAGAAATGATGAATGAACAATGCTATGTTGCAACTCACCAAACCCTTGAATGGAGATCCTTAGAGGACTGAGGTCTAACACATCTCTCCAAGGTCTTGATCTTGCATGAAATGGCTTGATTGGATGTTGAACTTGATGCGTGAATTGATGCTTGAATGCTTGAAACCTACATCACAATGTTAGCTCCTAAAACATGCATGAATGCAAATAACTTTGATATGAAGCTTGAGATCTTGAATGTTGATGTAAAAGACTGATCAATTTGCTCTTGAACACCTTTGACAATGATATTTGCTATAATTTTTTCTCTCTTGCTTGTTCTAGGATTTGAATTGATAAAAATACCTTGTATTTATAGATAATTTTCTAATTTCCCAAACATTAAACATCAAAGGCCGATAATTGCAATTTGAATTTGAATTATAAAATTGTTGCCAAAAACATATTAAAAATTGAGATCCTAGCTTTAGCCTTTTGACAGTAATATGAACCTGATATAGGTTGACTAAACAATGATGTAATGGCTGAAATATTGCCATAATGACAACAATTTAAACAATGCTAAAGGTTGAATTTTCATTTCATAACATAAGAATGGAAATCCCTAATAACTATGATTTACTTCAAACCTTATACAATGAGTTTTTTGAGATAAAATAATGAAGGAGCTTGATTTATGTGCCTTGTAGGAGTTGGAATAAGTCTGAAATGATGCTACAACAAGTACAAATCTTTATTGGTAGTTTAGATGACCTTCTCCAAGTAGGATCGACTTTCTCTAGAAGTCACCCTTGTTCTAAATGGCAGCCCTCATAAATTCATTTGATTCTCCCTCATAGTGACATATATTGTCTTCAAACCAGGTTGACTATGTTGTTGGACTTGAGCGCTCCCCTTATGGCATGAAATCGCCTCCTCCAAGAGCCTCAATGAATTTATTTTGATTTTTCAAGTATGCAGATCATCCCAGTAAGGGCATCCCTTATGAGATAAAAATGCAGGCTAATCTCCAATGAGAATCAAACCCTAAATACAACAATAAACTCCTCTGAACAAATTGACCCAAGGGCTCCACCAAATTTGGCCCTTGGCCACTAAATTTTCCCAATGAGAAGATTGAGAATATATCCTTCAATAGAATCACAACAATACTTCAGTTGTTGTAATTGAACAAACCTTAAGCAAATGATAATTTCCTTCAAAATGTAGTTGCAAAAATACATTGGATGTTACAACCCCTTTTGATGCACTAATAAATCAATTATTGCACCCAATCAGCTTAATACTCATAATTGTAATAATACAACTATTGTAATTAAAAATATCTTGAGTGAAGCACAATGTAGAAACCCTGGATGGATTTATCAACAACTCTAAGTAGGGTTGATCTTTCACAACCGAACTTGGTACTCTAGAGTCTTCAAACCCTTGAGAAATGCAAGCCTCAACTTCTACCACACAGGTATGGAAAAATAGAAAAACTCAAGACATGATGAAAATGACTTGCATTGAGCTCCTTATAAAGAATTCTCATCTAACTTCAAGAAGCTTCTAGAAATATCATTATTTTATTCTTTTAAGTGACTTTATGATTTATTATTTTATTTAGTCACTTTATTAAATCAATTAAATATAAAGTCATCCTTTTGATATTAATTTATTGGAATAAGTTTATAAATAATTAATTTAATAGCTCCACTTTATTTTAATTAAAATAATCAATTAAGATATCCTTTTGATCTATTATTAATTTTGGACAACTTAATTAATTAATTTAATTAAATCATCATACCTCCAATTCAGGGACATGACAAATGTGTACCAGTCACCAAAATTTGTTGACTGTCCTGGGATAGATTCGGCCTAGGGTGAATGGGTCTTGCTACAAGGGTCCAAAATATGATTTCACAGTCCTTTACTCCTAGATCTACACTATTGATTTTTCTGGATCTCACTATCAAAAAGTAAAAATTAAATTATGCAAGTAAGATTATGTGGCTTGACAACTTTGACAACTTTGCAATTGCATTTTTGACTAATCTTCAATCCTTCTTCACCTACAAATTTGCACATACAAAGAGAGGGAAAAAATGTTTGTTTTTGGTGAATGGGGCTTTGCCTTCCAGTCAAACCTTGTTTTGGTAATTAAACCTTGAAATGAAATAAAACATGAATAAAAGGAATGATGAATGAACAATGCTATGTTACAACTCACCAAACCCTTGAATGGAGATCCTTAAAGGACTGAGGTCTAACACATCTCTCCAAGGTCTTGATCTTGCATGAAATGGCTTGATTGGATGTTGATCTCGATGTGTGAATTGATGCTTGAATGCTTGAAACCTACATCACAATGTTAACTCCAAAAACATGAATGAATGCAAATAACTTTGACATGATGCTTGAGATCTTGAATGTTGATGTAAAAGACTGATCAATTTTCTCTTGAACACCTTTGAAAATGATATTTGCTATAATTTTTTCTCTCTTGCTTGTTCTAGGATTTGAATTGATAAAAAGACCTTGTATTTATAGATTAATTTTCTCATTTCCCAAAAATTAAACATCAAAGGCCGATAATTGTAATTTAAATTTGAATTATAAAAGTGTTGTCAAAAACATATTAAAAACTGAGATCCTAAACTTAAGAGGCTTGGGCGAATGGGTCCTAGGACCTAAATCCAGGACACTCAACTTCTAAGGCAATTTAACCAATGTTTGTAATTGTTTAATACAAGTTTCCCTTTCGAAAAAATGAGATTAATTCATATTGCTTAACAAATTTCTAGATTCGATTGTGTGATATTTTTTGCATCAATGTTTCAGATCACACTCTGTGATTTTTCACTCCTTATGCTCTCTTCATCCTAATGATGCATCACAGAGTGTGATCCGAATTGTTGATGCAAAAAATATCACACAATCGAATCCAAAAATATATTAAGCAATATCAATATGGATTGTGGAAAATTATTATCATTCAGAGATTAATTCAACTTTTAAATACATAATTAGGCCAATTAGAGGCTTAATTAAGTCCAATTACATTAACGAACGCAAACATAGTGTGAAAAATTAAAGGTGTACATTTTTCTACACTACATTTAGCCCCCACTTTAGTGAGAGGATGAACCCTACACTCAAACTCACACTAAACTAGATAAATAAGCAACAAGAGGGGTCCAAGTGTACAAATGTTAGTGAGATGGGATGACAAAGATCAAGGAGGATGATCAAGATCCGATGGAAAACCAACATAAGCACAAAGGAACACACATATACAAATGATATACATCAGTAAGACAAGATACACAAGCATACAATGCCAAAGTTGAAAAGAAGAGAAAAGGGTGGATCAAGCCTCAACTTTTTTTCCAATAGGTATGGATCAATCCTTAGATGTTTGTCCAGAAAAAAGTTCACAAGTGGAAACTCGATGTCCACTATGCAAACAAAATATACTCACACGTTCTAGTGAAATCCATTGTCCACTAGGTGAGCCCCAAAAAGGTGGTTGATGGGAAAGTCATGCTAGGTCTACAGGCTCCCATATCTCAACCATACCAAAATTTATACCTCCTGATAACTTTGATAAGACACCACACAAAAAGGTTCCACAAGGCTAGCAAGACGCATTATGCTAGACACTCATGAAAAATAAAAAGGATCCACTGGCAAGCAAGTTGTGTTATGCTTGGTGGCCATGACAAAGATTTTAAATGCAATAGGATAAGATATTCAAAAGGGTTTTTCTTAGTTCATGAAAGGTCTCACCTTAGGGAAAATCATGCTTAATTTCACCAAGAGAGGACTAGTCGAGGATAAAAGATTCGCAGCTCAGGGAATGCAAGTCGTAGAATTACCACTAAGAGGAATGCCATATGCCAAGAAAGGTCACACTCTTGAAGGAAATCAAACCTAATGTCACCACCAAGAAGACACATCATGTGAAATAAGAAGACCACACTTTGAAGCAAACAATGAGCGGCGACATGTATGCCCCCACTTTAAATAAATTGCTAAACGCCATGTTGTGAGCAATTACTTTAAAGTAGAACACAATAAATGGCAATACATGAGAGATTTATTTGGAAATCCCTATGTAAAACACATGTTTGCACGATAGAGCTACACCATGAAAGGGAGGGTTGCCCCCCATATGCAATTCTAAGACAACAAATAAGGGATTCATGGATCTGGGGTCAGTGTTATGTCTTTTCTACAGTGTTATAATCGTCATCATTCCCCAAATTACTCATGGAACAATGAGCACAAAAGAAGAATTCCACATAGAGAGCGAAAACAAAGAAAATATTTTGGGTCAACATGGAAGAGACCAAAATATGTTGATGCCTTGCGTCATCCCCAAAAGGAAAACACAAGACAATAGAAAAAGGTAAATGGTTATGACAGATAGAAGAATCTAGATACAAATAGAAGAATGTCATGATAGATTTGCTTCCTTTGTATCCTTGCACCATTAGAGTGACAAGGGTCATCCAAAGTAGACTCACAAACATATAAAGATATGCCAAGGAGCACTATACGGGGGATCACATTACGCATATGCAATCACAAAGAACATGAAAATAAGACAAAAAATATTAGCATGGCACATGTGAGCCAACCTATAGTAGTTCATTCGTATCCCAATATTTTTCATCATAAATGGAAGGTAGAAAACAATAAGTGTTGTACTAGAAGCATCACTAGGCTCAACATGTGGTGAGTCACTCTTATTAGGAGGATCATCATGATTGTTACCATTTAAGCTCATGGAAGAGGAAAATAGTAAATTCAGCTCATTATGTAGTTCCTCGTCAATATTATCAATCTCATCATCATCATCATCCAAGTTAATCATAGTTGGAGGCCTAATGACAATGTCCATGGATGTTTCATGTGTGTGTTGTGGTGAAGGTGGAGAATCATCATGCTCTGTTTGACTTAAATTTTTATCTTGATTTTCTATTTTATTTTCTTCTGTTAAATTATGATCAATAGCACGACATCTATACCTACAGGTGATCCCACAATATTGGTTTACAATTTTTTGCCAAACTGGACATTGAATTGAATTGTTTTAACTAAATCTTCACTCTCGGGCACCTATAGTAGCTAAACCGTGAGGAATTTGAAGATGATGCAAACTAGTGATTTGTGAAATTTTTTCTGTAGATTCTAAATATATATTTTTCAAAAAAAATGGAATTAGATTGCACTTCTTTTTCCATCTCCTTCGAAAACTAGTTTTTAACTGTAAACACCATTTTTTAAGAGTGATGTTACTGGATAACACATAAAAAAAATTCTATGAAGGATAAAATTCTATTTAAAAAAAATAAAAATTCATAACTATAATATCTAGTGGATGGAATTGGTTTCATAGCATTTCATTGAATATTTTTTTCTTAATTAAGTTTCAATGTCAAACCAATTATAATTTAGACATGATTTACTGGCTAAAACATAACTCTTTTTGTATGTACTGAAATTCAAATTTTATTTATTTTTTTGGATCAAGGACATGAATATCTAGAGCATAGATATTTTTAAATATTTTTTTTGATAATATACTATTTTTCCACATGTGAAGAATAGAGAGCTTGATTTTTAGGGAAAAACCTACATTCAAAAGAAATAAAAAATAAATATAGTAATCAAATTAAATTTATTTAAAATTATACTTTTTGGGAAGCTTATAATAAGGACTACATACAAAATATAATTTTTAAATGGATTCATTTGATCCCCCAAAAGGTAAATCAAAAGTGGTTTTTTATAAACATTTTAATAGTTGTAAAGGAGACTTCGTTATAGGTATGGTTTAAAACTAGTGGGGTTCTATCCAAGGGGGTTTGATCTAAGGTGGTTTGATAAAACTCTCTTCAATTGGAATCTTTTAAATGAAACTTTCCAAGGCTTCATTATATTTTCTAAAAATATGTGATTTCAGGAAAAATCAGGATCTCCCAAAAAGTGCAAACCACTATTGTGGGATCACCCCTATGCTCTTTATCATTTATTTTTCTTCTTGTACGATTTTCAAGTTAGGATTTTGTAGGAGTGGGTTTATCAACCATAGGTTTCCTTCCTTCCCACAAAGGAGGACAGGAAGGAACCATGGAAGGTTGTTCAACCACTTTCTCTCTATATCTATAAACTTGTTTGATCTTAGGAGGCACAATGGGACTTATATGGTTATCTCTTTGTATTTTATAGGAAACGAGTGGAGAATTTGTCATGGATTTCTCTTGGTTACTTGGAAGGGATTTTGGTTCAATCATGGTTTCATCAATGATAGGAGGCTCAATCATGGGTTGAGGCATGTTGCTAAGGGATAATTCTGCTATGCGCTTTGCCTTGAACTTTTGATAAGATTTGAAAAATAAGTCCTCATGAGGCTTAAGAGATTCCATAGGTTGGGGCCAAAAGAAATCCAATGGGAAATTCCCATGGGAAGACACGAGATTAAAGCCACTATGATGCACAGTAAATATGTCATTTCCAAATGGAAACTTTAAGAATTTATGCACTACCAATGGGATGATATCCATGGAGTGCAGCCATGGGTAAATGAGCTTCACACAAAATTGTTCTGATGAAAAGATGATGGAGAGTGAGAAATTCAATTGTTTCAGTCCCACTTTTAAAGGAAGAGTGATCAAACCTATTTTAGGGCAAGCAAAACCATTGTGTTTTGATCCATGCTTTTGGTTGTTCATAAGAATCTTGATGAAGTTCATACACAAATAATAATTCCTCAGTGATCACATTCTCTACACACTCGAGATCAATTAATATCCCATTAGTAGGCTTATCATTGATTCTTCCGGCGATGTAAAGAGGACCATTGAGTGTGTGTTTGATTATGTCATTTTGTAAGAAAGAAATGTTGAGATATTTTGGTTTGGCCCTATTGGGTGAAAATTGTGTAATCCTCTTTTCAATAGATTACACAACCTTGATTTCAATCACAGTTGTGTGAGATGTAATATCTCCTCTCAAAAAGGGGAGGCACCCTTTTTACTGCTTACAGAAGCTAAGTAAAACTAATTAAATATTCACAAAAATGTACACTACAATTACAAGATGGGGCGTGTCACATTCATACTTCACTCTTTTTTTAGAGAATATGTTTTATAATGCTTCATGGTTGATAGTTCTAATTTGATACAACTTTAAACTAAAAACAAAGCAGTAATTCCAATATCTCTATCTTGTCAAAGCAAAGCTTAGAGATACTGACATGATAATAATAAACAATAAACTAAGAAATAAAAGCTCACGAAGGCACAAAGTCGTTCTGTAGCTTTTCACTGATGGATCCTTGAGAGATGTAACGATTGTCGTATTAGAAGCTCAAATTCTTCTTAGATACAACAATTCCACAAACAACATGAAAAATTACAAGCACAAAATCTTGTAGAAAATCCACTAATAGTTATCCAAACATAAACACAAATCCGAATAAAGAGTGCAACACAAAGTTTACACAGATTTATCCAAAGCCCTTAGATCTCACACATTAATCATTTTCAATCTTAATAAAATCCAAAAGACAATTGATCCAACACAAATTCCAATATGCAACTTTCTTCTTTAATTATCAAAATAGATACACAAAGATGAACACAAAGTTTCATATATTTGCTTCTCAAAAGGGCAACACTTCATTGCAAAAGATAAAAGATAAAAAAATTACAATAGGACCCTCTCATATTTATAGATGGGAGAGGAGAGAAAATTTAGGAAAATTAGAAGAGTAAATCTAGGAGAAAATCTAGGAAAATCTGATCTAATTAACTAATTGACTTTTCAAAAATTTCATCCATATTTTTAGGAAAACATTTTTATTTTTACATGTAATTACATTTCTCAAAGAGGCATCTAAGATGTCGAGAAATATTTACAAAATGCGTAAATGAAAGCAAAACTATCTAACTTTGGAGAAGAAAAGGAGTCTTCATGATTCCTTGCATTGGGCGTGGAAGTCTTTGTATCTCTTATTTGTCTACAGGATGAATGCCTCATCTGGACCAACAGTGTAATCCACTATAGTGTGAACTCTGGTAATTGATCTTCTAGCAGATGAGTGAATCTCTTTGCATCTTGAGATTATCAAGAGAAAGTCGTAAGTCATAAATTGCATGCATTGAGGCCTTTGAAAAATTGCCATCCTCTACTTGATTCATGATGGCTTCCTTGTAGATCTGTAAAAGTTCACTGGTCGGGAGGAAAATATGATCTTTATCAAGGAGACTACCCTGTAACTCCTTAATTTCATCTTCTAGGATAACATGATATCCTTCAACATCTTCTTGTACTTGGTGGATATCTTTAATAAGATACTTGATCACTTGAATGTAGTGTTCGAACATTTCTCTTACCTCCACATATTTCTCCTTGTCGATAATTATCCCAACTTCCACCAACTTACTTAGCTTTTCCTCTTTCATTTGTGACCAAAATGAGAGGTGTTTGTCCATCTCTTTTTTCTCTCGGGAAAGTATGCTTTCTTCCTTATCAAGATCTGATTTTATCTTAGCTATTGAAGTAGCCTTTTCATCTGCAGTAGTGATAACCTGTGAACCATGTTCGATCATTTCATCAATTAAATCATACAACTCCTTACCCTTGAGAAAACTTCTTTGCCTTCGAATAGTTGGTTCCTCAACACTTATCATAGCCATAGATTATGTATTTCCTGAAGAGCCTGCTAGTTTCCCCAAAATAGTTGCATAATGCTCGACCTTTTTTTTGTACACATCTCGGGCTTGTTCCATCTTGTCAAGCCTTCCTTCCAATGCATCTAGGACTACCTGGGCATCTACCTTCACAATTTTATTCATCACTTTGCCGAGTTGAATTCTTGTGACTGTGTGGTCCTCCATGACATCACCTTCTTCCTGTAGGGGTAGACCAATCTCTACAAACTTTTGACTAGCTTTGTCAATATGAAACCTTGAATGAACTTTTGCCTTTTTCTTCCCCTTGGCTTTTGGAGGGGCTATCTCTTGAAGATCGAGCTCTTCTAGAGAGATCATTTGTTTCTTTCACTTAAATACCTAAGAGACCAACCAATGGGGAAGGGAGGAAGTATATGCTTCTTGACTTGTAAATTCTTGTGTCATAGCTACTTTTGTAGAAATGAATTGTATGATAACAATAGGGGTATAATCTATCATGATTGCTCTAGTAGAGTGCACACCAAGTTGATTTTGCAAAGACTCATTCATAAATCTATCGAATTCAGCTTTGTATGAAACATCAAAAGATGGAGATGATAAACTTGGAATGGATGGAGGAGAGCTTGACAAAACATCAATAGTTTGTGTGTTTAAAACTATAGAGGGAGTGGAAAGCACAATTGATGCTATTGGGGGAAAACAAATGTCTACTAAATGTGGGAGGAGGTGAAGTAGGAAGAGGAGGTGGAGAGTTAGGATTGGGAGGTGTGTAAGGAAAATTTGAAGTAATGAGAGATGGAATTTGGGGAAGTTCTTCAACAACATTCTCATGTGGAGATAGAGTTTGTTCTTCATCGTGCTTGAGTTCCTCTTTATCACCTTCTTGTTCAACTTCTTATTCACCCTCATCTTCTTCAGACTCTTGATCTTTTGGAGAATCCTCTTCTTCAGCAGACTCTTCTTTAGAAGATGATTCCTCACTTTCATTTCCTTCTTCTTCAGACTCATGTTTTTCAGAAGTCGACCCTTTTCCTTTTGAGTGAGTTGATTTATATTTTATGGCCTCTTCTTCTTCAACTACCAATGTATCCTTTTTTCCAACAGTTAAATGATCTTAGGACCTTTTCGGGAAGAAGAAGGAGTAGCCACATGCTTGTATTTTGTGCAAATTTCTTGTTGGTGGATAGAAATTGCTCCAGGTACTTATCCTTTTGATTCTAACCTGAAGGCTTTCATCTAGAAACCATGTTTGTGCAACCATTCTACTATGTTGGAAAATATGGGGGCAAGCCTTTCCCTAATGGAGACACTTTCCTTCTTAGACCATTGTGCTGCAAGGAAAGGTCTCCTAGAGATTTCATTTTTATCATAGGCAATGTGCATGATGTCGCTAGGGTCTTTTAAATCCTCTGGTAGGTTAGCCACACTAAGATCTCTAATCTTCTCTATGGTTAGCTTGCAGTAATCCATTTTGTGGATGTCTTCTTCATCCCTGCATTCTGCCCATATTTCTTTGAAGCGGTACTTGTGTTAGTGGCCTTTCTTTAATTTCATGTTCACATCCTGGTAGTCAAACTCAAATCTATTTGTATGTCCTTATTGTCATGATCGACATTTCTTTAGCAACTGAATTTTCCTTTTGTACACTTTGAATGGTATATCTACCAATCGTTAGTGAAATTTAAAACTCGGTTTGTGAATCCTCATGCATTCCTTGTGAATTGAAATCAGTTGTTTGCATAACTCCACGAGTATCCACTTATCTGAGGGATGTCTGGGCAACAAGTAAGGACACCCAGTATAGCAACCTACCCTCATGTGGGTGAAAGTTGGAAATTGCAAGAATATCCACCCTACCTTACTCACCACTTTGTAGGCCTCGTTTAACACTCTCTTCTTTTTGAGAGTTGGGTCAATACATAATAGCAGAGGTGCAAATAAGGCATATGTGAGCCTCCTGAAATGATGAAGACTTTCCCTCAATTCCAACTATTAAAAATAATTATACACAGGTACAAAATGTCAGTTCCCATTGGTAGATAACCCTAGGAATTGCCCCATTACAACAAAAACATACACCAAATAAGAAGTCGTGTAGAACTTCAAAGTGGTTGGCACATTTATTAATTGCTCATGGATTTCATCATTGATTTGGGTCCCCCAATCAATATGAGCCTTCTTTCTTCATATGATTTGAATGTATTCATACATCCAATCTTGAAAATGAGATGATTCTAGTAAGCCTCTCACCCTGCTTAGGAGGGTGATCATATCCCTGACATCCTCTTTGAAGTCACTTCGAGGAAGCCCCTTTGGCCATCTTGAGATAGTGGGCCTAGGTTTTTTCAACCACTGACTGTTAATCAAATTTTTAGCCTTATTGGGATCTGAATCACAGACCTCCTATGCCTATCAGATTGAGATCTTTGTGTATTATTCCATGTGTGGGACTCCAAAAACAATGTCAAAGAATTCAAGGTCTAGCCTCAACGTCACTTGTCCTGAAGAATCTATTACACTTCTGCTCTCTCAAATGTAGTGGGATGCAACCTAAAGAACAAACTCTGTATTATGAGCAAATATTGGGAATGTAGACACTAGGTGCAGATTTTTGTGGATGATGGCTCGCAGGTTGTCTTCTAAAGGATTTTTCTTAGTTCTTTTCACAAAGTCTTCAAGGTCCTAATGAACAACTTCAGTGTCTTTGATTTCGTCCACCTTCAAGATTACTACAGTAGATGGAAAGAAACCTTGATACTTATATTTCATTTTTCCCTCTTTCTTAGAAGATGATGGATGGCTTCTTTGTTGTCATCTAGAAGAACCAGGATCAAAAGATATTGCCTTTGAGATCACTTGACGAGATCTGGAGAGAAATTGCAAGGATAGTGAATCAACATATGTTAGGTGAAACTACAACATTGGGAAGTGTGAGGAAAGCAAGCAATGTGGAGCAAGAGTGAAATGAGAAATTTGACACAAAAAATGGAGCGAGAGTGAAGAAACGAAGTTCAAAGTGAAAATAAATCATTTCAGAGCGTTATGGAAAAAAACTACCTTTTTTGTAGGAGCGCTGAAAATCAACTCTCCTACACTTGGAGATGTTGATTTACATGTAGGGGCATTGATTTTCAGTGATCCTTCATGTATGTGGCACTTTGAACAATCAAAGTGTTTGGGCGCTAAAAATCAACACCCCTGCATTTGGAGATAGTTCATCTAGAAAAAGTTTCAAGGCATTGATTTTCAGCGCCTTGACATTGTTCTTGGAAGATCTTGCTTTTCGAGTTAGATGTAAAAGCGGATAAAAACACCGCTATCGCATTTTTGTAGATAAATCCATGTAAGAGCAGTAATTTTCACCGCTCCTACATGTGGAGTTGGTGAAAATCAAATTTGTAATGGCGAACATTTTCACTGCTTTGGCAACAAAGGACAAGGTTTCCAATGTCCAAGTGGCAAGAACCACCGCTTGAACATATGGGAAGAGGAAATACCACCCTTCAAAAACTTCAATGTACTTGTTAAAACAAACAATTTCATTGCTTATAGAGTGGGCAGATTCAAAGAGAAAGCATCATAGAATGATGCAAAAGAGAAAGAAATGCAAGCAGGAAGACACAATGAAACAAAGTGCTAAAAATCAATCACTAGGGCATGATTCCAAAACAAGAACAAACCCTAGCATCTCAAAACACAAAGAGCAAGGTTGTTGACCAAACACACAGATATAAAAGAGGAAGGAGAATCAAAATGCGAAGAGATTGAAACCCCAACACTTAAAAACGTATTGAGCTAGATTGAATTAGAATAAATAGAGCTTTAAAAGTAAATAGAAAAGAAAAACCCTACAAAGAGGAAGGAGAAACAACATACCTATCAAAAACATGAAACCCTAGTTTGAAAACTTGAAGAAATAATCAGATGCGAATCTTTGGACATTGGAGAGCGATCACACGAGTCAAATGAGAAACAATGGTGAAAAGACTGAAGATATATTAGCTTAAAATTACCTATTAAGTGACTTATAAAATACCATAAATGCAACTCAAGTTGCATTTATTATGGTGGAAATAACAGTGAAACATATGCACGAGCATTGAAAATCAATGCTTGCGCATATCAAAGACTCGAAGAAACATAAAGTGCACAAGCGTCGATTTTTAGCGCTTGTACATTTTACAAACTTGAACAAAGTGTAGGAGAGTTGATTTTCAACACTCCAACACTTGGAGTGGAAATTTAACTAATGAACATGTAGGAGCACTGATTTTCAACACTCTGACATGTTTGACAATTTTTCCAACTCCCAAGGGTTGAAAGCTGACAAAGATGCTCGTTTCGAAGCTCTTCGAAAGACGGACGAGAGAAGATCCTCAAACGGATTGTTTGAGATTTTGGATTGGGCATTGAGGTGAATTGCATTTTGCCTCATTTTGTGCATTTGAACATCACAAAAACTATGAAATAGACAAGTTTCGTAGGGGGGTTATTCATCAATCGAGTGTTGTTAGATTCCATGATAACAGGCCCTTACGAGGTTGAACATCAATGAAAGTGACTATATTATCATATCCATTATCATTCATGTTATCATCAATCATGTCAACATTCATTACATCGTTCTTGGTATCATTAGCTTTTACAAAAGAGATGTTATGATTTGGCATGGGATTAGTAAAAATTTGCAAATTTTGGTTGGGTGGAGCAACAAACTTGTTTCCTTGATCATTAACACCACTAATCTAGATGTGATTAAAATCAATGAGGTCTTGCACAATATGTTTAAGATGCTTAATCGTTTTGTATCATGTCCATTTTTTTGGTGATAATGCAAAAAGACATTTGAGTTAAAGTTTGGAGGTAAGGGCTTAGTAGTATTGATGGCTCTAACGAGAGGTTAGGTAACTAAGTTCTTATTCATAAGTTTCAACATGATGGAATGGAGGGTATCGGGTAACGGGGAAAATTGTCTACTCCTTTCCCTGAATTGATATGGATTTTTTGTTTTTATTGTATCCACTTGAGAGTCAACATGTTCACTTGTTTAGGATGGATTTATCTGTAAAATGTTTTTATTTTATTTCTTGAATGGTTGGAAATTGTAACGAGGCACAAATTTGGATTTCTTAGGATTGTTAGAAGGAGTTTTTGCTTCATGATGACTAGTCAAATTTCTAAAGTCACGAAGATTCATGAACAAATGTGTAAAGGAGGGAAATTTCATCATCCCAATCTTGTCTTCAATTTTGTTTTACAAATTTTTAATGAACACTATTTTAAGATTAGCATCGAGAATCTTAATGTTGATTTGTGAGTAAAGTAATTGGTACTGTGCTATAAAATCAGTGATCTTTTCATCGTCATTTTGTTTACATTTCATTAAATCAGCTAAGGTCATCTTGGGACCAATGTGCACTTAGAAGTGGTTAAGAAAGGCATCAACAAGATCATTGAATGAACTAATTGAGTTATTCGATAAAGAGAAAAACCAATCCAAGGTTGTATCTTTCAAAGACCTAGGCAAAATATTAGCCAAGAGCTTGTCTTCAAAAATGAAGTCACTACATAAGGTTGTGTTTGCCAAAACATGGTTACTAGGATCTCCTTTACCACCATATTTCTCAAATATAGGACTCTTTATGCGTTGTAGCATTTGTGCTCTCAATATCTCCAAGGATAATGGGTTTCTTTTGACATATTGTGAAGGTTGGCCATTTTGATTTTGGTTTAATGTGGAAATTTATTGTTGGAGGGATGAAATATTTTGTAAGATTTGGTTAAGGATAGAATCATTGGTTGTGTTATGAGACGGAGATGAATAAGGTGGAGGTGTATATGTATTTAGAGGACAAGTGAATTGTAAATTTGTGAGGGGATATGGATTAGGAGATATGATATTTGAATGCACAAAGCTAAAGGGATTCCCATTGGAAATATCTAAGGTTGTATTGACATTACTAGTGGGTTTCTTTGTTGTTGTAACAATTGGATTGGTATATGTAGGAATAGAGGCCATGGTTGTAGGAGGAATTTGATTTTCACCTTAACTTTGAGTGTACCCAAAATTTTGAGCATAACTAGCCATTGTAGGGACATGAGTATGAATTATATGAGCTAGGCTACACACAAGTTCTATTCCTTATTCATTATCAAGCACTTTCCTCATGTTATCTATGATAGAAACTACAATATCAATAATTTATTCATACTCACAAAGTCTTGAAAATTTTCTAAGGCTTCCTCCATTTTTTTAGGTTTTCTTGAGGGACATTAGCAACCATTGTGTCAACATAAGTTACATTGGTTGGGTTGACTAGTACCAACACTATGAGTGAAAGAATTGGAAAAATCAAGATCCAAAATGGATGTAGTAGCATGGGATGGAATGATTCTCGAAATATGTCTCACTAAAGTATTGGTAATGGGAAACCAGATTATGAAGCTCATACAGGTTTTACCAAACCTAAGTGCACCCAAAATGGAGAAAGGGCACTATTCAAATGCAACAAACACCCAAAAAGTATGAATCACAATGCAAGTATGTAAAATGATTTTACATTTTTTAGATTTGAAACAAGATTATCTAGTGATTATGATATGAAAAAACCTAAAAAATGATGTCTTTTAATGCCAATTTTGATTTCAACAGTTGATTTGACCAATTGAGCCTAATGCAAACAATTACAATTTTATTTTTTTTGAAATTGAAACAAAGAATTTAATAACAGAACAAAATGAACCAAATAGAGAAAAATTAATGCCTAGAAATTTGAAACAACGCCTGCATAGGGACTGATTCAGCCTAGGGCGAATGGGTGCCAACTCAGGGTTCTAAAAAATGAAAATTTTAATTTTTTGCTTAATATTTGAGAAATCAGTTTCAGATTGCAAACTATGGTTTCAGTGACAATTTTCTAGATTTAGGTGTCCTAATGCAAATGAACTTAGTGATAATTGATGGACAAAGTGAAACTTTTGTAAATGCAATTTTGACCAAATTTGTGAATGCAAATGACTAAAAATACACTAATATGAAAGTACTATGCAAAATCAATGTAATATACATGCAATTTTTGATTTTTTTCAGATTTTAAACAATGCAAAATATAAATTTAAAACCCTGAATGAGATGAAAACTAATGCAAATTTTAACAACCCTAATTGAAATGCAAACTAATGCAATGCAATTTATTGCAAATCCTAGATCTAGGGTTTGAATGAACTCCAATTTTAGAATTTAAGATGCACAATGTTGGGTTCACCAAAATGAAATGAAGAAAAATAGGGGAGGCTTGAAAATGGGGTGATTGAATATGTGATGCACCTATCTTCCTTATTTCATTAGGAAAAAGAGATCCACAAAGGTGGGATTGACTTTCAACCCATAGGTGAGTCAGCCTTAATGGAGATCTTATTGTTTTCCTTATGACAAGATGGGGTAAAATCTCCCTGAAAAACACTTTGGGGAGAAAAACTAAAAATAGTAAATGAACTCAATTATGCAATGTGAAACTTGAATCATCAATTTATAACATAAAACAATTAAAAACAACAAACTTCTAACAAATCTAAGAGGAGTAAGATAATGTGTACCAATCACAAATTTTTTTTGTTGAGTGTCCTCTTGATATAGATTCTCCCTAGGGTGAATGGGTCCTGCTATAGGGGTCCAAAATCTAATTTCACAGTCCTCTACTCCTAGATTTGCACTCTTGATTCCTTTGGATCTCACTGTCAAAAATTCATAATTAAATTATACAAGTAAGATTTTGCGGCTTGACAACTTTGATGAAAAATTTGACAAATTTGACAAATTTGCAAATTTGCACTTTTGATCAATCTTCAATCCTTCTTCAAATATAAATCTGCACATACAAAGAGAGGGAAAATTTGTTTTTTTTTGGTGAATGGGGGCTTGCCTTGGTCAAACCCTGTTTTGGTAATTAATCCTTGAAATGAAATGAAACATGAATAAAAGGAATGATCAATGAACAATGCTATGTTGCAACTCACCAAAACTGATAGGGAGGTTGGATGAATCAATCACTGATTCATGCTCTAGGTCTTTCTTGGAAGACTCTAGGGTGTCTTTCTCCACCTTGTAACCTACAGGATCTCTTCTTGCCTAGGATCCCTTGGTTCTCCTTGCCAACCCAACTATCAACAAAGTTCCTTCTACCAAGTCCAAAACTTGGTGCAATCTCTTAGCACTGGCCTTTAGCCCTTAAACTGCTTTAAAGGCTACTAACCTCCAATTTCTTGAAATAGCTTTAAAAAGGTGTGGAGGTGCTTCTAAATACTTCATTCCATCCTACTAGGGGTATTAGGGATCCACCTAGCTCCATCTATAGGTCGCTTTCACCAAACCCCTCTATTAGGCCTAGAAGGCTACTAGCCCTATTAGGTCTCCTTTTTCGAGAAATCAGGGTTTTTCCCAAAGTTCTTCCAAAGAAACCCCCAATCTTTCCTTATGATTTTTCATTCATATGCCCACGTCTCAAGTATTTTTGGGGTCTTGGGCCACAACTGGTCATACAAAGCCCTAACCTGAAAATGAGCAAAATTAGGCTTTTTAAGCCCTTTCTTGGCTTCTCTACAACTTGCTAAGCTCTTCCTCACCAAATGGATTGGTAGAGTCTTTTCATTTTTACCATAGCTTGGTAAGACTCATATCTTCCTTCTCCAAAAGGAAATTTGTCACAAAGTTAACACCTCTACAAATCAAGTGCTCTGCACTATGGTCTTTCCTAACCGGGCTCTTCCCTGGCTTGGCTAGGACAAGACTTCCACACTAGCTCCTATGCTTTCAAAGACTCTAAACCCTACTATATGTACATCCATGGATTCTAGTCACTAATCCCAAATGGCCGTACAATTTTTACGGTGGGAAAGTGAACTAACCCTCCATTCTTTACAAACTGCCTGGTTCAGACCAGCAACAATGTAGAAAGCAAACTATTTACAAACAATGCTTGAAACTAAACAAACTAACTAACTAATTCCACATAGTATTCAAAGAGCTACTTTCCTACATTATGCACGAATTACAGTGCCAAACTAATCCATCAAAACACCACAACAATGCCCAAAACCAAAATTTCAAATAGAATTCACATATGCTTTTTTCCTTGATTTCAAAAACTTCAACACTATGAAAGGTTTCCAACCTCACTCCAATGCCGAGGTATCCCATAAATAGGGTCACCAATCAGTTATCCTCTCCCCTTGGGCTCTTCTTGGTCGATTGTAGCTTCAACTATCAACATTGTTGAGTAACATTTCAAATGTTGCACAGTTGCAAGACAACCTCTTGGCCCTCTTTGCACCTTACAATAATCCTAAGCCTCATTTGAAATTCAACTCTATTACACCTATTAGTGGTCAACATGAACTTCATCTAAGCAATGCACAACAAAAATGCCACTAAGTTAGATTGCTTAGGTTTCCTAGGCAAAGTTTTCCCTAGACAACCTATGGGTGCTCCTACACCAAAAACCTTGAATGGAGATCCTTAGAGGATATAGATCTAACACATCTCTCCCAGGTCTTGATCTTGCATGAAATGGCTTTATTGGATGTTGATCTTGATGCTTGAATGCTTGAAACCTAAATCACAATGTTAGCTCCAAAAACATGCATGAATGCAAATAACTTTGAAATGATGCTTGAGATCTTGAATGTTGATGTAAAAGACTAATAAATATGCTCTTGAACACCTTTGACAATGATATTTGCTATAATTTTTTCTCTCTTGCTTGTTCTAGGATTTGAATTGATAAAATACCTTGTATTTATAAATAATTTTCTAATTTTTCGAAAATTAAACATCAAAGCACGACAATTGCAATTTGAATTTGAATCATAAAAATTCTGCTAAAAACATAAAAATTTGAGATCCTAAACTTAAGGGGGACCCATTCGCCCAAGGACCTAAATCTAGAACACTCAACTCTCAAGGAAATTTAATTAATGTTTGCAATTGTTTAATATAGGTTTCCCTTTTAGAAAACAAGATTAATTTGGCTTTTAAATGAATAATTGGGCCAATTAGAGGCTTAGTTAAGTCCAATTAAATGAAGGGACCCAAACATAGTGTGAAAATGTAAAGGTGTACACTTTTCTACACTAAACACTTATTTATATCATCTTCAACCTTGAAAACATTCTCTAAGGTCATCTATGCACCCGAATTGTGCAAATTCAAATTAGGTCAACACCAAGACATTACCATGATGGAAAGGAATGAAGGTGGACCACAACACACCTTAGATAGTACCTAAATCCACTCATACATTTCATTCCACAGTTCCACAAATATCAAAGCAACTTCGCAAGTAGTGTAAACATCCAAGGTTAGATGGACCTATGTTAACACCATTAACACTTAAGTACATGCTTCCTCAAATCTAAATATGACTCATGGATGCCACATAATACTTTAACACAATCTAGAATATTCCACAAACATCCTAGACACCAAAAAATTCCTTCCTAATAACTTTTACTTGAAGAATGTACACACCCAATACATTCAAACAACTATGTCATACACTATAACTCAAGAAACTAACTTCCAAAGCACCAAACCACAAAAAAAAATCATCCAAAGAAAGATACACTATCATCAACCTTCCAAATCCAAAAGATTTGAAACCACTCTGCAGAGAAATACGGTGCAAGAACATTTCTCCCAAACACCTCTGTAATACGTAGTTCACACACAGGTAAACAAAAATTCATCTAAATAACGATCTAACACACCAAATTTTAAATGAAATACCTTTGAACACCTTAGGTCAACATATCCAAACCGCACAAGAAGATCTTCAACCTAGAAGAACTACGAAGCAAGACCAAAACACTACTCTACAACTCAAAGCGCCATTACAACACACTATTTCCTCTTTTTATTCAATTTTCTCAAAATCACTTGGAACCCAAGCCCCAAAAACATATCATCAACATATGCAACACTTCCCCATCACTATGAATCCAAATGCAACATAGCAACTCAACCATATATCCATAAACAAAAGCTTATCAAAGCAAAACTAGAGGTTGACACTAGTAGCTTACTAATGACAACATAATGTAACCAATCAAAGCATAATTAGAGACAACACCACTCAATACCAATTGCACATACTTGCAAAAAAATCCTTCTCATACAGTTGATACCAATGACAACACCAATTGCACATACTTGCAACAATCTCCCCCTTTGTCATTGATTGCAATACATGATGTGAAAAAACATCAACCACAAACACAATAGCTTTGCTCCATACCTTTTTCCTTTTCTCTTTTCTCCCCCTTGCACAACTAAATTATTACACTCTCTCCCCCTTTAGCAACTTATCATTTTCACATGTCTTATTCTCCCCCTTTGATATAAATAGAAAATAAAAAAATATTTGCATAATTCATTCTCCCTTTGAAATTAATCATACTGTTCACTACTACTCTACAACTTCCTCTACTGCTCTACATACTTCCCCTTAGGAGCATACACCAAACTACATCAATCAGGAACCACTGCACAATGACAACACTCATCCATCCTGACCACAACAATAAAAAAATGCCACTACCTACTTTTGGGAGTTAAGCTAGTCATTATTCCCAAAAGGTCAACCTATCAAGAATTTGATACTATCCCGGATCAAGGATCCATGAGAGGATGTTAAGCCATGTCACGAATCATGTGGTCAACATTGATCAAGGGTTGGAAGCATCAAGCTTCTAACAATCCCCCCAGTGTGACCATGGGATTCAAACTTGTAACCCAAGCTCTGATACTACTTGTTAGGAGTTGAGCTAGTTGTTATTCCCAAAAGGTTAGCCTATCAAGAATATGCTACTATCCCAGATCAAGGATCCATGAGAGGATGTTAAGACATGTCGCGAATCACATGGTCAATGCTGATCAAGGGGTGGAAGCATCAAAATTCCAACACTACTCCCCCTGAGAGGTAGCCACCAACATCGGTCCAAACCAAAGCATGAATCTTGATATCCACTAGATTGATGCATCTCCGTATGCATCTAGTTCAAAGAATCAAGGACAATAACCCCCAAATTCTCTTGAAGAAACTCAAAATTATTCTTAGGAAGAGCCTTAGTAAATATATCAACAACCTAATCCTTTGTAGGCACATATTCAAGCTTCACTTCATTCTCTACAACCTTCTCTCTCAAAACGTGATACCAGATTAAGATATGTTTTTTCTTTGAATGCATTACCAGATTCATTGATATATTGATAACACTTGTATTATCACAAAAGATATAATTTTTTTCATCAAATACCACCCTAATATCCTTCAATGTTTTTCTTAACCACAAAACTTGTGTCCAACAAGATGTTGTTGCAATATATTCTATCTCTACAGTAGATAAGGACACTAAATCTTGTTCCTTACTTATCCATGACACCAATCTGCATCCAAGAAAGAATGTGCCACTTGTGCTTTTCCTGTTATTTACACAACCAACCCAATTTGCATCTGTGTAAGCACTCATAGTAAAATCAATATCCTTTGGATACCAAAAGCCATGATCTAGAGTGCCCTTCAAGTATCTAAATATCCTCTTCACTGCTGCAACATGCAACTATCTAGAATCTTCTTGAAATCTAGCCATAAGACAAACTACATGCATGATATCCAATCTATTAGCAATTAGATATAACAATCCTTCGATCATTGATCTATAATTGCTCTGATCAACCTTAGGAGATTCATTATTCTTGCTTAGCTTGCAACCAGTAACCATAGGGGTACATACCAGTTTATAATCTTCCATTCCAAACTTCTTCAACATTTCCTTGACATACTTTGATTATGAAAATTTTTTTTTTCTGATTGATTTGCAACCCAAGGAAGAAATTCATCTCCCCAAACATTGATATTTCAAATTCTTTCTACATCTCTTTTGCAAACTTCTTACACATAGCTTCATTTCCTCCAGAAATAATGTCATCAACATACACAACCACAATCAAGATTTGATCTATTTCAAATTGGAAGTAGTGATTACTATTTGTGGTACCTTTATTGAATCCTTGTTGTAACAAATACCAATCTAACCTTGCATACCATGCTCTGGGAGCTTGCTTCAATCCATATAACGCCTTTTTCAATCTATAGACCATATCCAGTTTATCTGATAAATGAGACCCTTTCAGTTGTTCTATGTATACTTCTTCTTCTAATTTTCCATTCAAGAAAGCAAACTTCACATCCATCTGATAAACTTTGAAATGTTTATGTGCTAAAAAATCCAAAAACATCCCAATAGCTTCCATTCTTGCCACCAGAGTAAATGCCTCTTCAAATTATATTCCTTCTACTTGTGAGTAACCCTTACACAAAATCCTTGTTGTGTTTCTTACCACTTCTCCATTCTCATTCAGTTTGTTCTTGAATACCCACTTAGTTCCAATTACATTCTCGTTTGCTGGTCTTGGGACAAGTTCCCAAGTTTGATTATTCTCAATCTGCATTAGTTCTTCTTCAATAGCCTTGATCTAATACTCATTCTTGCATGCTTCAATCATTGTTTTGGGTTCAACTACAAAAAGTAAACATAAATTTATCTATTCTTCAACAACTTTCCTTCTTGTCAGTACACCTCTATTCTTATCACCAATTATGTGTTATTTAGAATGATCCTTCTGCATATACTTAGGAGTTTTAGGAGCTTTTTTTAGACTCATCCGGTTCATATCCATCTATTACTATTGAATTATTTTGTGGGTCTTCATGAACTTTGACACTTGCACTCTCGACAATCTTTCTTAGCCTCTTGTTGTAGCATCAGTAAGTTTTTATTTTAGTAGAATATCCAAGGAAGATACCTTCATCAGAACTTACATCAAATTTTCCTAAGTTTTCTTCATCCCTTATGATATAGCATTTTCTTCCAAAAACTTTGAAGTATTTGACAATAGGAATCCTTTCATACCATAGCTCAAAAGGAGTTTTTGTGATGTTTTATCTTGCTTGTACTTTGTTAAGTATATAAATAGTAGTATGAATTGTTTCTCTCTAGTAGACTTTCGATAGATTTGACTCTTTCATCGTTGTTCTTGTAGCTTCTTGAATAGTCCCATTCTTTCTTTCAACCACTACATTTTGCTAGGGAGTCCTAGGGGTAGATAAATGCCTCTTTATTCCATGATCTTCACAAAATTTATTGAACTCATTGGAGGTAAAATCTCCACCTTTGTCAAATCTCAAACATTTTATTTTCATATCCATTTTATTCTCAACCATAACTTTGAATGTTTTAAACTTATGTATGGCTTTTGATTTTTCTTTGAGAAAAGTAACCCATGTCATTCTAGAAA
Organism: Sequoiadendron giganteum; assembly: GCA_007115665.2. Lineage (NCBI taxonomy): Eukaryota > Viridiplantae > Streptophyta > Pinopsida > Cupressales > Cupressaceae > Sequoiadendron > Sequoiadendron giganteum. The sequence continues at coordinate 816,943,076 of CM021101.1, forward strand.
AATCATCAATCAATAGCATGAAATACCTATCACCTTGAAAACTTCTTACTCTGGTAGGACCATAAAGATTTTTATGCACCAATTCTAACAGTTAGGTAGAAGATTGTTATTTTAATTTGAAGCGTCTTCTTGATTTATTTCCAATTGGACACGCTTTACATACAACATTGATAGGCTTTGTAATCTTTGGAAGATCTCTCACAAATCGAACTGAACTTATTCTCACTATGATATTAAAATTGATGTGACATATTATTCTATGCCATATGTAGCCAACTCTCATTGATCTAAGTCATTAAACAATAACCATCATCACCTTTGAGATGATAGACATTTCTATTTGTCCTTCTTCCAACAACAATCACAATTCTGGAGCCTTTTTTTTATCTCACAACCATCATTCTAATACATAAGATTTTATCACTTGCTACACATTTTCCCAACACTCAAAAGGTTATGCCTTAAATCCCTTAATATAGTAAACATCATTAGTATTATGCTTTCCATCAAAACTAATTGAACCTTCTCCACATATCTTAGTAGATGTAACATCACCGAATCTAACAAGTCCTCCATATTTTTCAAGTTTAATAAACTTACTCTTATCACTGGTCATATGATTAGAGCATCCATTGTCAATTATTCAATAGTTCTTCTCCTGTCTAACATGAAAAAAATACACCAAAGTGCCTTCAATTTTAGCACTTGCTTTCGAAGCCCTTTCATTCACACATATCTCAGAGTTAGCAGAATTGGTTTCATCTTTTAAAGCCATGAACAAGCATTTATTATCCTTATCATCTCCATAATTAGATTCATCATCAAATATACTTGCATCTTCTCTAACATAATAACTTTTCTTAATCATCTTACCGTTTTTCTCCCTATTTTTGTTATTCAAAGATCTATTTGGACATCTAGAAGCACAATGACCTATCTTTCCACAACTAAATTTTTTGAAAGACAACTTACCAATGTAATTTCCAATACCATTTTTCATTCTTCTCACAAAGTTAGCTTCCACATCATCAAGATCCTCCTAATCCGATTCCACAATCTTCTTTGATTTTCCAGCCTTAAAAGTAGTCTCAAATTTTGCACTACTCATACCAAATTCTCTCATTTGAAATGTAGTTAAAGAACCATACAATTGATCTTTGGTATATTGATTCTATTTTATAATTTTTCAATAGCATAAACTTTATGACTATAAGCTTTAGGAAGAGTTCTAAGTACCTTATTTACCACTTCACCTTCTTCCAATTCTCCACCAAGACCTTTGATACCATTGAAAACTTCACCCATCTTTTGCAAGTAGCTTGTGATGTTTTCATCTTTAGACATTTGCAAGCTCTCAAACATGATCTTCAAATTCTACATCTTAGCTTCCTTGATCTTATCATCTCCTTCATAAATGCTTTCTAACTTCACCCAAATTTCACTAAAAGTTTTTAGATTCATAACTTTCACCAATTTAGAATTATTAAGATCACTTAAGAGAGCATAACTTGCTTTACCATTATTTTCATAGGCCTTGATCTCATCATTAGTGCTCAGACCATTTGCAGTAATAGTATATCCTTTCTCAACAAACTTCCAAATCTCAAATCCAAGAGAAACCAAAAAACCTTCTATTCTTGTCTTCTAGAATGCATAATATGATCCATCAATTACAAGAACATCTTTCTTGTGTGCCATCACAAATCTACGTCAAATGGTTAAGCTTCCTTCCAAGGAACCTGGCTCTGATACCAATTGTTTTATGCTTAAGACAATTGAGTGGAGGGGTGAATTAGTTGTACCTTAAAACTTCAAAACCCTCACAAACATTCAGATCCACATTAATCTAATTAACCCTTAATCTTTTTAAGTGATTTATCATGAAATAAAATAATACAAATAAAACCAAATCAACACCATACATAAGGAAACTCCATATTTACGTCGTAAACCCAAGATGGGAAAAACCATAGTGAGGATTAACTCACGATATAAAGTAATATCAACACCGAATATAATAGGGCTCACTGCTAGAGGGCTGATTGCCCAAAAAAAGAAAGGATCACTACTAGAATAGAAGAGAATATAGAGAAGAGTGTTACAATGATAAATCCATGTCAAAGAAATAGAAAAATCCACCTCATCATCACCATCACATTTGCAGTCATTTTGAAGAATTGTAGACACCTTTTGCTCACTACATTTAGTAATCTAACACATGAAAGCTTGCACTACACTTCTCAAATTTTCACCCTACAACTCTGAAATTCACATCACTCACATCAAGCTCATCTATCTTATCATAATTCAACAAATCAACACTTATTTATATCATCTTCAACCTTGAAAACATTCTCCAAGGTCAGCTATGCATCTCAACCATGCAAATTCAAATTAGGTTGGTGCCAAAACATTTTTGTAGTGGAAAGGAATGAAGGAAAACCACAACACACCTTAGCTAGGACCTAAACCAACTCATACATACCACACCACACTTCCACAAACATCAAAGCAACTTCACAAGTAGTGTAAACACCCAAGGTTAGTCAAGCCTTTGTTAACACCATTAACACTTAAGTACACACTTTCTCAAATCCAAAGATGAATCGTGAACACCACATAACACTAACACAATCTAGAATATTCCACAAAAACCATGGACACCGAAAAATTCCTTCGCAACAACTTTCACTTGAAGAATGTACACACCCAATACATACAAACAACTGTATCAGACACTGCAACTCAAGAAACTAACTTCCAAAGCACCAAACCACAAACAACTTCATTTGAAGGAAGATACACACACTATCAACACCCTTCTAGATCTGCAAGACCTAAAACCACTCTATAGAGAAATGTGGAGCAAGAAAAATTCTCCCAAACACCTCTACAATACATAGTTCACACATTGGTGAACACAACTGTTGGACCCATCATTATCATTGCACCAAAAGGTCAACTTGTTAATGCCTGATAAAATTGATAGAGTTAATGGATCCATGGGAGGTAGTTATTCCATGTCACAAATCCCAAGGGGAGCGCTGACCAAATTCCAACAATCTACCCCTCAGTGCAAGCTGAGGGGATTTGAACCCAACACCTTTGGCTGTGATACTAATTATTGGCCCCATGGTTACCATTGCACCAAAAGGTCGACCTGTTAATGCTCAATACAACCGCCAGAGTTAATGAATCCATGGGAGGCGGTTAGTCCATGTCATGAATCTTGAGGGGAGTGTTGACCAACTGCCAACAACAACTTCCTCTACACAACAATCTAGCACACCAAATTTTGAATGCAACACCTCTGATCAACATATCCAAACCACACAAGCATATGCTCAACCTATAAGAACTATGAAGCAAGACCAAAACACTACTCTACAACACATAACACCAATGCAACACATTGTTTCCTATTTTTATTTAATTATCTCAAAAGCACTTGGAAACCAAGCACTAGAAACATATCATCAACATCTCGATCACTTCCTCATCACCATCAAGCCAACTACAACATAGCAACTCAACCATATATCCATAAACAAAATATTATCAAAGCAACACTAGAGGTTGACACTAGTATCTTCCTAATTACAACATAATGCAACCAATTCAATACCAACTACACATTCTTGGAACAAACTCCTCATACAATTGACACCAATGAAAATACTGAAGCTTGTTGAAATCAATGACAACACCAGCTACACATACTTGCAACATTTAGCTCATGAATCAAAATATGTATCTAAGAAGAAATATCCTCCTCGTTTGGACCTATATTAAAAGAATCTTAATTAAAACTCTTCAAAAAATATCACCCAAACTAAAGGAAATGTGATCAAGAAAAGGTGAAAATAATTGAAATATTTGATAGTATTTGGTGTCATTACACACTAGATAGTCACTTATCCACTTTAAGAGTTGATATAGAATATTCTATACCATGCAAGATTTGGTTGATGATGTAGTCACCCAAGATCTAGAAGCTTTAATAAAATCATAAGAGAGAGATCAAATACAAGAGAATAATGATATTCTATCAAAGGATACAAATATGCAATGATGATTAATTAGACTACAAAGGGAACCCATTGATTATGTAAACCAAGGTGAGACATAGGATTATATAAGATTATGAAATGTGTCTTAATATTATGATTTGATACATAAAGTGATAAGTATCTTATGTGTACCCTAACTAAACTTAAGTAACTAGTGTGAATAGGACCTAGGTGATGAAATAGTTAAGTAGAAAACCTAGTTCACACCAACATCCCCCATTAAGTAAAACTTAGGGATAATGTGCAAGATGAAAAATTCAAATATGGAAGGATGGAACCTAGCTACAAGGCCGTGTTGGGTACCCATGTATAAAATAATCTCTCACAAATAGAAAAAAGGAGAAAACCTGATGGGATAAAAATCCTCCCCAAAAGAGTTTAAATATAAAATGATCTCAAACAAGAATGAGAAGAACAAAACCCCATGTGAGTAAAAATTACACCCACAATATATAAGAAGAGAGACCATGTAACCCCCCTCAAAGTAGAGTCTCTTGCAATGATGATAGATGCTCGATAATGAATGTCAAACAACATTCCTCCCCTTGGGAAGAAACAAAACCAAGAATATATGCAGGATGTCTTTCCATTCAAAATGAATATGAGGGAACAAAGATCAAGGTATGTGATGTTTTTGAAATTTTCTTAAGTGTCCCCATGTTGATGTTAAAATCTACCATAATCAAGTCAAGTGTTCCAAACCACATTCATGAATATGACAATCCAAAACCTTGTGGAAATGGATTTAGAACATAATTGAAAATCAAAAGTGGATCCTCCAAATGTTTTTCAAAGTTCTCTAAGATAATACTAAAATATGACAAATTTTGGTGTGGAGAAATAACACAAGGGTCTAAAGTTTCCTTAATAACATCTAAAGAAGATGTTGTGACTCTATAAGAGTTATCATTAAAAAATATGAATATCCTAAATAGTGTCATCGAATTTTGCAAGATAAGGCTCACAAAATAAACATGTAATGCTATCAAGTAATCATCTCAAGTAGTTATATCTAGAATAAAATAAATATCTTGTACTAAATCATTAAAATCAATGGATGTAGCAATACTATTCTCATCAAAAGCAACAATTTATGGAGGAGATGAAATTTTAGAACATGTTTCTAGAACCTCACTAGATGAGAAAACACCAAGATTCAAATGAACATATTATATCTCCTCAAAGGTATCCACACTCAATGTTTAAGTGTGTACATCAATTGAAGGAATAATAGGAGAAAAGTGTGAGAAGGTGTTCAATCAAGATTTATGATCAACCTCCCTGATTGCAACAATATTTATGCTATAAAAATCTTGAACAATGATAGAATTCATTGTGAACTCAACACTCTTTCTTATTCCATCATGTGTGATTTTACAAATAGAATGGATAATGGTTGACAATGATGGAACATAGAGAATTTAATTAAATTTTCCTTCATGTATGTCAATATATCCTTTCCCAAAAACATGCATATATGTGTTTTTAGCAATCGAGAGGTGTGGTAACGAACAAGACTCAAATGAATAAGATTAATCCATATGATGAGAAGCTCCAAAATCAAGTATCCACCTCTTTGACTCGGGATTTGTAACTAAAACAAGTTCTTGCCCCTTCTATTTATATGAATTTGAAGAAGAAAAAGAATATGACGAACCTTCTATCATTGTTGAAGGAAAATTGATTTGATTCTTCTTAAGAAGATGCTTCAACTCATCGATCTATTTTGTGTAGCTTAATTTTACTTTTATTTCTTTTTGATCTTTTCTAATTCTTTCTATACCTTAGGCTCACTAGCCACCAATACTTATGGTTTATAAGACTTGGTGAGATCTATTTGAAACAAACTTTCTTCCTCTTGGATTATAATATTTTAAAAGTCATTAAAAAAATTAGGATCAACATATGTATTTCCCATGGAAATTTGATGGGTATGCAAGCCAAAAACAAATACTAAATATTCAATACTAAGCTTGGAGAACACATTTAGAATCAATTATAAATTCGCATTAATAATGTTGCAATCCTTTAGTTTTGTTCTTAGTTGCTTAGTCTTGGATATCTAGTCATGGATGTGGTCAAAATAAATAGGGTTATTATTCATCAAATCGTTATCAATTTTGTATACCCTAATCTTATCAATTTCACCATATAATTTTTCAAAACATTATGAAGCCTTATTATGTCTTTTGCATGATTCAAGATGAAATTATAAATCGAAAGAGACTAACGAACAAATACATTCAAGTATTTTCTCATAATTGATCTCATATATTTCCTTCACACTAGCATCAATAGGTTCACTAATAGTTTCTCTTATATATCTTAGATAACCTTTTCCCATTAGATAGTTATATACTAATTGTCTTCATATATCATAATTATATGGATTTAAGAGTTCAATTTATTTTTTCTCCATTGTAATAAGACACATCAAATAAATGAAAGTAATCAATCACCATAAGATTATACTCCCAAATTAATCAATCAAGGATTCTCCTCGGTAATATATGATCTTGGCACTTTATAATTAGTGCGATTTTAGGTGCCATTCTCCAAAAATAGCAAAGAAGTCTTGATCTTAGTACATACAAATAACAAAATTAACCATATAATTAAAAGTATTATTTTTATAAAATGATACCAATCTAATCACACCATTACAAAGTACAAAAAAACTATGCAATTTTTTAAAAAATTGCACCAAAAATTGTTATCATATGGGCCCAAACAAATCCCTAGAAGTTCCTAAAATGAAAACTAATCAACAACACGTATGAGAGTTTATAATTTCTAGGAAATAAAATACCAAAATTAAAAACCATATGCACCACTAAGAAATGAAATTCTATCCAAAATAACAAAAATTACTCACAAAAGGAGTATGTATGACTGAGAATGAAGCCTCTAAAAATCAAGTGCAAAATCAAAATTGTAATCTATGAGGGAGGTAGGTTGGGGTTAAAATTAACTTACATCATGTTGATGTCAACACAAGTTGAATAAAATATTCCCTTGACTCCAAAACTATCATCAAACTCATAAAATCATTGATTAGATGTCAAAAACGATATGTTTATTATTTAACCCATCTTTAAGCTAACACAAAACCATTTACAAGGGACTAGAGGTGGTTTATGGCTTGTAGATCTATTTGGCAACATATTTCATTGGTTAATTACCTCCTTTGGTAGGGTTATCACCTATCTCTATGTTGTGGTGGCCAACCACAATTGCATCATGTGGTTTTTGTGGGCTTGTAGGTAATATAGTAGGGTACCTTGCAAACCATGCTAGCCTACACGAGTGATTGTAGAGGTGTACAAAAATTGTGTGATCCATAGGGAAAGGGGCCAAAAAATTTCTAAGGGCTTGGAGCAAAAGTCTCTAAATTTGATGATTTAATAATTAAGCTTTAGGATATTGAACCTTTTAGATGTGATGGAAAGATTAAATTTTACCCAATTTTTTTTTAAATTGTAGCTACCCTCTAATTTGGCAACCACTGCTCAAATTTATATACTTGTAGATTTGACCTCATATATCAAATTTTAACAAATCAAAGAGCTAAACTAAATTTATAGGACATTCTAAAATCAATGGTGAGTTTATATTGACACCAACATGCTCCAAAAATAACCTAAAATAAAAATACATAAAGATGAAGCATCCAAAATATAGTGTTTCTATCAAGTTTTTTGGATTCTCTAGGTCATCATATGATGCAAGAGAAGAGCGTACTCAAGTTTTCAAGATTCACCAAGATTTGCAACCTAGATCTCTTAATAAGACTAATAAGAAAAAACCTCTCAAGCTATGATATCATGTAAGAGTTGGAGTAGAGTGATTTATACCATGAAATATTTTTCCAAAGATATAGCCACCTAAGATCCAAGAGCTTCAATGAAAGCATAAGAGGGATCAAATATGGGAGAATAATTTTAATCTATCAAAGGACAAAAATATGTAATGATGATGAGTAATTAGTTACAAATAAAACTCCTTGGTTAAATAAACCAAAGCGAGACATAGGATTACATAGGATTATGGTCCATGTGTTTTAATATTATGATTTGAGAGATAAAGTGATAAGTATCCTATGTGTACCCTAAGTAAACTTAGGTAGTTGGCATCAATAGGACCTAGGTGATGAATAAATTAGGCAAAACCCCATGTTCACACAAGCATCCACTCCCCAAAAATTATTGTAACTTCTTGGAGTATAAGGGATTTAGGAAGGCCCCATCAAAAGGTTGTATAGAGAAAAAGCTCTACATTTTTTATTTTTATCCAAGGCATCAATAGAAATAATAATCATCTTTTTGTCCTTTCATGGGGAAGGTTAACAAGGAGAGTGGTTCCTTCCAAAATATTTTTTCTTGGAGTTGCTTCCTTCCCAGAAGAGTTATGTAAAGAAAATGACACATGTCACTCTTGTAGGTATTTTCAATTTCAAGCTTTCTAATAACATTCTTTTGTGTGCCATTTGCTGAAACATCCACTTGTCACCACAACACATGTTACAAAAGTGATAAGTTCTACCATAACTTATCCTTCACACTATTGGATTAGAAAATCCATGTGGCTTTGTCACAAAAGGTTTTGAGAAACTATAAAAGATGAATCTTCTGACTTGCATCATTGGTTGAAGTAGCAAGAGTTGTCAATAAGTGGGTCCCAACAAAGGAAACAAGAAGGGCCACATATCAAAAGAGAACTTCACTAGAGCTAGGATATTTCTAACAAGTAAGGACACTACACTATTTGTTGAGACATATTTTTTTTATGATTGCTTCTATTCATGTCGAATCAAAGAAAAATTAAGCATTGTTTTCAACAATTCAAAGCTATAAATGTAATTTTGATTCTCATGTAATTATGGGGTAACATAATTTTATCTGAGTAAAAAGTTGAGATGATCGCCATGATGAGTGATTATTTGAGTTTAAATTTTGATGTAATATTTGTAAAAGGGGTTAGTAGTTTTTAATTCTAGAAATCCTTAACAGGTGCTTCTTAAGGAAGGATCTAAATATTGTATTTTTGTGCACTCATTGCCTTATTTATTTTGTTCTCTTTCCAATTATCAAGAGTTTGTGATGTTTTGTGCTCATTGATTCTAGAGTCTTAAATTACTATCTTGGATGCATATTTGGCCTATGTGATTTTTTGGCATAGTTACATTTATGGGTGCTTTCAAATCATGCATTATTTTTTTTTTAAATCTTTGAGTCCGTGTTATTACTATCAAATGGTTGAATTGTACCTTTTCTTCAATCTAAAGATAATATCAACTTTTGACACATCACTATAGAGTTACTAAATTAGTTTAATTTGTTTTAAAGTATTTCTTCCCTTTTCTCCTAAAACCTTATAATTAAAGGAAGAATGTAAAATCTCACCTTTATTTTTTTCCAAAACTTCACACAACTTGCATCTGTTAGCATTAGCCCAATTGTACTATCAATGTCGAAAGTAATAAGTAAGCTATTGGCTGCAAAGTTAACCACTTCCACTTTTCAATGGGCTACATGAAAGTAAATCAAAGTAAATTACTTGGTGGCATAGCCAACCACTTCCACTTCTTAGTGGGAAACAAGAAAGTAAAGCAAACTCAACCACTTATTTAATGAGAGTGTAGTACAAATAACTTAATGTAAAATAACTGATTGGTACTACCATATCAATGCTACAATGTTCATCAAATGCATGAAAAAATGATAAGCACTACCCAAAATTAAATCTTATTACAATATAGTTCATCCCCTACAACATATAATCAGTTAGGCATCATAAGACACACAAGTACCGGTGATTAATCAGGTCTAATATGAAATGACATTAGTCTAATTTTTTGGACAATGAATCTGATGCACCAACCAACACCCCTTTAAATTATCATATCTCTCCAACCACTCATTGGAATGACCCCAAATTTATCGCAAAGTGGAAAGCAAGTCTAGGTATTCAATCCAAGCAACCAAACACCCCAAAATCGGTAGTGAAACTTGTGCATGAATCCCAATGCACCACAAAAATGGTACGACCTCCCCAGGTAGGTTGACCTCCTCTCAAAAATTCCAATCATTGCTAAAATCCATAAAACTTAGGGAAAGGGGCACCCGAGTGCTAGGAATCCACAAAGTCAATACCCTCAAAAATATCTTGTCTCCTTAGATTAGTACGATAAAAAATGTGCTTCAACCGAACACAAATCAACAACATGAAATCTGATACAAACACCCCAAATGACCTCCAAGAAGCAAACTAACAACAACACACCCAAAGATATAGCAAGAAAGAATAGGAACATTCCATAACAATAAACAAACTAAAAATATTTCACCAATATCTTAGTGACTTCTGTAGTGAAGCCACTCCAAAATCCAGCTAAGGGGTATCTCTAAAATTTGAAACTAGAGCAAGTTTGAAGGTTTTCATATCCAAAGCCCTTGAGGGGATTTAATCCTCACTCCAATAGTATTTTTTTACTATCATAAATCAAAATATCCAAATGAGAGGGAGAGAGGCTTATTTATAAGCTCAAGAACCCAAAAATTTGAAATCTCCTTTCCCACCAAAAGAAACACCCACATGAGGAGTAATATAAAATATTAATAAAATTCTTGACTTTTCCAACTTAGGCATCCATCTTTACTTTGCATCAATAAACCTTTTAAAAATGTAATTATCTCTAATATTGGCATCCAAATATGAGGCCCACATTTTAAAACAACTCAAGTTATATTCCCTAGGTGTTGGGGGGCAAAAATCAACAATAAAATATAACACAACTTAAGTTATTAAACTTCCTTTTTTTGAGCTCCAAGAACACTAGAGAAGTCATTCCCTAAACTACACTACCACACTACCAAAAATAGTAGTTGAGTGTTGAACTATTGCCAAACCAGACTACTAGAAATAACACTTACTAAAAATAACATATTGCTAGAATAGTAAGCGACTCCAAACACCATTTGAGCACATTTCGAGTAGCCATCATAACATACTAAAAATAATAAGTCCAAAAATAATCACTGATGAAAATACATGTGACAACCCACCAAAGCTCTCTGAAAACCCAAAAAACCCCAGAAAACCTTCTGGCAATATCCCACAACAATCCCTAAAAAGTTGACAAGAAACCTCCAATAATTTAGGAAACTGTAAAAATGCTTGTAAGTATCCCACAAGACTCTGTAAATGGGCTATCAACCACTAAAAATCATAGGGCTTAAAAGGGGACATTGTAATCCTCCCTTCTCAATGATTGCTTGTCCTCGAGCAATGCCACCACAAATCTAGAAACAATAGACACATCCACATAAAACCAATCAAGATCTTAGGATCCCACGTCCATCTCAAAAAGGACCCACCATGCTGATGTTGCAGCACTTTGATCACAATTATGAAACCATTGTGTCAAATTTGCACTATCCTCTCTTGTAACCCCGAAATGATACCATCTGTGAGGCTCAATCTAAAATACCTAGGAGGCCTAAAATCTACACCATGCAACATCTCCTACCCAAACACCTCTAAGAAGTCCACATTGGAAATACCATTACCCTACATGATTCTGGGCAATAGGAAGGAAAGTCTGCTCAACTCATAACTATACTCCTCATGGAGTCAAGCAGAGCCATGACTACAAATGTGGCTTCCTCAAATCTTCTTGCTAAAAGGAAGCCATCCCTCACAATAATTCAACAAATATATCATCATAACTCCACACATAACCATGAAGACTCCTAAAAACTCTAGTTGCTCTAACTCTGAGAGTATTTGAATAATGAAACCAAGCAAACTTTAGTTCATTGTCTTCAACCAACACCGAGAGAAAACTACCAAGGCTTGCATCACAAACCCTCATAAGTTGAACTTTCTGAGTTCAAAAAGTTTGAAGTATCCAATAGTCATTGTTGTTCAAAGACATAATCAACAAGAAACAATCTAAGTTTAGTGCTCTATTCAAGTGATAACAATAGTGCCAATCAAATTCCCAAGCATTGGCATGCGAGTTGAGCATATTGTTTCATAATAACACCTTGAAAGTGGTTGGGAAGCACTTCAAAGAAATCTCCAACTGAAACCTTTTACCTCCTTGGCAAGAAATAATGTGCCAACTCTCCTAAATGAGAGTAACTCCAAATATAAGGTGATTAGTTTGCAGCCAAACAATAAGCTCAAGACTCAAAATCTATCCCCTTCAATGCCAAGGAACACTCCCAAGAGTAACCATCCATTATTTTCTCCAACCCTTACTTTAATTTCTCTCCAATCCATTTGTTGATGAACAAATGGAACCACCAAATGGCTGGTAAGGAAGGGAACAACACCATAAATTCTTATTTTTTTATCCTTATCCCTCCAAGGATCCTTCTTACCATACTCAATAATCTATGTCACTCCATGTGGAGGACCCCAAGCATGGATACCCAACCAAAAATGACGCTTAACATACCTGAAAAGGTGTACACCACAACTCCAAATGCCCATCATAACACCTTGCTCATCATGGAAGTTTGTGACTCTTTTGGTAATATTTTGTAGCCCTTCCATGAAAGCATCAACAACTATGGGGCATGGAGAAATTATTGTCTTCAATCCAAATCCCCAACAAGAATTGGTATAAGCTAAAATATCACTCAACCCAAGAGATGGATAATCAAACATGTAGACATATTGTTTTGGTCCTTGTTTCTCTCAAGCTTCATACACAACAAGTTTGAAATCGCCTTTCCTTGTTGTTGTAATGAAATCTTCAGTAGCTACCAAACTATGTTTGGACAACACCTTGATGTAAAAGATGTTGAATTCACCTTGATTCAACACTTCCCAAGTGGAGACTTCATCCTCAAACCCACTTGTGCATTCACTATCAAGCAACCTTGGAAGATTATCAATCTCAAAGTGTGACACATCCTCATGGTCTGATATCAAATTGTCAATAAGTTGAAAATCATACTCGATCTCATGTTTGGACACTTCACCACATGTTTCATCTTCTATCACAAAGATTGGGTTATCATAAGTTACCTCTACACCCACTTCAAAGAGAGGATTATCAAGAATTTGAAAAGCATTTCCTTTCTCTTGCGCCAATCTAACTTAATGATCCAAATCTGCACTTACAAATTCTATTTTTTTTGGAAAATACTCTAAGTCAAACTCCTCTTGAAGACCATCAAGCTCATCAATCACTTGCTTGATTTCTTCAGCTCCGTGTTCATTCTCTTGCTCCTTGAGACATTTAGAATCAACTAGTTGATCTTCTACCTCCATTATTGCCATCCGAGTATTTTCTAGTATGTGTTTTAATGAAACAAGCTCAAGGGGAAGCTCATCAACCTTCCTCTCCCTTTCTTTGAGTGCACTAATAGCCTCCTTTGTAAATTTTATGGCATAATCCCAATCTCTAATCAATCGCAAGTACTCTTTTTTTACCGTTTCCAAATATTCTTTGATGAGATGAAAGTCTCAAGAAGTATCTTCCCTCAACATTGTTCTGCTTGAGGGTTTCAAGGATCTTGTGAGTGTTATCCAAATTTATGAGGACCTTAATCTCCTTCTCACTGGTGACCAAAAGTAGATTCTTCAATTCACAAAACTCCCCGGGTCTTTGTTCAACCAAGTGACTTGGTTCTCCATGTAACCATGATTTAGGAATATCTTCATTATCAAGAGCCATATGATCTTCTAGATCTACTTCCTCTTCACTATCACTTTGATCAAAATCCACGGTATCCCCCAACTCAAGCAATGAGTCACTACTGAATGCCGATTTAAAATCCTCATCAGGTTCCACTTATTCATGCTCCTCTACTGAATTCTTTGAGAAGTTGTGCTAATGTCCTTCATGTATAGGATATTCCCATACAAAAACTAGATTACCATCATTGGAATGATAAAGATCCTCCCCAATAGGTGTTGTTCTAAACAAATTATTAGCATCCAACTCATCATTAGTGGCTGCAACCTTCTCAAAGAAGTCATTTTGGAGCTTCACAATACAAGATTCTTCTTTAAAGAAATCTCTTTCTTCAACAACAATCTCATGGCTTACATTCTTTTCTGAGTTTCTAACATCATCAGGATCAAAGGGAAATACATCCCATGTAGGATCTTCATCATATGTAGGTACCATCATATCTAGGTCCCAAGTGCTATAAGGCTAATTTCTCTATTCAAGAAAGATGTGATCATTGGACTCTTCATGATTGGATAACTCTTTGAATAAATCACTCTTCATTTCTATGGTAATAACATCATGATAGTCATTCATCTCCATATCTTGCAATGCCAACTCAATCCCAACCAAACCTCTTCGTTCACCACACAATGGATTTTTTGGATTGCCCTCATATGTGTGAACCATATCCAATTCAACGTCAACCAAGCCACCATTTGATTCCATACCAAGACAAGGTAAGGGTGATAAAGAAATGCTATGTTCTCCTAGAGGAATAATAAAAAAACATATCTCCTTGAATCTGGTCCATCATGGATGGTTTTTAAAATTCTATGGCAGTAACTCCCTCAAACTTCACGTGTTCTTGATTCACAGTTTCAATAGGTGACTCTTCTTCAATCTTGTAGTCATCTTGTAGTGTCATGTGCTCCTTGCTAGTGCCTCCATTTCCTTTAAGACTTAGAGTCCCATCATCAATACTTGTTGATGAATTTTTGTCTTCCTTATGCTTACTTGTGGGTTGCAAACAGAAAACAAGCACTTCTTCTTCTTTCTAAGACCCTTCTTCAATGGAAAGCTTTGATTTTTCTTTCATTGCTCTTCTAATGTACTTACCAGACCCAATTTTACAGGTTTCAAAATTACAATAGAACCCAATAAAGATTCAAAAGAAACCATGTTTCTAAATTAATCTATCATGATTTGATACTCTTCAAATAGTTGGGAAGCCTCTTGTTCACATTGCCTCTTGAATTGTTCTTCAAATATGTTGAAATCCATTGTTGTAGCTCTAAATTTACCGATCTTCCAATAGGATGGCAAGAAATTTAGCTCTAATATTGTTGTAAAATCCCACCCTTATTTTTTCTAAAACTTCACACAATTTACACCCATTAGCATTAGCCCATATCAATGCTAGAAGTAACAAGTAAGTTATTGGCCACAAGCCAACCAATAGAGAAAGTAAACTACTTGGTGAAAATCCAACCACTTCCACTTTTTAGCAGGCTATAGGAAAGTAAAGAAAAGTAAAGTACTTGGTGGCATGACTGATAGAGTAAAGGTTTTAATTTAATTATGTTAATTAAGTAACCTTTAATCCTCTCTTAAGATTTCACTTTAGTTTGCATAATGTGACATTTAATAATTAATATTAATTATTAAATGTCTATCTATTAGGGTTTCTTTTAGGTTTTGCATGATCTCCTTTCTTAAGGATTGATCCATTATATATTTCTTACTCTCTGATTAATATAATTCTTAGCTTTCAGAGCACCCTTGCTTTTAATCTTCGGGGTCTGTGAAGTTGGATTTCACAACTTCTACAATAGCTAGCCACTTCCACTTCTCAACGGGAACAAGAAAGTAAAGCAAACTCAACCACTTATCCAACAAGAGTGTAGTTAACATAATTGAATGTTAAATAGCTAATTGGTACTACCATATTAGCATTACAATGTTAATAAAATACATGATAAAATAATAAGTACTACTCAAAATGAAAGCCTATTGCAATATAGTTCATACCATGTAACATATAATCAGTTAGGCATCATAAGACAGGCAAGTACCAATGATAAATTAGGTTTGATATGAAATGACAATAGTCCAATTTTTTGGATAGAAAACCCGATACACCAACCAAAACCCCTTCAAATGCTCATATCCCTCCAACCGCTCATCAGAATGATCGGTCTTCAAGCAAATCAAGCCAACAACAATCGAGCCTTGAGGAGATGTGCACGACTATAGTCATTCAAGGAAGCCAGTTTTGAGTGGTGGGTTGTAGTCCATTGTTGATTCATCATTCATTTATCATTAGCCTCTATCCCTCAAAAGGATAAGCTCTCTTTCATTAACATTGCCATTATGGAGGTGAAAATACCAACACAAGGTTTGATTGAGGCAAGCCTGGCACAACCCTTCCTCTCTCTTTGAATGTGCAAGTTTCAGATATGAAGAAGATTGGGATAAGTTTGAAGGTGAATTATTCATTATTGCAATCAAACCCTACACCTTGACAACATACAAAAATTTATCTCGAACCCGATGAAGATCTGATAGTGTGACGCTTGGGCAAATAAGTCTTTGATCTATCTCTAGAGGACTGCAAAATTAGATTTGGAATTCATCTACTGGGAAATAGTAGCCTAGGGCAACATGGTCCTCAAAAATCAGCTCTAAATTCATAACACAGGTGCACAAAACTCTACTTAGTCTATTTTTGAAGTCTAATTTTTTTTGTGACATTCTAGATTACTATTTTTACATCAAAATAGTTAATTGCATCATTAGCCTAGTCACATCATTGCATTTCATTCTTAAATCCATTTCAAGTTTGGTCAAGGGAAACTTGACTCACCTTTAGGTTGTAAGTGAGTCATACCTTATCCAAATCCATCAAACCTCTATTACCTCAAATCTTAAATGAAATGTTGTGGAAAGGTAACCATTGAAATCCTAGGGTGAGAATCCTAGGGTTTCAATTTTCCTTCATTTCAGTAAGAAAGGGGAAAGTTCTAGTACAAAAGATGTTAACAAAAGTAGAAGACTCTCTCCTTTGAAGAGAAGTTTGAATTCTTGGTGAATGAATGGTAGGCTATCAAGGGCCTTTGGCTGCTAGATGATCAATAGCTTGTGGTAAGTTTGTGCTCCTCCTTATCTGTTTCGGCTTCTTTGTTGGGATTTTCTTTTCTAATATTTATTTCTTAATTGGTCTTTACTAAAGATGTTAACAAAAGTAGAAGACTCTCTCCTTTGAAGAGAAGTTTGAATTCTTGGTGAATGAATGGTAGGCTATCAAGGGCCTTTGGCTGCTAGATGATCAGTAGCTTGTGGTAGGATTGTGCTCCTCCCTATTTGTTTCTACTAAAGAAGTTAACAAAAGTAGAAGACTCTCTCCTTTGAAGAGAAGTTTGAATTCTTGGTGAATGAATGGTAGGCTATCAAGGGCCTTTGGCTGCTAGATGATCAGTAGCTTGTGGTAGGATTGTGCTCCTCCCTATTTGTTTCGGCTTCTTTGTTGGGATTTTCTTTTCTAATGTTTATTTCTTAATTGGTCTTTTCTTTTTAGCTACTATTTAGCATTTTAGTTGCCTCACTTCTCGCGAGCTTCTTTTCCTTGGCCTTTATGACCATTTTGTAATGGGTATGAGCCCTTTCCCACTTTTATCCTGATCAAAACAATTATAGTTCTCCACCTTAGTGGTGTAAGGAAGATTGATCGATTTGATGTTTTATTTTTCCTTTGTGGCTTGGGGTAGCATGCATCCATTAAACAAGAATCCATTATAAATTAAAGCATGATAATATCAAGATTAATATGTTTTCTTAAGATGGATATGGTGAACACAATGTTATTAGAATATCAAATTCAATGCTCTTTTTTTTAGCTCATGAATGCTTCATCTAGGTATAGTAGAAAAAAAAAAATTATTTTCAAAATAAAGTAAAATTTGTATATATTGTAAAAATTGAAAAAGGTTTTTTAAATATCATTTGATTATTGCACGCATATTTTTTAAAAGATAATACTATTTCATCAATTCATAAAATGATGTGTAATTTTATTTTTGCAATTTCAAAAATTTAAAACTTAATTGTTTAAATTTGAATGCTACCATTTTTTAGGGAAAAATGACTAACTTGTTTTGTGTTTTATTTGGAAAATAAGTTAAAATTATTTCATTTAAGTCAATTATGTTTTATTTAAAATAAAAATTGCATCGAATTTACTATGGATTATTGTATATTTACTATTGATAAAACTAATACACTTAATGGGGAGAACTATTATATATGGAGCATTAAATTTATAATTGAAATTTAAATAACCAATATAAATGAATCTAAATAACTAAATAATTGTCTATATGTAGACATGCAAATATAGCTTATAAATATTTTATATCAAAGAACCCAAGAATGAGTGTTGATTATTTTGAAGACATTGGAAACCTAAATCACGTAGTAAAGCATGAAAACTTTTACAATTTGTGCATAAGGGTTCTTGACTCTAAAATTATTAAACTAATTCTGAAATTTTTACCACTCTAATGAAACAAAATGAAAAAATAATTAATAATCTTTGTCAAATGAAAAATATAAAATCACGATTGGATGGTTGCAATCGTGACCTTATTTTTAAGACAAAATTCTTTACTTCATCATTCATATGAATATTCACAAAAGAAATTATAAAATTAATTTCAGTCCTAAACTTGAAATATGAGAATGAATGTAATATTCTTGATCTATTGTCTCTTTCTACTCTTCTCATCAAGGAAGATAAAGTGATGTCAAATTTTGGTACTAAAGAAAAAATGATTAAACTTTATTTACGCCGAAGGCATATCCATTACGAAACTGTCCAAGCTAAATTCTATAGTCTATGGTGTAAGAGTGGTCGGGAGACGCCTACTTTGATCACACCCGTTCACGTCTTTGTCTTCGAGGCATTAATGTTGTATGTGCTGTGTCTATTTTTCACTCGTCGAAATATTCTTTCCAAGCTGCAACTCGCCAAATTGGAGAAGTAAAAAGTCAATACCAGCAAGTGTTTGGAGCCACTACTAATATAGGTAGGGAAAGCAGTGAACAAACCGTGAATAATAGGCAAAAAAAGGACAAAAATTTATCAACTTGTGAGATTTGTGAGTTATTTCTCATCTACTCAGTACCGCCGCATTGATTTGTTTCCTTCATTTTTATCATTGTTTATTTAATCTATTCAATCTACCGCCTTCATGCATCTAATCTCAGTACATTGATTGCACGCTGATATTTCTTTGTTGATATTTTCCTATTGTTACAGAAACACTGAAGGATGTGTTCGTAAACCTGTCCACTCAATCACCTCAGCAATGAGAACGTCTAATCTCAGTCCTTTCAGAGGATGGTTGTATTTATTTTGCATACCTGTCGACACTTAGATATTTCTTTGATCACCCCTTCATCGCCGCCTCCAATGTGCATAAATAAGCCGGGTGTTAATGGATCAGTCCAACAACAACCTCTAGAGTTGGACGTTTGCATCAGTTGAGAGCTCTTGCATCCATACTACTATTTTACTAACAGGTAAGATTCGTGGTTATATAACAATTTATAATTACAAATGCTTTAGGGAGGCAGTGTGAAGAGATGTAGCTGCTGCCCATCAATTAGTTGATGCATGATCTAAATGAACACATTATTATAATCTGAGTAATACATGCAACAATATATTTGTTCTATGTCTGCCAAAGTTCTGCTTTCCTCTGTTTCATTCTCAGATTTGTTCTATCTATGCTATTATATTTTGTGAAAAATTTAAGCCTATTTTGCTCGCTTGATAGTAGGTTTTTTGCATCAACACAAAATCTAGATAAATATATTTTGCACTTGTATATCCGTTACTGTTGGAAGTGCATATGCAAAGGTGATCACTGATTGTGGTCTGAGGCCTTCCTGCAATGACCAAGGTTGATAAATTCATTCTTTGGAAAAGATTACTCAAGGAAAGAAGATGGTTCATGCAACCTACAATGAGCCAATCTCAATGAATTCCAAGTAGAGATATTACCCAAATCTTTAGCTATGCCTGTTACCTTTAGCTATACGGTGTAAAGTTGAATATCTTAGAACTGTAGGTGGCTTGTCATTGTTTTTTTGAAGAAAATTCGATTGCTTTCCGATTAGTCTACTCCTGATATTGGTATGCATGGCAAAGGTTGATGGGGAGTCTACTTTTAGTCCTGTGAGTGTTAGCTTTCGAAAGGAGGCTGCAAAATTTCTCTTTTCCAGAGTCATGCTTTTGTTCCAGGCCCAGAGACAAATGGCCAGGAAAACACAAAAGAATCCAAAAGAAGCAAATTCAGAATGCAGATTTAATTAGAAAACATTTTTTAAAAAAATATGAAGTTTGGGCTAGAGAGGGGCGAAGCTCTCTCTCTCTCCCCAGTTGCGCCTTCACTGCTGCCTTCCATCCTCTCTTTCCCTTCATGGCGAGCTGCAAACTAGGGCAACGGTTTTCCTGACGGAGGTGTAGAGAATAGATGAGGAAACAAAATGAAGAAACAATAAAGAAAAATAAGTAAGACTCAACCAATGCTCTGTTAGTAAGCATGCTTTGAAAACTCCTGCAAGCTGCGACTATGGTCATAGTAAAGAGTAGATTAGAGTTTCAGTTTGATTCTTCCTCCTCCCAGTTGGTCGCCATAAAAATGCCCTGTAAATTTGCACTAGAGTGAGATTAATCATTTTAGATGCTTCAAGATGTTAAGGGAAAGATACAAAGAACACAAAATAGGTGAATTAAGGGAAAGGCTCCCTGAAACATGCTTGTCACCAGGCAGAAGACGCATCCTGACTGTTCATGTAACGTGCAAACAAAGGAAATAAAATATTTCCCCTTATAACCCTTGGCACTGCACCCTCCATTCTCTGCTCCCTTTCAAACTGTGAAGCATAATGAGGAAAGATATTAGGGTTAGGTGCAACAGTAGTAGAGGAAAACACAAAAGTCACAAAGAGCAGCAATTTGTGGAAAGAGGCAATGACCAACATAGTGAATTGCAATGCAATGATAGTCATACTGAAGAGGAGAAAACTTTCAAAGACAGTGCTATATACAAGATGACAATATGCACATAATAGGCAGTGACCTTACTAAAGGGTAGTACCTTCAAAAGGCATGAGTGGTGCCATACTTTTAACACAAATAGGTGTCATTGGAAAGTAGGAGTGTTAGCATACCAATATTTATGAAAAAAATGTTTCTGGTAAAATTAATATTTTAAAGTTTTTTTTGTCAAATGTTGTATATTTGTAAATAGTTTTTTGGTTGTATTTAACATATTTATACTTTGTTTTGCTTAAAGAATGGTAGATTATATATTATCACAAATAAAATAGTTAGCATTGAAAATTGAAGTTCAAGATATTTATATTTGCAGCTCTATTTTTTTATCTTTAACTTATTTACTATAATATTTATTTATTTTCAACTTATTTAGTATTTTATATTGTAACAAAATATGTAGAAGCCATAACAATAATATCACATAGACTTCTTAATTTATATTTTAATGCTATAGACACCTAAAATAATATCCCCAACCACAACAAAATATGTTAATTTATATCTATAGATTTTCTTGCCTCTTTGAAACTTGTATAATTTGTATAATTTGCACACATTTGTACACAAAATCTAATCAAACAAAAAATCATTTACATTTACTTTATTAATTATTTCATTTGATTGTTGTGTCCAAAATTTTTAAGTAAATTTTACAAGTATGTATATTTAGAAATACAATTTAAGATTTTTAAATATATAGCAAATGATAAAAACATTATTTTTCATCTTTTAGCTACTTCACTTGCATTCAAGTGTCTAAACTGTTATTTTATGTTATTTTAGATTTTTAAAATAATTTAAATAGCTCTATTTAATAGCATCTTTTATGTTATCGTGTTATTTTATAGCTCTATTATTTTACTATACAAGTACATATTCAAAGTTACAACCACGAAAAAGAAAACAAATGGCTAAAATTGATAAATTAACACATGGTAAGAAATTATGATAATCTACTTTGCTATAGTGTGGATTTCAATGCTTATCCATATTGATGTTTAAGATAATAAATCAGTTAACATTAGGTGTTATTTTTATAATTTACTACATCCAGGAATGGCACTTCCTCGTCAACCAACCGATATCATTGAAGTATTAGATAGTGATAGCTCCACCGGTATTCCAATTGTTTCACCTCCTTCAACCAATTGGGATGGATCTTCTGCAAATGTTGTAGATCTATCAAATGAAATCATCGCTAATTGCTTTGATAATTTGCAAAAAATACAGACAATTGTTCGAAATGTACACAGTGTCCAAGGTTTCAAGGTGCAGGCAATGGAAGGCACACTGCAAGAATTCCACTCAACTTGTGACAAGCTGGCTGCATTTTGTGCATTTCTACGAGAAATGCATGTTGACGAGGTGTACGGGATGGGTGGTGCTCCATACATTAAATGTGCTTTTGAGAACTATATAAACAATGCTTAAAGCCTTTTCTCTTGAAATGTGTATATAGTGCATTTTTGCAATGTGAATACGAGCACTCCCAACTATGACTAGTATCCTACTTTTTTGTATGAAACTCGTACAATAAATTTTATTTTTCTACTGCAACAAACAAGGTTGTGTTATTTGTAGTACAAAAACATTCCTCAAGTATTAATATCTATAGATATGCGTTATTTGTGCATGGTGTTATACATGTGCAATAATATTCATATTTCTCACTCATTGTTACACTTCTACACTTTATGGCATCTGATACCACTTATGTAGCATTTTAAAATTGTGTACACATGAATATAATTACGAATAAAAACAAGAAATAAATAAACTATTTTTTTACTAAGCTTATATATTTACAACATTTTCACATATAAGTTGCCAATGTTTTATTGAGTATGTTAACCCTTTTGTAATTAGTAATATTAGTAAAAATAAATAAATGTAATACTTTCCTTTTTTTGCAATTCTAAATATTTAAAAACCAATGAAATATAAGATTTGAATACTTTATCAAATGTGTAACCCTATTTTCCATTTTAATTTAAAAAAAAGATACACCCATTCTTAATACCAAACTTCAAACTTTATCGATGTTGTATTGAGTATGTTAACCCTTTGTAATTCTAAATGTAATACTTTCCTTTTTTTGCAATTCTAAATATTTAAAAACCAATGAAATATAAGATTTGAATGCTTTATCAAATGTGTAACCCTATTTTCCAATTTAATTTAAAAAAAAGATACACCCATTCTTAACACCAAACTTCAAACCTTATCGATGTTAGAATATCATTATGTTTGCATTAAAAGTGGCACTTTCTTTGTATTGGACATTCAAGTTGTTTGTTATGCCATTGAATTTTTCTCACCATCTTTTGTACTTCTTATATCCATAGGATCAAATTTGTTTCAATTCACGCAATCCTTGTGAGAACTATATATACAAGTGTTATCTATAGGTATGTTTCCAATTCATTATTTCTTCTTTATCATTATTTTGTACCTTAACTATCTTCCATCATCTTCATTCTTCAAATTGTATTTAATGCTCTTAATGCACCTTATAGAACTTTTCGTTACCAAGGACAACAAAAACTTGAAGTACAGTTTGTGCTATAAATGTTATAATTTTTGTATACTCCACTCATTTTAATAGATAAAATACATTGCATGCTCTCTTTTTTCATTGTATTAGAAAATAAATATGTATTATCTATGAAAAACTAACATCAAATTAGGTTGTAATTATTATCTATATGTGACTAGGATCAAATTAGGCTATATTTATTATCTATATGTGTTTTTCCATTTCCTATTATCTTCTTTACCTTTATTATTCACCTTCGACAAAAAGCATACATCAATTACATCAAATAGTTCTCACTTTTGCAAGTTTCCCTTTTTCCATACATTTTATACTAAATTATGATTGTTGGTTAATTTCTTAACAAATATATTGCAATTTTTTGTAATTTTCAACAAATTAGACATTATATCTTTTTATATATATATAATTATTTAAAGAAAGGATTTCTTTGGATTTTTCCCTTTGCATATATTTGCAAAATGCTTACAAAACCTTCTTTCCCTTACCATTTTTTATTTTTCGAAAAAACCACTCATTTTTAGGAAATGTAAAAAGGTAGACCATCTTTTCCATAAATTTCCCACTTATGGAGCAAATTTATATTAGAAGCATTGCCAAAATAGCATATTTCAATTTGCTCCCAAACCTAATTATCATATTCCCACATGCTTGCAGGCACACTTAGAACACTAAATCCACAAAACAAAGGCAACATTGACTGCAAATGCCATCACCGATATTCTCGCAGGCATATATGGTTTGAACCTCATTTTGCAAGTTGCATCCATTGAATCCATTCAACAGGCTCGCTCTACAATTATCAAATATCGTGTTCAACTTTCAGATGGTTTACACACACATCATGCTTTACTTCCTGGTCAATTCAACGATCTTGTATTGGAGGAGGCTTTAGTGAAAGGTTCTATTGTCCTACTTAAACAATATACTTCAAAGATGTTCCAAAAATTTATGTACGTGCACACTTTCCCAAAAAAAATTTATTTTTATACTTCAAAGATGCTCCATGAATTTACGTACATGCACACTTTCCAAAAAAAAATCTTTTTCTTTTTCACCTGCATGCTCTTACTAAATGTATCACTTTTGATAACTGCAGGGCTATCATTATTGAAAACCTTAAATTAATTTCAAACACTGCACCAATTGCTGGAACTCCAACTCCTCTTCTCCAATCTAGAAGCTCCCTCACATCAAGTAGCTCTCCAACACCATTGGGATCCTCTCAATCTACAAATGATCCATTGGAAGAAGATGGAGAGCCTCAGACTCAACAAAGTATATTCCCCTATAAACCAATTCCCATAAAAATGTTAACACCCAACCATAAGCATTGGACCATTGAGGGTAGGGCCTTGATGAAATCATCAATCCATGAATATAAAAATGCTGGACATGATGGAAAAGTTTTTGGATTTGATTTCGTAGACATGGAAGGCTCTGAAATTCATATTTATTGCTTCAACGAACAAGTTGAAGAATTTTACCATGCTATTCACTCTGATAGTCTGATAGGGTAGGGTTGGATGGAACACTCACTATTCCATGCTTTGGGTCCTTGTTCTCAAGAACTCCTAGGTGGCTCTCCCACCTTAACCTTTAGGTCCTATCTCATATGTAGGCAACCCTGGTTCTACTAGCCAACCCCACTATCATCAAACCCTCAATCTACCAAGCCAATCTTGGTGCCTTGCCACTAACTCTCCCTTAGCCCTTAATCTTCCCTAAAGGCTAGTTGTCCTCATCACTCCATTAGGTCCTTGCAGGGGTGTAGATATGTTTCCAATGGCTTCACAACATCTTCCTAAGGTTCTTGGACAATCGCCACACTCCAACTCTCCATCGCTTTCATCAAACCCTCACCTAGGGTTTTAGTTCCCTAATTCTAGGCCTCCAAAATAGGTCTTTGCTTCGAGGAAATGAGGTAAATTACCCAAGTTCTCCAAAGAACCCCAAATCTTTTCTATGGATTCTCAGTCCTGATGCCTACCACTTTAATATTTCAAAGGTCTTATCCCTTGACTATCCGTACACAGGTCAAACCTTCCAAATTTTGCAAAATAGGTCTTTTCTTTAGGTTTTTCAGACCACACAGTGGACTGTTATTTGGTTCTCCACTCAAAAAAATTGTTGGAACCTCCTCCTTGTCACCAAGCCTCTACAAGGCTTCCACCCACCTTTCTACCATGTGGTTTATCAGGGAAAGGTCCCCCCTGCAAGCTAAGTGCTTTGCACTTCAAGACTTTCCTAGCTGAGCACTGTCAAGCTCGCTTAGGAGAAGTCTTTCTTCATGTTTCCATCACTCTTGATCACTCCTAATTCTAGATTATGTACAAACATGGAGCCTAACCACATTTCCCAAGGGCCTATACTTAGGTACAGTGGGGAAAGTAATTAGGGCTCCATCAACTACAGTCTGCTAGTCAAAATAGTAAACTAAAAAAAACCAAACTAACTACAACAAAATGCTTGAAATGCACACACTAGCTATCTACTATCCCACACAAAGCTTGGAAAGTAATTACACTATGTTCAACAGTATTCACAATGTCATTTTACTCCTGCAACACACAAGTTCAAAACAAAACACAGGAAATTACTCCATCTTCTCACTGTCCTCTCTTAGCATTTATTAAAATTAAAATTACAAAACTTCACAATGCCTTCCAACCTTTCACACAAGTCGAGGCACACCTTAAATAGACTCTCCAATTCAGTTAGGCTTGAACCCCAATTGTTCCATGGCTGGTTGTGGCTTTGCATAAGCCTCTTATTTCCAAAATTGTAAAACAAACTATCACCTAGGGAGGTCTACAAGGTGAACAAACATCTTTGTAGCCAAACCCCAATCTAGAAAATGATCAATCATGACCGTATGAATATAAAAAAAGTCTACAAATGCCTCTAAGGCACAATTCCAAGGATTGGAAGGGATTTGCTAAATGTTAACTAAACAAGTTATTAGGTCTTGACCTGCTGATTACCCTCCTAGATGATTGACTTTGGGGTGCTCCTGCACCATTCTCCCCCTCTCTGCCCAAACACTAAGGAATGGAAGGATTGAGAAATGAAATATCAATGCCATACTTCTTGAACTGATCTTCTTGTACCCATGTAGCCTCAGATTCATGCTTGTTCTTCCACTTGATAAGATGCTCCATGTACACCTTATGCCTTGTAGACTTTTGCACTCTGGACTCTAAGATCTTTTCTGCCTGAAGCTTGTCTTGAATAGGTAAGGGTATGTTGCTTACACCTTTGAAGATCTCTTTACTGGTCTGATCCAAGTCAGTGACTGATCCCTTGTATTTAATCAAATCAGCTATATTGAAAACTAGTGAAATTCCCAAATCAGAAGGTAACTCCACCTTGTATGCATTCTTCCCATACTTGGCTAATATCTTGCATGGTACTACTCTTTTCATTTGCAACTTGGTTTACATTCCCTTCTGCAACCTTGATTTGTTAAGGTGAGCCATGACAAAGTCTCCTATTGCAAATTGCACATCCTTCCTTGACATGTCTACCTTGTCTTTCAATTTTTGGGTAGCCTTGGTGACTATCCTCGTTGCCTGCTCCTGAATCTCTTTCATGGTTTGAGTGAAGTCTTCAGCATGTCCACTCCTATTCTCCATAGCTTCTAGATCCTTGAGCTCACATATCCCTCTTGGGTGCATTCCATATACAATCTCAAATGGACTCTTCCCTGTGGTCCGGTTGACACTATCATTGTAAGCATACTCAGCCTGTGAGATCACCATGTCCCAAGTCTATCCATATTCTTTAGTTAGGCACCTTGGTAGGTTACCTAGCACCCTGTTAACCACCTTTGTTTTCCCATCTGTCTGAGGATGGTAAGCTAATCCAAAAGATAGGTTGGTACCCAATTTGCTCCATAGAGTCTTCCAAAAGTAACTCATGAATTTCACATCCCTGTCTAAAACAATACTCAATGGAAATCCATGAATCCTAACAATTTCCTTGAAGAAAAGGTGAGAAATGTAGCTAGCATCATGAGTGGTTTTACAAGGAATAAAGTGATTCATTTTGCTGAATCTGTCCACCACTACATACACACTATCAAAACCAGTCTTGGTATTAGGGAGCCCTACCACAAAATCCATGCTCACACACTCCCATGGTCTGTTAGGAATGGGTAAAGGTTGATATAGCCCTACATTACTAGCTCCTCCCTTGGCTTTCATACATACAACACACTGCTCTACATATCTCCTAACATCTCTTGCCAACTTAGGCCAATAGTAGAACCTTTGCACTAGTTCTAATGTCTTATTGATGCCAAAATATCCACTAAGACTACCATTATGCTTTTCCTGAATGAGGTTTTCTCTCATTGACCCTTTTGGAACACATAGCTGATTCCCTTTAAACAACAATCCACTTTGCAAAGTATACTCTGAGTATTGGCTATGAAAATGATTCTCATTGTTAGAACATACCTTGTAGGCCTCTGAGAAATATTCATCCTCCCCATAGAGATCTTTGAAACACTCTATACCAATGCTCTTGGTCTGTATTTCTTGGACTGTCAGCAATCTTCTACTCAATGCATCTGCTACTTTGTTCATTTGTCCCTTCTTGTGCTTGATGGTGAAAGTAAAAGCTTGGATGTACTCCATCCACTTCAAGTGTCTATTGCTCAACTTCCCCTGGGTGTTGATATAACTAAGTGCCTGATTGTCTGTAAAAACCACAAACTCCTTGGGTAGAAGGTAATGCCTCCACTTCCTAAGTGACTGAACCAAAGCATATAGTTCTAGATCATAGGTAGAATACTTCTTCTTGGCTTCATTGAGCTTTTCACTAAAGAAAGTTATGGGCCTGCCCTCTTGACTAAGCACTCCTCCTACTGCAACTACACTAGCATCACATTCCACAGTAAACAATTTGTCAAAGCTTGGTAATAAGAGAATAGGTTGGGTTGCCACTTCTTGTTTCAGTTTCTCAAACCATTTCTCAGCCTCTTGAGTCCACACAAACTTAGTTTTCAAACAACCCTTGATTGTCTCTAGGACTGGTGCACATATGCCACTAAAGTTTCTTATGAATTTCCTATAAAATTGAGCCAATCCATGGAAAATTCTTATCTCAGTCCCTGTAGTTGGTGTAGGCCAGTTTAGGATAACTTCCACCTTACTTGGATCCATTTTCAGTGATCCTTGAGACACTACAAAACCCAAATATACAAGTTCTTTTTGAAAAAATCACACTTTTCCAGGTTGATGGCTAGCTTCTCCTCTTGCAATCTTCTAAGAACCATCTCCACATGTTTAAGGTGTTCTTCTGTTGTCTTGCTGAAGATGAGTATATCATCAAGATATACAACCACAAATAACCCTGTAAAGTATTTGAGTACTTCATTCATGAGCCTCATGAATGTACTAGGGGCATTAGAGAGGCCAAATGGCATAACTCTCCACTCATACAACCCATCTGTTGTCTTGAATGTTGTCTTCCACTCATCTCCATCTGTGATTTTGATCTGATGGTATCCACTCTTGAGATCCAACTTGGTGAAGTACTGAGCTCCTCCAAGACAATCCATCAAGTCTTCAATTCTAGGAATGGGGAACCTATACTTGATTGTGATCCTATTTATTTCTCTAGAGTCAGTGCATAATCTCCACTTGCCTCCTTTCTTAGTTGCTAAGACAACTGGTACTACACATGGGCTGATGCTCTTCCTAATCAAGCCTTGATCCAACAATTCTTGCACTTGTCTAGCTACCTCTAGATTCTGATCTAGTGTAAGCTTATATGCCACTTTGTTAGGCAATGATGCTCCAGGTATGAATTCAATTTGATGACTAATGGCCCTTTTAGGAGTTAAAGTTGCAGGTGTACCATCACTTACTATGTCTTTATACTCTTCAAGCAAATTCTGGACTGCTCTAGGTATGACTGGTTTTTCAGTCTTATCTTCCTCTTTGGTCTGCAACAAGACTAAATATCCTTCTCCTCCTTCATGTAGGGTTTTAAGGAACTCCTTCCCACTACTTAGTAGAACACTTGGTGCCTTTGAGTGTCCTTCATCCTCTTTTGACAGTGGCTGCAACTTAAAGGTCTTCCCATCCTTCTTAAATGAAATTG
Source organism: Sequoiadendron giganteum (assembly GCA_007115665.2). Lineage (NCBI taxonomy): Eukaryota > Viridiplantae > Streptophyta > Pinopsida > Cupressales > Cupressaceae > Sequoiadendron > Sequoiadendron giganteum. Next base: position 816,972,622 of record CM021101.1, read on the forward strand.
TATTCTCCTTTCCATCATACATGGCACTCCTGTCATATTGCCATGGTCTACCCAGTAGTAGATGACATGCATCCATGGGTAATACATCACAAAATAGCTTATCTTTGTACCCTCCAATAGAAAACTCCACCGCTACTTGTTCATTGACAAGAACACTCTGCCCTTTGTTTAGCCATGTCACTTTGTAGGGGTTGGTGTGGGGTACTTTCTCCAATTTGAGCTTTTTTACTACCTCTTCCGAGATAATATTATCTGTTGAACCTGAATCTAAAATGACCTTGCATACTTTACCAAGTATTTTGCATCTCACTCTAAATAGAGCTCTTCTTTGTTTTGGTTCTTCCTTGACCGGTTGTTTGATCAAAACTCTCCTAAACATTAGATTCTCTCCCATTTTAGATTCAATATGACTAATCTCAGGTGATTTAGTGCTCACAGTGTCCTCTTGTGCATATGCCACCCTCTTCTCAGCATTTGAAGATGATGCTTTCTTTGGGCACCTATAAGCTAGATGGCCTACTTGACCACAATGGTAACATTTCATAGTAGCAAAGTATGAATTGCTTCTTCCTGCTCCTCTTCCTCTGTTTGATCCTCCTTGAGAACCTCTACCTCTTCCATAACCTCCTCTAGAAGATGTTTCACCTCCATGCTCTATGAGTTTAGATTCACCTTGGTTTCTTTGCTCATTTCCTCTACCTTGGTAGCCACCTCCATGTCCTCTTTGATCCCTGCCTTTGCCTCTACTCTTAGAAGCCTGATCATGTTTCCTCTTGCTTCTTTCCTCAATCTTGATGGCTAATTGATAGCACTGATGCACTATCTTAGGACTTAGAAGAGTCATCTCTTCTTGGATGTTCCACTTCAAACTGTTCAGATACCTAGCCACTTTGAGACTTTCATCTTCTGAGACATTGGACCTCATACAAAGTTTTTGAAACTCCTCAGTGTAGGTGTTCACATCCTAGTCTCTTTGCCTCAAGCTTTGCCTCTTCTTGTGTAACTGAATCTCATAGTCATCTGGTATGTAAGCTTCTCTCACTTTTGCCACCATACCTTTCCAAGTTGAAATAGGCCTCTTGCCTTCCTTTTCCCTTTCTATCTGAATGAATTTCCACCATGTCAAGGTAGATCCCCTCAATCTAGACTTGGCCACCTTCACCTTCTGTGCTTCAGTGACTCCATCACATTCAAAATGGTTCTCCATGCCTTCTATCCAATCCAGGACTAGGTCAGCTTCCAGTTTCCCACTAAACAGTGGTATACCTTTAAGTGCTTTCCCACTCAAAGCTTTCAATGCCTTTAAGAATGGTTCCTCTTGCAGAACAGGGTCAGGTTCAGGGGTCTTGTCTTCCTCTACAACCTCTTCAATCTTTGGTTCCCTGCCCTCCAATCTATCACTAACCTCATCGGCCTTGATTTGCACATTGTTCAATGCTTGCTCCAGTTGAGCTAGTCTTTCTCTCAACCTCCTATTATCCTCCTCCTGATCTTCAACCTTCTTTGCCAATTCAATTTTGGTAACCATGGTTGTGGAACCACTAGATTCAAAGTCTGACATACACAATACACTCCCAAATCTTTAACTTGCTCTGATACCAATCTGATAGGGTAGGGTTGGATGGAACACTCACTGTTCCATGCTCTGGGTCCTTGTTCTCAAGAACTCCTAGGTGGCTCTCCCACCTTAACCTTTAGGTCCTATCTCATATGTAGGCAACCCTGGTTCTACTAGCCAACCCCACTATCATCAAACCCTCAATCTACCAAGCCAATCTTGATGCCTTGTCACTAACTCTCCCTTAGCCCTTAATCTTCCCTAGAGGCTAGCTGTCCTCATCACTCCATTAGGTCCTTGCAGGGGTGTAGATATGTTTCCAATGGCTTCACAACATCTTCCTAAGGTTCTTGGACAATCACCACACTCCAACTCTCCATCGCTTTCATCAAACCCTCACCTAGGGTTTTAGTTCCCTAATTCTAGGCCTCCAAAATAGGTCTTTGCTCCGAGGAAATGAGGTAACTTACCCAAGTTCTCCAAAGAACCCCAAATCTTTTCTATGGATTCTCAGTCCTGATGCCTACCACTTTAATATTTCAAAGGTCTTATCCATTGACTATCCGTACACAGGTCAAACCTTCCAAATTTTGCAAAATAGGTATTTTCTTTAGGTTTTTCAGACCACACAATGGACTGTTATTTGGTTCTCCACTCAAACGGACTGTTGGAACCTCCTCCTTGTCACCAAGCCTCTACAAGGCTTCCACCCACCTTTCTACCATGTGGTTTATCAGGGAAAGGTCCCCCCTTGCAAGCTAAGTGCTTTGCACTTCAAGACTTTCCTAGCTGAGCACTGTCAAGCTCGCCTAGGAGAAGTCTTTCTTCATGTTTCCATCACTGCTGACCACTCCTAATTCTAGCTTATGTACAGACATGGAGCCTAACCACATTTCCCAAGGGCCCATACTTAGGTATAGTGGGGAAAGTAATTAGGACTCCATCAACTATAGTCTACCAGTCAAAACAATAAACTAAAAAAAACCAAACTAACTACAACAAAATGCTTGAAATGCACACACTAGCTATCTACTATCCCACACAAAGCTTGGAGAGCAATTACACTATGTTCAACAGTATTCACAATGCCATTTTACTCCTGCAACACACAAGTTCAAAACAAAACATAGGAAATTGCTCCATCTTCTCACTGTCCTCTCTTAGCATTTATTAAAATTCAAATTACAAAAGTTCTCAATGCCTTCCAACCTTTCACACAGGTCGAGGCACACCTTAAATAGACTCTCCAATTCAGTTAAGCTTGAACCCTAACTGTTCCATGGCCAGTTGTGGCTTTGCATAAGCCTCTTATTTCTAAAATTGTAAAACAAACTATCACCTAGGGAGGTCTAAAAGGTGAACAAACATCTTAGCCAAACCCCAATCTAGAAAATGATCAATCATGACCGTATGAATATAAAACAAGTCTACAAATGCCTCTAAGGCACAATTCCAAGGATTGGAAGGGATTTGCTAAATGTTAACTAAACAAGTTATTAGGTCTTGACCTGTTGATTACACTCCTAGATGATTGACTTTGGGGTGCTCCTGCACCATAGTCTTTATATCATCTCCAACGGTCACATGAAAGTTACAAACACAAAATATAGTACCTCCACACATCCCTATGAAATAATTCTCCATAGCTCATCAACTGTAACTCCTTCCACATCCTTGAACTCCACAATACCCACACATACTTTCCACATTAAAAGTATCCATTCATTGTCCTTCTTTCCTATCAATTCCCTCGTCGATGTCATTGGAATACTTTTAGCTATCTCCCCTGCATGAACCATTCATAAAAGAGATGGTACAAAAACAATCAAATGCACTGCTATAATTGTTGACATGTCAGCTTGTACCATAGATGTTACACTTTGGGGTCATCATTGCTATATTGATGGGATACAGATCTCTGATATGCTTGTACAACCAAACCCTTATGCTATTTTGATTAAATCAGGACGTATTACCTTGTGGTGTGGGATAGGTCTTGATACTATTTTCCTGACTAAAATTCTAATGAACCCAAATTTACCAGAGATCTTGAGCTTACAAACATGGTATGCCAATAGAGAAACTGCCAAGCCCTTTAGTTCCTTGTCACAAAAACAACTTTCTCCCATAAAGTTTGCAAATCCAGTCAATATCTCATCTCTTGCAGATAAAAACATGCTTGAAAAGAATTTTTTTTGCATAAAGGCCTCCATTTCAAAACTGCACCTTGACAACTTCTATTACCTTTCATGTCCTCTATTGGTGGACAATAAAAAATGTAAGAAAAATGTTTTGCAAACTTTCCCTACTGCTTTTCGTTGCCCAAAGTGCTCTATAGATCTCCTTGTGTGTGACTTTAGCTACATGCTCAAAATGGACTTGAAAGATGCAAGTGGTGAGCTCCTCAAAGTTACTGTATTTGAAGGCCCAACAAATTCCTTACTAGGTGTTGCCGTAGAAGATTTCCAACTATTGCTTGCTGAACCTAATGCTGCTAGAGACATTTTGGACCATATTGTTGGTAGCCAATTTTACATTGATCTAAGGATCAAAATGATTCCCTTTGGGGGACAAGAAACACAAAGCATTGTTATTATTGCCATAAAGCTAGTTTAAATGTTGCACTTCTCTCTTCTTAGCTATATTGTAAACTTGGCCTACCCATATATGTAAACATTATCACCAAATGTGAATAGTTTTATTATGTTATCAACAACATTGTATGTCCACATATACAATTACTAGTACATTTTATTTTGAATTCTAATTTTCGTAGCATATGTTCTCCTTCATAACATATAATTTTTATATCCAATTTAAATGTTGTACTTCTCTCTTCTTATTAATACTTTAAACTTGGCTTGCCATATATGTAAATATTATCACCAATTTTGAATAGTTTTATTTTTTTAGATAAAAAACATTGTATGTCCACACTCTAATATTTTGTAGCATATAAATGAACACTATCCATATATTTTTTAACAACTTTATGTACATTAACATTTCATATATCTACATGTTTTTGTTTTCTCTTCTATTCCAAATAATTTTATCACACCATGTTATCTCCTTTCAATAATATACTTGTCATCTCTCACAAATCTATTTCATTGCTTCTTTCCTCAACATTCTTTATTATGGAGGCAGAAAATGAAAGTATGCAAGAAAAACGTTCTCGTCAGAATGCGATGAAACATAAACAATACCATGCACGAAAAGATGAAATTAACAAACGAAGATGTGAAACAAAGCAAATTCGTGTTGCTAGAACATTGAACCCCACAATATATCCTTTTGTTACCATACCCAACTTACAAAGAATTGCACCTCCCCCACAAAATATAGTTCATCCCCACCCAGTTATCGAAATGCCAACTTTGCCATTTTTTCCACAGGAGTTTTTCTCTGCTAGAAATAACTTCCGCTCAAAGATAGATAGTCTATCAAGAATGTCAACTTGTATGGTTTGCATGGAGAGATATCTAGGAATCAAAACCAGACAGTCAAATGGAATCCCTACTTGTTATAGATGCACTTATGAAAAAAATGACCATCGCTTCTTGAACTGGAACAACATGGACCCTGGTGAGCAACCTGTATGCTTACAAATTCTATCCCAAGTTGAAGAGATGTTAATAGCCAGGGTTAGCCCAATACTTCAAGTTTCCTATGCAAGGGGGGGACAACTAAAATATAGTGACCACACTATTTTCTTTCTCCAAGATATATCTGCAATTGCATCCTACTTGCCTAGACATATTCATGATCTTGATATACTAATAGTTAATAGGGAACAAATCGGCCAACAACCATATAGCTTCCATGTTAATAGAGGACATGTCCATGAGGCACTTAAATATAAGATGTGCAATAACCCATACTACAAGGATGTCCAAATACATGAGCTTGCTTTATCCACTTTGCCAGAGTCTTCTACTGATGTCTCAAATCTTATTTATGCAACATCTTCAAATCCTACTAACACAAATACAAGCTTCGACGAAATAAGTGATAGAGAAGATGACCCCATTGAACAAAGCTTGTTTCCAACTACATCCTTTGTGAAAAATCTCCCACATGCATGGACAAAGGTCAAAGAAGTGCGCTCTTTGCTACACCTAGGTGTCGGACGACCAACACCAATCATTGCATGGCCACCCATTTCTCCATCTCCTATAAATGAATACACTACTGAAGGATTATTTTCAATGGCATTCCCCACTTTGTTCCCAACAAGAAAAGCTACATTCAAGCAGCAACGTATTAAGGAAATTAAACTTCATGAATATGCTCTCTGTCTCCTAAGGTACCATGATAATCGGTTTGGCCAACACCCCCAATTTAGGTACTTCATACTAAATATTATTATGCGCCATCGTAGCCAGGCAACCTCCTTTGTATTTGTCAAAAAAAATCTCAATGCTTGCCTACCCTCAACAATTTCAGATCTACGCCAAAGATTGAAGGACATGCCAGATGACAAACTTGTGGATCAACTCATGCGATTTAGTTCGTCAATTCATGGAACTCGTTCATTTTGGACCCAACATTGAGGGGAACTTTCTGTCATGGTCATACAAATTCGTTGCCCGATACTCTTCTTCACCCTTAGTGTAGCAGATACAAAATGGCCAGACTTGCATAACATCATGCCAACCGTGCCTCCTACAGATTCTTCTATGGATTCTAGATGGGGGATCCAAAACATTGTACAAAATCCACACCTTACTGCAGTCTACATGCACCATAGGTTTACTGCATTTCGTGAAGAGGTCTTGGAAAAAATTTTTGGTGCATTTGAATATTGGTATAGGTAAAACCTTTATTTCCCATTTTTGCACAATACATGCGTACTTTTCTTGTTTACTACAAAGCATCGCTTCATTTTTTACAATAGAATCTTACCTTGATAGTTTGCTAAATATCATCTTCTCATAGATATGAATGGAAACACAGGGGATTTGCACACATCCATGGTTTTCTATGGCTCGAACAAGCACTTGATATTAGTAGATTAGAATGGAATAACATTCAATTTGTACATAATGCACTTTATTACATAGATAGATATGTTTCAGCTTGGAACCCACGTAGCCTCCATTTGAGAAACCAAAATTTTCAGTGCTCTATTCTTGATGATCCTTGCTTGCTAGATACAACAAGGATCTTGTCATGCGACCCTTCAAATGACTATTGTGAATTGGTCAACCGTGTCGAACGACACACAAAGTGGAGTTTGCTAACATGCCTTAGGAAAAAAGGGTCATCTATAGTATGTCGCTATAAGGCACCATGGCCCATGGAAGATAAGTCAAGTCTTTCAAATGATGAGATCGGTCACCCTAAGCACACACCAGCTCGCAATGATGATTGCTTGAACCTCCACAATCCATCTATCCTATCTATTTGGAGGGCTAATGTAGATTGCCAACCTGTATTGTCAATTGATGCTATCCTCAAATATATTGCAAAATATGCAGCAAAAGCTGAGCATAAATCCGAAACCTACCATGCCATGTTATCTCAAATCTCAACCAAATTAGAATCAGAAATACCTGCCCCAATAGATTTTCGAAAGCTGCTTACTGATAGCCTTGTCGAGCGTGATATTAGTGCCCAAGAAACTTGTATCCTTTTACTAAAATTATCCCTCTCCATATCCAGTAGGACTTTTGTGTCTTTAAATGTTAATCACCACAAATTTCAATGTGTATTGATCTCATCCACATTGGTTACCACATCACCCACATACATTGATGCCTACATGGCCCACCCCATTCAACTATAGGCAATGTCCCTCATTGAATTGACTAAAAAATGGACCTTTAAAGCTTCCCAAAAAAATGAACAATGGAAGTAGCGCACCCACAAAGCAATTGTTCGTGTCTCACCTAGGTTCACTAGCATCCCTGCAAGGGATGACAAAAGCTTTCATGAATTTTGTTGGAGTGAACTAATTCTATACCACCCATTCCAGAATATTGACATTGAATTTGGGTCCTCTGAACATCAAATAATATCACAATGGGAAAGGTTCTCTTCTACATACAGGCCATGGCATGTACATCGCACACATCCAACTCCAACCGAAGCATCGAATGATAGCAGCAACTCAAGCAATGACCATGTGTTGCAAAGACACAACCCTGAAGAATGGCAGGTTCTTTCAAGTTTGTACCCATACCTTCCTATACAACTTGATGCACTAGACATGCTTGGTCGACATGACATTGACATGCACCATGAATGGCAACATACCAGCCTCACCCCACTACAAATGCATTTTGCTAATACTTTCATAGACTCCAACCGGCCAACTTTTCAAGTGCACCATAATTTCCATGAACAATCCCATACTAATTTCTCTACTGAACAACAAAAAGCTTTCGATATAATTATGTCCCATCAAAGAACTCTTCCATTACAACCACCACTAAAGCTAATTGTTCAAGGAACTACAGGAACTGGAAAATCACACCTCATAAAAAAATAAGGTTTTCCCTCATGAGCTCATCGCCAATTCAGCAGTCACCATTACTACTTCTTGCACCTACAGGTGTTGCTGCTTTCAACATTCAAGCATCAACAATTCATTGTACTCTTTGCATTCCAATAAAAGAAATGCCCCCCCTGCAAGGCCAAACACTTGCTACCTTCCAAGAAAGCATGTACTTTATTAGGTACATTTTAATAGATGAGATGAGCTTCATTGGTCCAAATTGCTAGAACATATTGATATGAGACTACGTGAAGCATTCCCTGTCCGCAACCACCTATCCTTTGGAGGGCGATGAATTATTCTCTTTGGTGACTTGGGCCAACTACCACCAATTAAAGATATCCCCATGTATGCGTCTACTTCCTATAGTGGGACTCTATGGTGCAGCTTCACAACAGTGGTGACTCTGACAAAAATATTTTGACAAATTGGTGAAAATCCTTCCCAAATTGCTTTTCGTGCACTTCTATCAAATCTTCGAAATGCAGAGCCTACACAAGAAGATTGGCAAGTTCTAATGTCACGCTCAAGTTCATCACTCAGTTCTATAGAAAACTCCATTTTCTTATCTGCCATACATCTATTTGCAACAAATGAAATGGTGTTACTACACAACAAAAGTATGTTGTTGTCTTTGGCAACACCAGTTGCACTTTCCACTGCAGAGCAACTTAGAGGATTGACATACACAAATGCAGACGAAGAACAACTTCAAGCTCAAATTTATTTATCTATTGGCCAAGAGGTCATGTTATGCTCAAATATATGGGTCGAAGCAAGGCTCATAAATGGTGCACTTGGACAAGTAAAAGCAATTGTACATAGTGAGGGTGAAGAACCACCTCAACTACCCTTGTTTTTTGTTGTTCAATTCGAACACTACATTGGACCACCTTGGGACCATAACAATCCAAATAATGTCCCAATATCCCCGCTTAGCTGGGGGCTTCGCCATCAAATTCCACTTAAAATGGCATGGGCGTTGACAATACACAAGTCACAAGGACTAACACTTCCAAGTGCAACAATTGACATTGGCAACATAGACCGGTAGGGCCTCACATTCACAACTATTTCAAGAATACTTGATCTACTAAGTCTTCGCATACACCCAACCTTCACATTCCAACGATATGCACGCATGCAACAAAGCCCATATGTTGCGCACCGAAAAATTGAAGAGAGCCGATTGACAACAATGTCAAATTCAACCTCCTTAAGCACTTAAAATGCATTTGAACCACTACAGGTATATCACTTTTTTATTTGCTTCACTATCCAAATTTATATAGATTATTTACTATAAATTATCTCTCTTCTTGCTTTACTACAGGATCCTCTCATTGGTCATTTACACTATGTTCTCATTGTCTAAGACCTACAAACTACTCAACCAAAAGTACCTAATTATATTTATTGAATTTCAACTTCAACATTCTTGTTTCTATAAGTTATTTTTTACACTATGTTCTCATCGTCTAAATATATATCTTTTGTTTCTTACAGAAGCAAAGGAGCTCAAAATGACTCTGTTACAAGATCACAATACCATTTTACTCAATTGCAAACATTATTGTAATGAAAATTAAGAATTCTATAAAAAAAATCTATTTTCATCATTGTATATATCCTTAGTCTACATCTTTTAATCACCCTCCTCAGGCACTTAACATGCATTTGAACTACTATGGGTATGCCACTTTCTTATTTGCTTTATTACCAAAATTTATATAGATTATTTGTTATAAATTATATGTCTCTTCTTGCTTTACTACATATCCTCTCACTTTTTCAAATACTAAATATATCTTTTGTTTATTACAAATACATTGGAATTCCATGAAAAAATGTTACAATATTGCTACACCATTGTACTCAATTGCAAGAATTCTTGTAATGCAATTTAAGAATTCTATTAAAACAATTTAATTTCATCATTGTATATATATCCTTATTCTACATTTTTTAATCACTTAAATGTAGGTTCCTATTTATTTGTATAATATATCAATTCTACATTATTTATTCACATAAATTATTTGTATAGTAATTTACATTTAATTTACTTCATTTCTTGTCTATAGATTATCTAAACTATTTTCTATTCCAACCAAAATGTATCAATTACTAAAATACATCCATTCAGTTGTTCGGCGTAACCCATTGCACACCAAAAGTGCAATACCTAGTTTATTCAATAGTTAAAAAAAGAAAAAGGGTGTAACCAAAATGAAAACTCTACTTTTACATTAAAAAGAAAAAAACCAAACATAAATAACTTGTAAAATAAAACAAATGCGGTCAAAATGGAGCAAAATCATCCGTGAAGGTAGCAGAATATAGGTGGCTGGAGGAGGAATTCCACGAATTGGTAGGTAGGTGGCCATCGAGTTTATGGAGGATCTACGGAAGCAGGAACTCAAACACTTGGCAATCGAAACCGATCTTGAAATCTAGGGCAACATCTAGCACGACAGTATGGGTGGTCAAGGAAACCAAGAAGGCACTGTCTATAGAGGCAACAATTTCTACCCCACGGATCCGTAGCTATCAGAAGCCTCGCCCGTATCCGTCAAATTCGTCAGAAGTTCTTGTCAGCGAGTGTTTTCATGTGGATGGTAATTTAAATTTTACTTTTTTAATTTTTATATTTTCTTTTCAAATGTGAAAAAATAGTCTTAAGTTAATATTTTTCATAGTGTAAATATAAATATAATATAGATTTATATTTTTATAATATATTATATAAATATAATATAAAATATATATTTAAAAATAATATATATAATTATATAATATATAATAATAAAATGTATATATAATATTTATATATTATATATAAAAAGAGGGTTTTATATAATATAAACTATATATTAAAAAATAATATAAAAATGTTATATTAAAAATAATATATGATAAAAATGTATATTATATTATATTTATATAATAGATCATTGACTCTGTGAAATGGCAGTGACACTCTGATTTGGGCAAGGTCTAAGTTGGATAGCTACAATACAAAAGATGGCTATAGGATATTGTACAAAGAAAGAGGTATGATAACTGACAGTCTACCCCTTCATCTATGCTGGAGTAATGTCTACCTCCCCAAGGCAAGAACGTTTGCATGGAAAACATTACAAAATAAAATACTAACAGCTGAAAAGTTTCGACGCCTAGGATTTCAAGGTGCATCTAGATGTGTTATGTGCGAAAATGTTGAAGAGTCAACCAATCACCTTCTCCTGGGTTGCTAATATGCACAAGAGTGTTGGAGTTGGTTGTGTGTGAGGATTGGTTGGGCATGTGCCATGCCACATGATCTACTCAGTTGGTTCTGATCAAGGCCATCTTTGAAGAGAAAATTGGTATTTGGGGATGTATGGACTCTCGGCCCATCAATTGTAGTATGGGAGTTGTGGAAAGAGAGAAATAAGAGACTATTTAAGGATAAGAGAATGTGTTCAACCTCCCTCATCAACAAAATTGAGGTTGTTTTGATAGAAACATTGAATGCCAAATTGGACCAAAAAGTGGCAAAGGATAAAATCTTCTCAGAGTGGGATGTGAAATTGCATGCAACTTGGCCTTCCCTTCGGATCTCGACTTGGGTTGGAAGTGGCAGAGCTAGGATTGTGCAAGCCCGAGCCCCAATAGTGTGGACCCCCCACATAGGGGTAGTATAAACTGAATTTCGATGAGGCATCCAAAGGAAACCCAGGCCCATCTGAAGCAGGTTGTATCATTAGGGATTAGCAACGAAATATAATCTTATCCTCAACAAAGTGGTCTCCTGAAGGGAGAAACAATGAAGTGGAATGTTTGGTTGTTATCCATGGGTTGAATCTTTGCAAGGAATTAGGCCTCTCCAAGATAGAAATCAAAGGGGATTTGATGTTGGTTATCAATGCTCTCAGAAGTGGCAATACCCCCAATAGGAAGCTGCGTTCCCTCCTCACCAAGGCAGTTGAGCTGGCGTAAAATTTTGAGAATTACACTATTAACCATATATAAGGGAGGGAAATGGGGAGGCAAACACATTGGCCAATGAATGAGTAAGTGGCGAATAAGGTCATTATCCATGTGCCAATTGGGTGTAATAGTTTGTGCCCTTTATGTCCAGATCAGGCACATGTGCATTTCAACTAAAAGGAGGTGACGATGGCCAAGGCATCACCTTTTCCATCAAGCCAATCCATCCTCAAGTGCAAAAAAGTTCCCGAGGCTAGGAGAATTGACAAGATCTGACACAAGGGAGTTTGTACCTTGCATTTGAATAAGGAGGAGATCAGTCACACGAGACATATCTTAAGAGCTTAACATGAATAATTAATAACATCCACATTCGATCATTGAAGAAATCATTTGCAGGATCATGAGGTGTTGGTTTTTGTGGACTTGATATGGGAGAGGAGCTGGAAAGGATCGTTAATAATGATAGCTTATGGCCATAAATTTCCTTAAGAAAACACCTAGAGCATGAAGTATAACTTCCCACAGGAGATTTATTACCACCTTTAGGGGGGCATATAGAAGTGATCGATATTAGGGGTAGATGCAGAGAAATTTAATGAAGCAAGGTTGGCATTTCATAAAACTCAATGACGAGCATCTATAACTACTAGGAAAACTAGTAGTAGTATTCAAAGAAGATGGATACCCTGATCAAGTTGAGGTGTTTGAAGAAGCAATCAACCTTTCTAGGCTTCATCACAAATCAAAGACTCAAGAAAATCTGCCTCAATAAAGATATCTTATGCCTCGAGGCAGTGAGGATGGTGATTGGGAAGAAATTTTGCTTCTCAAGCAACCAAACGAGGGAAAATTATGATATATCCTCATGTTTCCTAGCCTCACTCTTGGACTTAAATCTCCCAAAGCTACGATGACTACTGCTACTTAGGATATTTTTTAAATCAACAATATTGGTTGATGATGTGTATGTGGTAGCGGTGGCTTAGTCGAGTGTTGGGATTCCTTTACTAGATGATATTGATAAAATGTTCCTACAAGGTGTTGAGGTTGAACGGAACCCCTTCATCCTTAACCTGAGCATGGATGGCCTGGTTCGTCATAGGCACTGGGCGACCATCGGATACAACTTTCTCTATAGAAGGCTAGGTTTGAATGAGGTAGCGGGCATTTAGTGGTGTAAGGATCTCGTTCATCTGGTGGATTCAACTAGATTCTATGATGAATGGGACTGAAGATCGGGGGCAGATGGATGTAGTTTTTTTTGAGCCTTGAGGCCATTATTGAAACTGGTGTGGGTGATACACTACCTCGCTGTGGAAGAAAAATTTTGGTTTGTTTTTGTGTTGTTATATCATCTTTAGGGGGCATGACATGTAAATTGGATTTCACGTTGAAATTTTGGTGGGAAGACTCGATGTAAATTTTTGTTTTAATATGATACATGCAACTCTATTGTGTTTTACATATCAAAAAGAAAACAAATGCGGCCAAATACATTATAAAGATATTTTTATTTCAAGAAAAACAATAAAAATTTATTCAATAAATAAAGCTGAAAAATAAGAAAAAGAAAAATATTCAAATTAAAATCAATCTTAAAACTAGAATCAATTCCAAAATTATAACCAATTTCAAAATCAAAATAAAATAATTATTTTTTATATTACTATCTCTATATCCAATAATAATGAGTGGATCCTAGATAGGGGTGAGCCAAAACATATGACACACATATATGACATTTTAACTTATGTCAACTTTTATAATGAAATAATTTTCTAAGAGACAACTCAATTATAGATGCACAAGGGCAAGGAAAATTGACAATTTAGAATATATTCATAGAAGATGCTTTATTTATTCTTAAATTTTTTAAAAATATTTTCTTACTCTCAACTCAAACAAATTTTAAAATAATTATTTTAAAATAAAATTTGAATAATTAAATGTCAAAATGAATTAGTAGTAACCCAAGGCATTCATAAAAAAGACCTTTACATCAATAATTTTGTGAAAATTAAATTATTTTTTAATCCAACTAAATCATTTAAATATCAAAAGTGTAAATAAAAAACTATATCATTTAAATATGAATATTAGTGAATGAATGATCTCATGGTAAATATGCTCAAAATTAATGACTCAACCTAGTTTAGCACTAGTATCAACCCACTAACAACTCTGAAAAGACTACAATTGCATTTGTGGCTTCTCTCTGAATTTTGGAGGTACAACTACCTCAAATGATACGCAATGAATCTAACTAAACTAAATAACATAGGTATGCTTTTGAAAACATCAAAGGCAACAAATGCTAGTTCATAAATATGAAACCAATGCGAATGTGTAAACAACATCCATAAACGATCAACACAAAGATTGAAAAGACTTATGACTATCTCATCAAAGGAAATAAGATCATACTTAATAAATGGATACCATAAAGCTTATCTCACAAGGAATACATGACTCTATCACACACATAACACAAAGATCGACATACTAAGCATCTCATTAAATCCACAACTCAAAGGTAACAAATTATTACAACTTGAAATAAATGATCAATCCCTCTCGAAAACACCACAAAGTGTATATCTGGAGGACCGACCCCCACTCCTTTTCCATTTTCTTAATATATAGTAAAAAAACTTCACCAAATGGTTGCTAAAGACATTACTAAGTTGGGGGACTTCTTGTTTCTTCACCGTTTCTTCACCATTTCTTGGAAACCACTGAGATCAACCGAAATAATTATCCTGGCAAATGAAAGGGCATCAGGCAAGAAAACCGATCTTGTTTTCACCAATGGTCGTTGAATAACCTTTCACACACACAAATAATTAATGGAGTCTTAAGAGAAAACCATATGATAGCACATGTATAGTGCCATCTAAGGATGTGATTAAATGCTGGTTTCAAATCAACCATTAATTTAAGCCAAGTTATCATCCCATCAAATCTAAGAGAAAAGCGCCAATGTCTGACCAACCTTCTATAAATTTAACCAGTGTCACCACTCTTCTTCATTTTGAAGCATCTAACATGGTGAGCACTCAGAGTGATGGCGATTTTGCAAATGGATTCATTATTCTGGAGGAGATTAAATGCAACCCACTATTCAGGCATCTGTCAGATCAATTGAAGGAAGTCTTTGTGGTACAAAGCAAGGTGGAAGAAGAGGTGCTTCACAATATTTTGGGCGAAGCATTTCAGAGCTAGGAACATGTGCATAATACCACTATGTTAGAGCATTTTGTGTCCATGGTCATCAAGACCTTTGGCCACCATGACTAGGGAGTAAGAGTGTTGAACATCTGGTGAAGCCTGAATTCCATCATTGTGTAAATGTAGCTATCATTGGGAACAATCACTATTCTTGGAGTGGACTGGTAAGTGATTCTATTTGTATAGCGTCGACTCTTTAGAATGAGATAGTGGAGGAAGCGGTCACTCTTCTTCGTGCGAGAATTGTGAGGAATGATATGGGACTCTATGCCCAATTCTTGCAATCACATGATAATTTTCTATCCCCTGCTCAGGTTGAATGCCTCTAGATTGTGATTGAGGGCATTTGAGTTCTGATGATAGCCTTGTGTGTCTAAACAAGAATGCCTCTTTTTGTCTTTTGTTATCGATACTAGATTTTGCAGTCGAATCAACCAATTTTGTAGTGTTGATGCAATGTATACACGTATTTACTTATATATAAATAAAATATATCTTGTTATCTCTGTGGCACTATATGCATGTCTTTGTTTTATTCTTGTTCATATTATACCTAAAAATGTTAATTTTCTTCTTTGCATAATGCAATAGTTTATGACTTAAAATCATTGTCATTCCATTAATCATTGAAAAGTTTCTGGGTGGCAAAACAAATAGTTCGCGTAACTTAATCAAACACCACCTGGGTTCCAAACAATTAAAAGAATACCGCCCATAGATATAACTTACGAGGTAAGCTATTGGGTAATTTCTGACATATGATAACTCATCACATGGGTTATTCACATACATATAGCCCCATTTTAAGGAAATGATGAGTTAGGACAAAGTCATTAAACATTGCCTAGCCAAAGAAATAACAATACATGTTGTAAAGCAGGTGGTTAGAGAAAATAATGAACACGTTGCCCGAGTTCGAGACGTACAACAAAACACCGCTTGAACACAAATTTAAAGAAAATGGCTAAGGCACATAAGGCAAGATAGTTGAAAAGGGAAGGGTCATGTTTGTGAGTAACAATGACATAAAAAAATATATCATTTAAATATCAAAAGTGTAAATAATATGATTCTTTATAATATAATAATTAATACTTGCATCTAAAGGAGGTTCAAGGATTACGCTGATATAAAACTATATGTATGTTAATATTTTAGAGAGTACATGTTTGTGCATATGTGTGTATGGATTCCATGTGCTACAAATTCTACTTGTATGTGGTTGGATTAAACAATTAATAATAAGTGCTAAATAATGCAATGAAATAAACTTAGACAAATCTATATTTTTTCTTTAAAGAAATTAAGTATTATTTAATTTTGAAATATTTGCATATAGATTTAAAACTAAAGCAATGCAAATGAAAAAAATAAGTTGGCATCAAATTGACAAAAGTCATTGCAAATGTAAATAGAATGTTCCTATCCAGCTGGAAAATCAATATTTTATCTGGATTTTATGTGATAAGTGTTGGGATATGGTATTGTACACCATTGCATTAATTGATTTATCATAATATTGTAATTAAATAATTATTTATTTGTGATGCACCTTGGTGGTGTGGTTAATTACACTAGGTACTTATTTTGGGACCCACTTATGTTGTATTGCAACATTGTATTATTATTTAATGTGTGGGAGACATGTGATAATAATTTAATATTAAGGAAATATTAAACAATGTGATGTCTTAGTACCCAATATTAAATATGGGGTTAGTGGTTTTTTATTCACAGGGTTTTGTGGTGCATGGTTTCACCTTACCACTAGTTGTATTTGTTTGAACTTGTGTCTATAAAAGCAAACACATGTGTAGTGGTTTAGGTTGGGTTGAGCGGTTTGGATGTCATTATTGAGTCTTTTTGAGGAGTGTGTTTGTGAAGCATGGTATGGGATGTGTGGATTCATGCTTGGACACATGGGAATGCATTAAAGGGCTTGATGCTTTAGAGGTGTTCATTGTAACTCTTGTATTTGATTTATTGTTGAATAATATGATGAAGTATGGATGCTTTTGGAGGTTGGGTTTTTTCCTCTTGAGGGTTTTCCTAGGGTATATCTTATGTCATCTTTGATGGATATGTTGTCTATTCTCTTGCATGTGGATTCTGAGCACTTATTTGCATTGTTATCTCTTTTGGGTTATGTGGAAATTGTCATACAATGGCTACAAGTTTCCTTACAAGTGATATTTTGGAGGCTTTTATCATTAAATGGTAGTCGTTTTACCATTAAACAGTAACTAAAACTTGTCTTCTGATGAATCAACAATGGTTTGCAAGCGTGAGACTTGTTTCAGGCTCAAATCTCAAACTATATGTAACCTATCAACTAATTATTTTATTTAAAATAAAATAAAAAACTAAAAACAAAACACTTTACTCTTTAACAAAAATCATATTGAAAATTCTACTAACATCTAGAATTGGTCCATAGTGACTTAATAGGACTGTTACAAGTCTCTTGTTTGAGTAGATCTATTTTTAATTAGACTTTATTTCCCTTATCTTGATGGAGGGAAGGGAATTTATTTTGTAAGGCGTGGTCATTGTGGGAAGGAAGAGACGAAGGTTGTCAAGTAGGTGGTAAAAAAACTTCATTAAAGATGGCATGAGCTTCCTATCGCCATGATCACCATGGATATGGCATAAGTGGACTTTGTGCAAGGAGTTATGGGACTGATATTGCAGACAAGGAGATACTTTGTCACACCAGTTCAAAGAGTCAAAATATCTTGATGAACTCCTAATTAGTCTTCAAGATATAAAACTTTCCATGTAAAATTACTAAGTGGCTCTAATCTTGAGTCAGTTAAAATCTTATGAGAAACTCATCCTTTTGGATGTCAATAACTGAATCTGATTGGGAAATGGTAACATCAACAAGCTCAATTGTGCCTATGATGGAGCTAATGAGATTTATATGGAGGGTTAGGGAAGACTTTCCTCCTAATATATACTTCAACATATATCAGAGAGATGATCTTGATGACCTTGACTCCTACATGATTAGCAATTCGAATTTTGTAGATAACAGACTTTTCCACACTGCATTCAAATCTACGTCTAGAATACTGAAGTCTTCAAAATAAATTTGCATGTTTCTCAAGGAATCAATCCTTTGCAAGAGGATGGAGTAGATTGGTTGCCTTCTCCCATCACCAAGGAGAATTACAAGATGAGATTGGACATCATCACATCACAAGGTACATGAAAAAGCTATGTGCATTCATAGAGGCATGGCTAGTACGAACTTGGATCAAGGGTGCAAGTTGTTCTAAAGTACCATTATTTTGGGATTAGGCACTTTTGTATGTAAGTTGTTTCTACCTTCTTGGGATCATTGTTTAGTCAAGATCCATTTGACTTTAGTTGATGAAATCCTTTTCATGAAAAGAGGGGGAAAGGTTGTGTTGTATAGGGGCTTATCTAAGTCTAACCCCATTTTGGCGTTTCCACCTCCACGTACAACAAATGACGATGATCAAGAGGGAAAAGGCCAAAATAATAATTGAATGAAATGAAAAATGACAAATGGATAATATTACCTTAGGTATGAAATCCTTGATGAAGTTTTTCCACATCACAAGTTTCCACAAATGTTGACTAATGGATGCCTTGATCATTTGATATACCTACAAGAGGTTATTACTTACAAAATACAATAGATTGTTATAGCTAGCATGCAGAGGATAACCCATACATCTTCATAAAAATGTCATGATTGATCATAATAACTTCTTGCACATAATTGCTTCCTTCTTCCTAATGTCTTGCAAGCATGATCTTGACTAATGAAAGTGTCATAATAATGCTACTAATTCTGCCCTTGAATCTACTTTGACTACTTTCAGGATGCTCAATTTTGCTCAATTGATTTTCTAGGATTTCAAAATGGTGAAAACGAATTGTATTTATATCCATTTTTGTAATTTCCCACAAATTAATTATCGACAACCAAGAAATGATTATAGATTTTTAAATGTTAAAATTATGACACCAAAATATTTAAATTGGGGCCACAAAAGGTTGTACAAGGGCACTAAAACCCTAGTTCAAACCTATTTTGGGCCTTTTAGTCTCGGTAAATGAATAATAAATATTAATTCCCAATTTAAGTTTGATTTTCTGAACATGCTCATAAAATGAGTGATTTAAGAGCACAATTAGGTCCAAGCATATAGAGGGGTGCTAAACCTAGTGTGAAATTATCAAGGGTGACAATTTACGATGCTACAATATGTTTTGTCTGTTGTTTCATTTACTTATTTTTTTGTTGTGCAAGTAATTGTTTTTAATATACCTCATGAAGATCTATCTCAGATTTGTATGGAGGTTATTTTTAAGTTTCAATATAAGTGTCTAAACTAAAATGGCTCAAAACCACATTAGGCTCATATGAATCTTGATAACTATTCCTTTGTGAACCAATTTTATGCATTGATGTACAATTAAAGTTACTAATTTCAAATGTTATAGCCATGGTCTACCAAGTAGTAAAGAAAAACATATTTAAAGGAATAAAATGGTATATGATTTGTACATCTTTAGGTCCAAATTTAATAAATAGATGACACAACCCAAATTATTTATTAGTAATCCATTTGTCATATTTAGGGAAAGTCTGTAATAAGCATATGAATTGGAGTTTAGATGACGATGAACAAGGAACCCTTATATGCATGTTTTATTGGTTTATTGCATCAACAAGAATATCAACAATACCATGATCAAAAATTTCTCTTAGGTATACAATGGCATGTGCTACTTATTTCCACATCAAAAAAATATAATTAAAGTGGGAGAAGATGTAGAATTAGTGTGTGTGAAGTGACATTAGACTCCTCATGAACATCATCCATAACATTATCATCCTCATGAGTTTACTCAACAACAATGCTATCATGCACCCCTTTACTTTTCATATGATATACATTAATGATTTGCATAAATTCCCAATCATCTATTACCAAGTGCAATCAAAGAATTTCCATTATTATTGACACCTACATGAATCATGCTGTTCTCTTTGAGATCTTGTGTTTGAAACCCATAAATGATTGTGTGTACTGGTCGTTAGCACTATGAAAGTTACAATACACTTGCTCCTTATAACCTCTAGGAAGTTATTTTCTTGGATTCCTTGGACCTATTGGAAGAAGAGTGACCGAGTTACCACTCAATGAACTTTGTAGCACATCATCCAAAAATTCTTGTAACTTAGTAAACTTCCTAGGGGTGATTTGTTTAAAGGTAGATGCAACAATCAATTGATTAAAATTTTCCTTTGTACCATTACCCTTTGAAAATTTGTTTGACTATTGATGTTTTGCATTATATGACTATGCATTTTTATTTGATTACCCATATAAAAATATATTTCTTAGTAATGATTTGGACTCAATGAATTCACATGTACATATAATTCTATGAAAGATCATATTGTCCAAAATGGGTTTAAGTAATCCCTTAATAAAGATGTTTTGTGACTCAACGTCATGTAAGAGAGCAAGAAATCTAGAGCTTAAGGAATATAATCTTATGTCATAGTCATTAATACATTCATTTGGTCCTATGGCACACTCAAATAGGTTGAAAATGGTGAGTCTAAGGTCCATATTTACTTGGAATTTCTTTAAGAATATTTTTTCCAAATCATTAAATGTGTGGGTAAAATTTACCCATGGTAAAGTGAAAATAACCATGCAATAGCATAATACCTTAAGGTACATAAAAATAAATTAGCTAATAGATTATCCTCATGTAAGACATCTACACATACAATAGTTTTGTGATTCAAGATCATGTAAGTGAGAAATTTAAAGTATAAAGACTAATTTATTTTGGGATATTTGTTAATATATTCATTTGGTCCTTATGCACACTCAAATAGGCTGAAAATAGTAACTCTATAATCCGTATTAACTTGAAAATTCTTTAAGCATAATTTTGTCAAATCACCATATGTGTAAGTTGACCCATGAGAAAGTGAAAGAACCATGGAATAATACAACATCATAAGGTCCATGGAAATAGCTCAGCTAACAACTTATCCTCATGCAATAGTAAAAGACTTCAAGTGTGTATTCAAGTCATCTTTACTATTGCACATTTCAAAATGAGGTGCCACAAATCCCACAGGGAGAGGATGTGCAATAATCTCATATGATAGTAGTATATGTATAGTATCTTTGAATTTCTCATTATCTTGTCCATTTGGTGTTGCATCCACTCTTTTCTCTACTTGATCTATCTTTTACATAAGTATACCCAGGGTAGAGGGGGGAATAATAACAAGATAAAGTTGAGGGCCACTAGGATGAGTGTAAGTATGGGTATGGTTGGTAAGAAGAATGGAATTGGTAAGGATTAGGAAAGAGGTGTGAAGGAACTATAATGAATTGTATGCATAGGAATTGATGGTAGTATAGGATGAGTAGTAGACATAGTAGAGGATTGATTGGTGGAAGTAGATATGGCACATGAGGGGGGATGGATATGGTAGGTGGGGTGGTGGTATATGAAACAAGAGTATAGGCATAATACATCATATAGGATGTGGGTATCTCAAGAGGGGTATAGTTAGGAGAAAGGCCACAAAGAGGGGGAAGGTAGAGAACATATAGACACTATGTGGTGGGATACTAGTGAGGTATGGGTAGCATTGTGGGGTTGAACAATGGTGGAAGATAGGGTTCAAATATAAGATGGAACAATTGGAGAAGAATGAGGGGAGGTAGAAGCATTGAACAAAAAAGTCGATGAATAGATTGTAAGTAATACCCACTCTTTGTATTTGATTATTCACATGAGCCAAACTAGCAAGTTCATTAACAAATAATTATTTCCCCACATGTGCATCATGAACATAATCATTCACATTGTTCTCAACATGAGCATTTGTAAGAGCCCTTCCTGGTTCTGCTTTGAAGAATCAATTTTTACCTTTTGACATTTCGTTAAGTGGTTGGCATGCAATGTGTAAGTTCTGATTTTTTGAATGTATATGTGTTTTTTTGGTTTGTTTTTGAATGATTTTCAATTCCATAACATATACCAATACATAGATATGATAACCAATATCTCGCATAAGCAAATAATGAACATTCAACCCCTCAAAATGATTTTATTGCCACTAAATCAGGTCTGATAACAATGCAAATCAGGTTTGATTACAACTTTCAAATGTAGCTATAGATAAATATAAAAAATGCACATTTCAACAAACATATAACATGCAATCTCCTTCCACTTATTTTATTGACTGTAAATGCAGCTTATTACCATGTCAATTGAATCAGATTGCACATAAAAGCACTGAGATTAAATGCAATGATTAAGAAGACTTTTCATGACTCACAAAAGACTATAGAAGCACAATTTACTATCAGAACTTGATAAGACAGTGATCAGATCTAAACATTCAGTTCCAATAGAAAAATTCAACATATTGCCTCTCTAATTGATACAAATACTGATATTATCATTTCATGGTAGACTTAGGAATGTTCAAAAAATACAGAAGGAATATATTGGACCAAACCCTTACCACTTTAAATGAATGACTAAAGGACTGATATTTCCATGAACAAGACTCACAGATTACAAAACTAGTTGCTACTCAGATTTGTAGCAGATTACACAACTAAAGTCATCCAATATGCATAAGGAAATCTGTATTTAACTTTTTGATCTAGAAATGAACACTTGCCAATATGATTAGAGGCTTGAACTACTATAGAAGAGGTTCCAAAACATGTGCATCCTCATACCAAACTTGTCTTTCTTTAGTCACCACTCTATAGGTTGAATAAAGCCTTCTAAACTCCAATGCAACCTCAATTTGATAACCCACAACTGCATGTCACTGTAACGAATCACTGTACGTAGGAACTGTAGTGCCTACTGTAACAACCAACAATTAATGTATTCTACATTAAATATTCAATTTATTTATAACCTGCAAGAAGATATTCATCAAACCCTTGTATTCTTTGTATTTCTTCTCCAATTTAAGCATAGATTGGACCCCTCAAGTGGAGCCCACAATTAGCAATAATTCAGCTGATATCTCACAGCCTCAAAATTGCTCAACCAATGAGGGTTTTTGTCCCCAAAGGTTCTCCAATGGATGAAACCCTAGCTAGCTTCTCCACCACCAAAAAATATCCAATTCAAATAACAATTCTCGGATGCCAGAGAATGAGCTCTTAAGTTCCTTTTATTCTTTTCTTGTGAAAGCTCAAACACTTTCCTTGCCAATGTGGGATAAAAGATATATTTCCCACTTTAATTTTCCACTTAAAACACTTTATAAAATTAAAGTGACTTTATTATTATAAAGTTACATTATAAATTTATAATAACATTTAAATATTTTAATTATTCCTTAGTCACTTTAAAAATCACTTAAATGAGGGTCATGGCCCCATTGCACATTATAATTGCACTTTATATTTAATTATTAATAAAGTATTACTTTATTAATAATTAAAATAACATAACTCCATAAACACTCATTATTTATTAATTCCATCTAAACCAAGGAGTTAACCATTGCATCCACTGCGCATCCAACTGCCTTACTAAAAATAGTAAGGGTCCCTCTCTATCAACCATTGATTTACTATAAATAGTAAATCCCTCACTATCTGATCAAACCAATGGTGTAAAGGATTGGCATTGCAAATCAAGCCTATTCAAGCACCTTGCTATAAATAGAAACCCTGACTGTCTTGAAAAAAGTCACTTACTATAAATAGTAAGTGTGCCAAACTGAGTTCAACGAAGTTCAGACCCAAACTCTCACTAATCACTGGAGGTGAAGCAATACCAAATACTACCAAATAAGACCCCCTAACCATCTACTCTAGCCTACAAGGCTCAAGAATAGGCTAAACCATCCACAGTCATGGTCACGCTAAAACAAGGGGACATTACAGTCTGCCCTCCCTGAAATTCCTTGTCCCCAAAAAATCTCAGGAGAAAAGTAAAATACAAGTCCACCCGGATCCCAAGGGTAGATCTGTGTAATGTACCTACAATCACCAAACAACCTTTGTAACACCAACACTAGCACAACTTGCTAAATCATCTCAATCCCAAAACTGTGATGGTGAATTTGATACAACCACACCATTGGAAAGAAAATACCTATCGCTTCCCATTGTGCCACTTTGATACCCTGTATCTCCAAAATATAACAAGTCTCCAAGTACAAAATCAAATAATAATCATCATGAGAGAACAAGGTAGAAGATTTTCCAAACACGCAATCTCCAATATGAACGACATCTACTCCCTAGAAAGAGGCTAGATCATCATGCTATACCCTATCAACCTAAATACCATCTTCCATAGGAGAGAGAAACTCATAAGGAAGAAATTCAAACTATTGGCAACACTTGCTCCCTATAACTGCACAAGATATGCTATCATCCAACATATCGAGCACTTGCATATCAAAACTGTGCACTTGAAACAAGTTTTGTACATGTGAATCGAACGTGAAACTGTATGTTCTCCCCACCGTGTACACATAAAAAAAATCCTCTATGAGCCGCGCCTAACATCTTGGTGCACTAGCAGGACTCCAAACATCTCGATCATCAAGACTAGGTTCTAGAGTGCGATCATCATCCAACTCAAAAAGTGGATTATCATAGGCCATAGTAGCGTCCGCTTCGAACAAAGGATTGTTCATAAATTGGAAAACACCTCCAAACTGATTAGAACCATACATCTCATGTTCCATCTCCTGAACCACCTCTTTCTCCCCATCCAAATGTGAACTATAGCATGAGGCTGAATCAACATCACTCCCCTCATAATCAACTGCATCATGTGTGTTGTCATGAGTGCACACATCAACATATAAGGTATTGCTACTATGTACCTTATATGATGTCTCAAAAGATGTTGTAGAAGCCATATCCTCGTACACTTCATCTTGCGTAATAACTGCATGTCCATGCCAAACATTATCCTGAGATTCCTTGCCAACAAGAGAATTATCTGTAGTGTCCTTAGGGGAATCAACCAAAACTTCATCCTCTGCTAACTGTCCATTGCCAAGTGCTGGTTCAAAAGGTGTATCATGTGCCATTACTTTTGTCCCATGGCTGCAATGTAAATTAACATTTGTATAAGTCTCCTTAATCTCAATGGATTAATCATGGAATCCTCTTTGTCCTTCCAAATGATGTGACTCGTCAACCCCAACATCCTCATTCAACATGTGCATCTCTAAATCTGCCTCCTTCATGGCTTCTTCTTCAATGCATCCATGTGTCAAAATGAGGTTTTTTTCAAACTTATTTACCTCATTATCCGTGCATTGGTGGTTAGGATCTCAAAAACCTTTGCAAGTGAAGCATAGACCTTGTCTTCTCGTTTTGTTTTTTTCTCATTATGGGAGTTCCTGTAACATGATCATTGAGTTTAGATGGACAACCATCTTCATAATCGGATTTAGTAGTTCTACCATACCTGCTCAAACTGTGCCCATGACTAGATTTTGTCCCTTTAGATGAAATTTTCTCCTTATACACCCTCCTAATATACTTTACCAACCCAATATTTTTGAGCCTCATGATGACAAAAAATTTCATAAAATTGTTAAGAGAGTATTGTGCTTTAATTTTATCTGGAAAACACTGATAGTCCTCAAAGAGTCGAGGAGCTTCTTGTTCATAACTTTCCATCTTGATGGAATCCTGTTCAATCTCTTCACTGGATTTCCCTACAATACTATAGTAACCCATTACTGAAACTTATGAGTGTTGGCCACTCAGATGATGCAATGTGAGCTCTTTGAGTATTTAATTAAAACCCCAACAGGATGGTAGGAAACCGATCTGATACCACTGTAAGAGCCCTTCCCGGTTCTGCTTCGAAGACTCAGTTTTTATCTTTTGACATTTTGTCAAGTGGTTGGCATGCAATGTCTAAGTTCTAATTTTCTGAATGTATATGTGTTTGTTTTGTTTTTTTTTGAATGATTTGCAATTCTAGAACATATACCAATACATAGATATGATAACCAATATCTTGCATAAGCAAATAATGAACATTCAACCCCTCAAGATGATTTTATTGCCATTAAATCAGGTCTGATAACAATGAAAATCAGGCCTGATTACAACTTTCCAATGTAGCTATAGATAAATACAACAATTGCACATTTTAACAAACATATAGCATGCAATCTCTTTCCACTTATTTTATTGACTGTAAATGCAACTTATTACCATATCAATTGAATTAGATTACACATAAAAGCACTGAGATTAAATGCAATGATTAAGAAGATTTTTCATGAATCACAAAAGACTATAACAACACTGTTTACTCTCAGAACTTGATAAGACATTGATCAAATCTAAACATTCATTTCTAACAAAACAATTCAACATATTGCCTCTCTAATCGATACAAATATTGATATTCTCATTTCATGGTAGACTTAGGAATGTTCAGAAAATACATAAGGAATATATCAGACCAGGCCCTTACCACTTAAAATGAATGACTGAAGGACTGATCTTTTCATGAACAAGACTCACCGATTACAATAGTAGTTTCTGCTTAGATTTGTAGCAGATTACACAACTAAAGTCATCCACTATGCATAAGGAAATCTGTATTTAACTTTCTGATTTGGAAATGAACACTTTCCAATATGATTAGAGGCTCGAACTGCTATAGAAGAGGTTACTAAATATGTGCACCCTCATACCAAACCTGTCTTTCTTCAGTCACCACTCTATAGATTGAATAAATCCTTCTAAACTCCAACGTAGCCTCAATTTGATAACCCACAACTGCATGTCACTATCGCAAATCACTATACGTGGGTACTATAGCAACCAACAATTAATGCATTCTACATTACGTCTTCAATGTCTTTATAACCTGCAAGAAGATATTCATCAAACCCTTGTATTCTTTGTATTTCTTCTCCAATTCAAGCACAGATTGGACCCTTGAAGTGAAACCCACAATTAGTAATAATTCAGCTGATATCTCACAGCCTCAAAATTGCTCAACCAATGAGGGTTTTCATCCCCAAAGGTTCTCCAATGGTTGACACCCTAACTGGCTTCTCCACCACCAAAAATTCTTCAATTCAAATAACAATTCTTGGATGCTAGAGAATGAGCTCTTAAGTTCCTTTTATTCTTTTCTTGTGAAAGCTCAAACACTTTCCTTGCCAATGTGGGATAAAAGATATATTTCCCACTTTAAGTTTTCACTTAAAGCACTTTATTAAATTAAAGTGACTTTATTATTATAAAGTTACATTATAACTTTATAATAACATTTAAATATTTTAATTATTCCGTAGTCACTTTAAAAATCACTTAAATGAGGGTCATGGCCTCATTGCACATTATAATTGCACTTTGTATTTAATTATTAATAAAGTATTACTTTATTAATAATTAAAATAACGTAACTCCATATATACTCATTATTTCTTGATTCCATCTAAACTAAGGAGTTAACCATTGTATCCACTACGCATCCAATTGCCTTACTAAAAATAGTAAGGGTCCCTTTCTATCAACCATTGATTTACTATAAATAATAAATCGCTCATTATCTGATCAAACCAATGGTGTAAAGGATTGGCACTGCAAATGAAGCCTATTCAGGTGCCTTGATTTAGATAGAAACCCTGATTGTCCTGAAAAAGTCACTTACTATAAATAGTAAGTGTGCCAAACTAAGTCCAACGAGGGTTAGACTTGAACTCTCATTGATCACTGGAGGCGAATAAATACCGAATATTGCCAAATAAGACACCCTAACCATCTGCTCTAGCCTATGAGGGTCATGAATAGGCTAAACCATCCACAGTCATGGTCACACTAAAAAAGGGGGACATTACAACATTAGAAAAGATTTTGGTTTCATTAGAGTGTATAGTTATATTAGCATTAAGGTGAGCACTCCTCAAAGTAATATTAGGATCCAAGTATCTTGTGGCTTAATAATGCAATAAAACTTGTGAAAGATAGAAAAAGAAGGCATAATAAAAAAACTTTTCTAGTTTAGAAATTAGAAAATAAATGATGTATCAAATTTGAAAGTGAAACCTTGATAAGGTATCAAAGGGTGGGCAAGGAACACAAAAATATAGCTCACAAAATCATAAACACAAGGAGGGATATTTCAATGAAATAACAAGAGCTTAAGAACTCAAACCCAAGAAATACTTGAAAATTGATAATGCAATTAGAAATGTCAAAAGTGAATGAATGGAGCATTGGTGATGAAGCTGCCGGTGTGCAACCAATAGAAAGTTGTGACCTACATGCTTTCCTTTCTATTTGCATGTGTGTGGAGGGATTGGGTAATGTGTTCAGGGGTGTTTGTGTAGCAAGGGGTGTGTATTCTTTTGCATTCGGGGTTGGGGTTTCTTTGTTTGGGTTTTTTGGTGGGTTTTGATTTTTGTTGCTTGCGTGTGGAGTTGGGGTTTTGGGGAGGTATAAGGAGGCATTCTTGAGCCTCATTTTTTCTAATTATGGCTTCAGGTGGACCCATTGGCTTTAATAAAAATGGATTTTAGGGCATTTTTGCATACAAAAAGTTCATATTCATTAAAGCTTGTTGTTGCTAGTAATTTGTTAAATATGGCTTTAGGAGTAGAGGGGATGGCTCTAGCCCTCAAATTTCAAAAACTAATGCATGTTTAGAGAGGAGCCATGATAGTCCAGTCCTGGTGATTCAACTTGACTCAATTGTGGAAGACATTGATTATTTTTTGAAATATGTATTAATTTACAAATTCATGGGTATGTGGGTCTCCCTTTCATTTTTGGAGTCCTGATGGTGCAGGAGCACCCCATAGTTCACCCTAGGAAAGTTGACTAGAAGGTCATGACTTGGAAATTTTTTTAGGCCAAACTTAGCAATCTCTTCCTATTTCTTTGTGTTTGTGCCTTAGTGGAATTTGAGGTCATGTATTGTGCTGGTAAAGGTCATGTTGACCATTTGATAGGTTGAGGTTTATGCTACAAGTATGGTTTAAGACATTTGTAGACCTTTCTAGGTGTTAGATTTTCTAAATTTTACAAATAAGGCTTAAAGGAAGCCACAATCGGCCAAAGAAGGGTTAAGGCCGAGCTTAACTACTTTTGTGACCCTATATAAGGGTGACCTCGACATGAAAATGAGGTTAGAAGCTTTTACATTGTTTTGAAATTTTGAATTCAAAGGAAAAAATAGTGGGTTTTAAATGTGAATTTATGATTTTGGTTCAATTTAGAGCTTAAATGGATTGAATCTGGTTTTGTATGTGGTTTAGAGTGTCATGTGAGTGTTAAATAATCATTGTGTGGTAGTAGTTTGATTCTTAATTTGGTTTGAGGTTCTGTTTGTAGGTAGTTGTTTCTTTCTTAGTTGTTGATCTGACAATTTGTGAGTTGAAAATGGAGTTTTAGATCACATTCCCCCTGTACATAATGTATGGCCTCTTATGAATTGTGTCTAGAATCCATGATTGTAAATAAGTTAGGAGTAGGAGTCATTAATATCTTAGGAAACACTTTGAAAGTCTTCTCCTAGGCGAGCCTAATAGTGTCCGACTAGGAAAGACATGGAGTGCATGGCACTTGATTTGCAAGGGTGTCCATTCCCTGTCAAGTCACAGTGTGGAGAGGGTAGGTAGATGCCTTGCAAAGACTTGGCATGAAGGAGGAGGGTCCACCAGTCCATTTGGAGGGAGAAAAAATTGATAGTTTGTTGTGTGGTCATGAAAACCTAAACAAGAGGCCTAATTTTCCAAAATGAAGGTACAGTCTGTGTACGGGCAGTTGAAGGTTAAGACCACTACAATCTTCAAGTGGTAGGCATGAGGACCAGGAACCCCAAAGAAAAATTAAATGTTCTTTGGAAGACTTTGGAGTATTAGTGTGTTCTCTCAGAGAAGGAGGCTAATTGGGGCTCCTAGGGCTAGTAGCTTTTCTAACCCTAAATGAGGGTTTGGTGGAAGCGATGGTCAAAGGAAGTAAGGTGGACTCTCTAGAACCATGAGGTGATGATGTGAACCTGTTAGAAGCATCTCCACACCCTTGCAAAGGTAAAATCTAGGATTTGGGATTGGGTTAGCCTTTAGGGTGGATTAAGGGCTAAGGAAGAATTGTGAAGAAAGCACCAAGGTTGTCTTGGTTGGAAGAACATGTGTTGGTAGTTGGGTTGGCAAGGAGAAACAGGGGGGCCTATACAAGAAGTAGGTCCTATAGGTTAAGGTGGTGAAGTGAGACACCATAGGCGTCTTCCAAGTAAGATCTAGAGCATGAAATAGTGATTGTTTCATCCAACCTCCCTATCAGATTGGTATCAGAGCAAGTTAAAGATTTGGGATAGAATCTTGTATGTCAGACCTTGAATCTAGTGGTTCCACAACTATGGTGACAAACATTGAGTTGGAAAAGAAGGTCGAAGATTAGGAGGAAGACAATAGGATATTGAGGGAAAGACTAGCTCAACTTGAGGAAGCATTGAGTAATGTGCAGACCAAAGCCGAAGAGTTTAGTGATAGATTAGAAGGCAGGGTACCAAAGAGTGAAGAGGTTGCAGAGGAAGACAAGACCCCTGAACCTGACCCTATTCTGCAAGAGGAGCCTTTCTTGAAGGCATTGAAATATTTCAGTGGGAAAGCACTTGAAGGCATACCACTGTTCAGTGGGAAATTGGAAGCTGATCTAGTCATGGATTGGATAAAAGGCATGGAAAACCATTTTGAGTGTGATGGAGTCACTGAAGCACAAAAAGTGAAGGTGGCCAAATCTAGATTGAGAGGATCTACCTTGACATGGTGGAAATTCATCCAGACAAAGAGGGAAAAGGAAGGCAAGAAGCCTATTTCAACTTGGAAGGGTATGGTTGCAAAAGTGAGGGAAGCATACATGCCAGATGATTATGAGATTCGGTTACATAAGAAGAGACAAAGCTTGAGACAAAGAGACCAAGATGTGAACACTTACACAGAGGAGTTTCAAAAACTTTGTATGAGGTCTAATGTTTCAGAAGATGAAAGTCTCAAAGTGGCTAGGTATCTTAATGGCTTGAAGTGGAACATTCAAGAGGAGATGACTCTTTTAAGTTCCAAGACAGTACACCAATGCTACCAATTGGCCATTGAGATTGAGGAAAGAAGCAAGAGGAAACAAGATCAGGCTTCTAAGAGTAGAGGCAAAGGAAAAGATCAAAGAGGACATAGAGGTGGCTATCAAGGAAGAGGAACTGAATAAAGAAACCAAGGAGAATCCAAACTCACAGAGCATGGAAGTGAAACATCTTCTAAAGGAGGATATGGAAGAGGTAGAGGATCTCAAGGAGGATCCAATAGAGGAAGAGGAGCAGGCAAAAGCAACTCATACTTTGCTAATATGAACTGTTATCATTGTGGTCAAGTAGGACATCCAGCTTATAGGTGCCTGGAGAAAGCAACTTCATCAAATATTGAAAAGAGAGTGGCATATGCTCAAGAGGACACCATGAGTACCAAATCACCTGAGGTTAACCACATTGAATCAAAAATGGGGGAGAATCTGATGTTTAGAAGAGTTTTGATCAGACAACCGGTCAAGGAAGAGCCAAAGCAAAGGAGAGCCTTATTCAGGGTAAGATGCAAAATCCTTGGTAAGGTGTGTAAGGTTATAGTGGACTCAGGGTCTACTGATAACATAATCTCAGAAGAGGCAGTAAGGAAGTTCAAATTGGAGAAGGTACCCCACACTAACCCTTACAAAGTAACATGGTTGAACAAAGGGCAGAGTGTTCTTTTCAATGAGCAAACAATAGTGGAGTTCTCCATTGGAGGTTACAAAGATAAGTTGTTATGTGATGTGTTACCCATGGATGCATGCCATCTACTATTGGGCAGACCATGGCAGTATGACAAAAGTGCCATATATGATGGGAAAGAGAACACCATTTCTTTCAGGAAGGATGGGAAGAAATTTAAATTACAGTCACTGACATATGAGGAAGAAGGATAGTCAAAGACACCTATTGTCTTATTGAGCAGTGGTAAAGAGTTCATTAACAACCTACAGCAAGGAGGTGAAGGATATGTGGCTACGTTGCAACCCAAAGAAGAAGAAAAGGCTAAGAAAACAGTCATACCAGAATCAGTCCAAAAGTTGTTAGAATAGTTCAAAGACATAGTGAGTGATGTAACACCAACAACCTTACCTCCAAAGAGAGCCATTAGTCATCAGATTGACTTCATACCAGGAGCTTCATTACCAAACAAAGCAGCCTACAAGCTTACACCGGATCAAAACCTAGAGGTAGCTAAACAAGTACAAGAGTTGTTGGATCAAGGGTTAATTAGGAAGAGCATCAGCCCGTGTACAGTACTAGTGGTCTTAGCAACCAAGAAAGGAGGCAAGTGGAGATTATGCACTGATTCTGGAGCCATAAATAGAATCACAATTAGGTATAGATTCCCTATTCCTAGGATTGAGGACTTGATGGATTGTCTTGGAGGGGCTCAATACTTCACCAAGTTGGATCTCAAGAGCGGATACCATCATATCAGAATCAAGGATGGAGATGAGTGGAAGATAGCATTCAAGACAACTGAGGGGTTGTATGAGTGGAGAGTTATGCCATTTGGCCTCTCTAATGCCCCTAGCACATTCATGAGGCTCATGAATGAAGTGCTCAAATACTTTACACGAATATTTGTGGTGGTCTATCTTGATGATATAGTCATCTTTAGCAAGACAACAGAAGAACACCTAAAGCATGTGGAGTTGGTTCTTAGAAGATTGCAAGAAGAGAAGTTAGCCATCAACCTAGAGAAATGTGAGTTTTTCAAGCAGGAGCTTGTGTATTTGGGGTTTGTAGTATCCCAAGGATCATTGAAGATGGATTAAAGCAAGGTGGAAGCTATCCTAAATTGGCCTACACCAACCACAGGGACAGAGGTAAGAATTTTTCATGGATTGGCCCAATTTTATAGAAAATTCATAAGAAACTTTTGTGGCATATGTGCACCAGTCCTTGATACAATCAAAGGTGGCTTAAAGACTAAGTTTAAGTGGACTCAAGAAGCTGAGAAAGGTTTTGAGAAACTAAAACAAGAAGTGGCAACTCAACCTATTCTTTTATTACCTAGTTTTGACAAGTTGTTTACAGTGGAATGTGATGCCAATGGAGTTGTAGTAGGAGGGGTGCTAAGTCAAGGAGGCAAGCCTATAGATTTATTTAGTGAAAATCTCAATGAAGCTAAGAAGAAGTATTCTACCTATGACCTAGAACTTTATGCTTTAGTTCAGTCACTTAGGAAGTGGAGGCATTACCTTCTACCCAAAGAGTTTGTAGTCTTTACTGACAATTGGGCACTTAGCTATATCAACACTCAAGAGAAGTTGAGCAATAGACATTTGAAATGGATGGAATACATCCAAGCTTTTACTTTCACCATCAAGCACAAGAAGGGACAGTTGAATAAGGTAGCAGATGCACTAAGCAGGATATTGCTGACAGTGCAAGAGATACAGATAAAGAGCATTGGAATAGAGAGTTTCAAGGATCTCTATGGGGAAGATGAAGACTTCTCGGAGGCATACAAGGTATGTTCTGACTTTGAGAATCAATTTCATAGTCAATACTCATAGTATACATTACAAAGTGGATTGTTATTCAAGGGGAATCAGTTATGTGTTCCAAAAGGATCAATGAGAGAGAACCTCATTCAGGAAAAGCATAATGGTAGTCTTAGTGGACATTTTGGCATCAATAAGACAATGGAACTAGTACAAAGATTCTACTATTGGCCTAAGTTGTCAAGGGATGTCAGGAGGTATGTGGAGTAGTGTGTAGTGTGTATGAAAGCCAAGGGAGGAGCTAGTAATGCAGGTTTATATCAACCCCTACCCATTCCTAACAGACCATGGGAGTTAGTTAGCATGGACTTTGTTGTAGGACCCCCTAAGACTAAGACAGGGTTTGATAGTGTCTATGTGGTGGTGGATAGATTCAGTAAGATGAGTCATTTTATCCCTTGCAAGACCACTCATGATGCGAGCTATATTGCTCACCTTTTCTTCAAATAAATTGTAAGGATCCGTGGATTGCCATTGAGCATTGTCTCGGAAAGGGATGTGAAGTTCATGAGTCACTTTTGGAAGACTCTATGGAGCAGATTAGGTACCAACCTGTCTTTTGGATCAGCTTACCATCCTCAGACTGATGGACAAACAAAGGTGGTTAATAGGGTGTTCGGTAAACTTCTAAGATGCCTAACCAAAGAGTATGGATAGACATGGGACTTGGTTATATCACAGGCTGAGTATGCATACAATGACAGTGTGAACCAGACCACAGGGAAGAGTCCTTTTGAAATAGTGTATGGGATGCATCCAAGAGGTGTGTGTGAGCTCAGGGATCTAGGAGCTATGGAGCATAGGAGTGGACATGTAGAGGATTTCTTTCAGACCATGAAGGAGATTCAGGAGCAGGTGAAGAAGATAGTCACCTAGGCTACTCAAAAGTTGAAAGATAAAGTGGATATGTCTAGAAAAGATCTACAATTTGCAGTAGGGGACTATGTTATGGTCCACCTCAACAAATATAGGTTGAAGAAGGGAACATCAACCAAATTGCAGATGAAGAGAGTGGGACCATGCAAGGTATTAGCCAAATATGGGAGGAACACATACAAGGTGGAGTTACCTACAGATTTAGGGATTTCACCAGTGTTCAATGTAGCTGATCTGATCAGATATAAGGGAACAGTCACTGACATGGATCATAACAATAGGGATATCTTCAAGGATGTGAGAAACATAGCCTTACCTACTCAAGACAAGCAACAAGCAAAGAGGATCTTGGAGTCAAGAGTGAAGAAGTCTACAAGGCATAAGGTGTACATGGAGCATCTTATAAAATGGAAGAACAAACATGAATCAGAGGCTACATGGGTGGATGGAGCTCAGTTCAAGAAGCAGGGTATTGACCCATCTCTAATCTCTCCCCAAATTCCTTAATGTCTGTGCAGAGGGGGAGAATGGTGCAAGAGCACCCCATAGTTCACCCTAGGAAAGTTGACTAGAAGATCATGACTTGGAAATTTGTTTAGGCCAAACTTAGCAATCTCTTCCTATTTCTTTGTGTTTGTGCCTTAGTGGAATTTGAGGTCATGTATTGTGTTGGTAAAGGTCATGTTGACCATTTGATAGGTTGAGGTTTTTGCTACAAGTATGGTTTAAGACATTTGTAGACCTTTCTAGGTGTTAGATTTTCTAAATTTTACAAATAAGGCTTAAAGGAAGCCACAAGTGGCCAAAGAAGGGTTAAGGCCGAGCTTAACTACTTTTGTGACCCTATATAAGGGTGACCTCGGCATGAAAATGAGGTTAGAAGCTTTTACATTGTTTTGAAATTTTGAATTCAAAGGAAAAAATAGTGGGTTTTAAATGTGAATTTATGATTTTGGTTCAATTTAGAGCTTAAATGGATTGAATCTAGTTCTGTAGGTGGTGTAGAGTGTCATGTGAGTGTTAAATAATCATTGTGTGGTAGTAGTTTGATTCTTAATTCGGTTTGAGGTTCTGCTTGTAGGTAGTTGTTTCTTTCTTAGTTGTTGATCTGACAGTTTGTGAGTTGAAAATGGAGTTTTAGATCACATTCCCCCTGTACATAATGTACGACCTCTTGGGAATTATGTCTAGAATCCATGATTGTAAATAAGGTAGGAGTAGGAGTCATTAATAGCTCAAGAAACACTTTGAAAGTCTTCTCCTAGGCGAGCCTGACAGTGTCCGGCTAGGAAAGACATGGAGTGCATGACACTTGATTTGTAGGGGTGACCATTCCCTGTCAAGTCACGGTGTGGAGAGGGCAGTTAGATGCCTTGCAAAGACTTGGCATGAAGGAGGAGGCTCCACCAATCTATTTGGAGGGAGAAAAAATTGACAGTTTGCTGTGTGGTCAGGAAAACCTAAACAAGAGGCCTAATTTGCCAAAATGAAGGTACAGTCT
The DNA here is from genome assembly GCA_007115665.2 of Sequoiadendron giganteum. Lineage (NCBI taxonomy): Eukaryota > Viridiplantae > Streptophyta > Pinopsida > Cupressales > Cupressaceae > Sequoiadendron > Sequoiadendron giganteum. The sequence goes on from CM021101.1 coordinate 817,008,888, forward strand.
GTGTACGGGCAGTTGAAGGTTAAGACCACTACAATCTTCAAGTGGTAGGCATGAGGACCAGGAACCCCAAAGAAAAATTAAATGTTCTTTGGAAGACTTTGGAGTATTAGTGTGTTCTCTCGGAGAAGGAGGCTAATTGGGGCTCCTAGGGCTAGTAGCCTTTCTAACCCTAAATGAGGGTTTGGTGGAAGCGATGGTCAAAGGAAGTAAGGTGGACTCTCTAGAACCATGAGGTGATGATGTGAACCTGTTAGAAGCATCTCCACACCCTTGCAAAGGTAAAATCTAGGATTTGGGACTGGGTTAGCCTTTAGGGTGGATTAAGGGCTAAGGAAGAATTGTGAAGAAAGCACCAAGGTTGTCTTGGTTGGAAGAACATGTGTTGGTAGTTGGGTTGGCAAGGAGAAACAGGGGGGCCTAGACAAGAAGTAGGTCCTATAGGTTAAGGTGGTGAAGTGAGACACCATAGGGGTCTTCCAAGTAAGATCCAGAGCATGAAACAATGATTGTTTCATCCAACCTCCCTATCACCTGAGCTAGCCGAACATGAATCCTGAGTGTGAAATAGAGGTGATGCTAATGGCCAATAATTTTTTTATGGTGGTTTTTAATAGCATGGTTGATTGCAACAAAGTTTTTGAAGGGGGGGATTATTTTCAAAATCATATTGGTTTGTTCACCAAGCAATGGCATGCTGGTTTTAACCCTTGAAAGGAGCTCTCAAATTGAGTTCCTGTCTGGGTGAGACTTCCTTGGTTCCTATTTGAATTTTGGAAGAATGGCATTCTGCATATGGTTGCTTTTTTATTAAGGAAGCCGATGGGTCCTTCTTAGCAAACGTTGGACAAAAAGGTAATTTATTTTGCACACATTTGTGCTAAAATTGATTTGAGTAATCCTCTTGTAGAATATTTGGAAATTCATGTGGGTTCATCTTCAAGGGTTCAACAACTTGACTACGAGTTTCTACCCTTTTGATGTTGGTTGTGTCATGAGTATGGCCATTTGTAGAAGAGATGTCCTAGGATCCACTCTTTAGAGCCCCCTCTTAAGTAGCCCCCATGACATCCTTTTAAGGAGGATAAAGGCAAGGCTCCTATTTCAGGTGAAGTGGCAAATAAAGAAGGTTTTATAACTTTCAAGACCCGCAATAAGAATAGAGGGAAAAAAAGAACCTTCAAGGAGAGACAGGAAGAGGAAGTTTTCAACCACTTTGATGTGCTGAATGGCCTTAGCCGAAAGGAGGTGAACCATGGTTTGATGACTTTTGAATCGACTGTCTTGGAGGTGAATCAAGTGGGTACCAAGTCTAAGGATTTTTAGAACATTCAAGATGATGGTATGTCATTAGCTCAAATGGATACAGATCCAAAACTCGTGGCTTCTGCGGCTCTTGTGGCTTCTAATGCTATGGAAAGGCTTGAGGATTTGACCTTGGTTGAGAATTCATCCCCTTTGGAGAAGATGGTGTGAAATTTAGAGAAAGGTAATAATGATTCTCTTACAAGGGGCTTCAATGGAAGAATCCAAAGAAGGGGGTTCCTAAGAAACCTCCAAGGCTGGGAGAAAAAAGGATTTGGATAAAATTAAGCTAATGGGTGAGACATTGGTGGAGTCAAGGTATATCAAAACTCTTGATTCCCACTTTTACAACTCTTTAAGATGATTATTCTCTGATGTGATATGAGGGGATTAAATAGTGGCCCTCGACAATTTTTTTTTTGTAATTTGGTGCGAAGTTATTTGCCAGATATGATATTTATTCAGGAAACTAAACTTTTTGTGGAGAGTATGTGTAGTTTGGTGGTGAGGCCATTGCTAGTGTATTGGTGCTCAAGGTAATGCTAGGCCTATGGCTTGCTTATGGAACCCATTGAAGATCTGTCGTATTTGGTGGATTTCCAATAAGTGTTCTATCTTTGTGGTTTCTTCGAGTCTGGAGTCTGGACAAACTATTCTTTTATCTAATATTTATGCCCCAAGTGATATGCTTGGAAGCTTCACCTATGGTCTCATATTCAGTATATTTGAAGTATTTCTCCTCTATTTCCTTTGATTGGGGAATTTAATACTATTATTGATTTGGAGGAAAAGTGAGGAGGAATGCATAGGTTGGAGCCATTGACTTTTCTTCTCAAATAAAATATTTTTTCCTTAAATCTTGTGGATAAAACCTAATAATGGTCAAATACTTGGAATGAAAAGTGTGGTAAGGACTGTATTGTTGAGAGACTTGATAGGTTCCTAGTCTCTTTCTTTTGGATTGGTGGATCTTGGACTACTAACTCTGAGATATTGGATTGGAGGGGATCTAATCATTGGCCAATTAAGCTTTCACCTATATAGGCTTGTGTTGCTACAAGTCCCTATTTTAAGTTCCAACTTATGTGGCTACGAGAACCCTCTCTTCATGATCTTATGGTTGAGTGGTGGCACTACGGTAGACCTGCTTTTGGTACTATGATGTACTCTTTTTTCAAGCAATTTTAGTTTGTGAAGTATCAACTCAAGAGGTGGAATAGGCAGTGCTTTGGCAACATCTTCCATGCTCAGACTATTGCTCAGGCTAGTTTGGATGTAATCACTCGTGGGACTAGAGAGCATGGCCTTACTAATGAATATCTTAAGGAGGAGCCGATGTATTTGACAGCTTTGGAGGAGTGTGAGCTATGGGAGGAGATCTATTGGAAACAAAAGGCATGGGTTGAGTGGTTGCAGGAAGGGGATAGAAACACAAATTTTTTCTTTAGTTCTGTGAAGGCCAGAAGGCATGGTAACTCGATACCCTATCTTGTGAAATCTAGGGGAGATCATCTAACCTCTCTATGGGAGATTTCTAGTGAGGCTTCCCAATATTTTTCCGCTTTTTTTTTGGGAGGATTCCCTTGATGCGTTGGAGTAAGAAAATCATATCCTTGCCTGTATTCCTTATCTAATTTCTATGGAAAAGAATGAGCACCTTATGAGATTAATTTCCCTTGAGGAATTGGAGGGCACTGTGCTTTAGATGAAGAAAGGGAAATCTCTTGGCCCTGATGGGTTTCCGATATAATTCTTTCAGGAATTTTGGAAAATTATAAAACTGGATTTATTAGAGGTGGTGTGTGAATCTCAGGGGAACAAATAGATGTTGAGGGATATGACATATACTTTTCTTGCCCTTATTCCCAAATGTGAAGGGGCTGATAGGTTTATTTTATTTAGGCCCATAGCATTTTGTAATGTGGTTTATAAGATTCTATCTAAGTTGATTTAAGAAAGATTGAAGCAGTGGATTGGTAGGCTTGTCTCTAAGGTATAAGGGAGCTTTGTGGTTGATAGATAAATTTTGGATGGAGTGGTCATTGTGGATGAAACTATTCATTCCATGGTAGCTTCAAAAGAAAAGGCTATGTTTATCAAATTGGAAATGGCAAAAGCCTATGACAGGGTCAAATTGTCTTTTCTTCAAAAAGTGCTTGGTGCTTTTGGTTTTGTTGAGGAGTGGGTGGTGTGGGCGATGATTTGCATCATATCCACTTCTTTCTCGGTTTTGGTTAATGGGAAACCTTCCACCTTGTTTGGCGCATCTAGAGGTCTTTTTCAAGGTGACCCTTTGTCTCCATACTTATTTATTCTCTTTTTTGAAGGCTTGGGGAAGACTATTAAGATCCATGTTAATCAAGGCTTTATCCAAGGGTGGAGTTGGGGTAATGGGTTGCCTCATCAGTCACATTTGCAATTTGTTGATGATACCGCCCTGATGGGTGTGACTAAGGTCAAAGAAGGCACTAAATTTCGCAAGGTGTTGGAATTTTATCTTGTAGCTTCAAGGCATTAGATTGATGAAGGTAAATCTTCTATTTTCTTCTTCAACACCCCCTTGCGTATTTAACAACGAATTGCCTGTATTCTTAGATTCCAGATTGGTAATCTGACTTTGACCTATCTTGGCATATCTCTCTCCACTGGTACCTTCCCTAGGGGATCTTGGCAAGGTATTTTGGATGTTTCATGCGAGGGTCAATCAATGGACCCATAGATGGTTATATTTTGTGGGTTTAGTGTTGCTTCTGAAGTCAATGGTGCAGTCTCTTCCTAATTACATGTGTATGCTTTAGGTGGATCCCCCAAGTTTATTAAGGATTTGGACTCTCTGTCAAGTCAAATTTTATGGTCTAGTAGCTTGGCATTCTTGAAGTGGAGTCTTGTGAAGTGGGAGATTGTTTGTAGGTCGAAACAAGTTTTTAAGGCCTTGGGATGCAATAGGCCAATCTTACTAGTCTAGCTTTATCGACTAAGTATATTGGAGACAGTGCAATGAACAAGATCATGTTTGGGCCAATATTATCTCTAATAAATACCTAAAGGGGTGATGGAGGAGGTCCCTCGATTTCCTCTGTTGGGTAAAGGCTCTATTATTTGGGAAACACTTAAAAAAAGGAGCTAAGATGATCAAGGATGACTTGTTCCAGATTTGCAATAAGGGGTTAGATGCTCTCTTTTGGTATGATTCTTGGGATGGATTTCCCCCAATCATGATCATGCATTATAACTTGCAAGATATTTGTCACCGCTTCTTGGAGGCTGGTTGGTCTTGAGTCGAGGATTTCAAATCTATTTAGCTTTGTGGGCAAGCAGAAGTGTCTGGATGGAAGGAACCAAGCGAGTGGACTGTTGGGGGATTAGAAGAGGATTGTGTTGAGTTAAGAAATATTCTAGCTAGTAGAGAGTGCATCTTGATCAGGGAGAGGGATACTTTTTCTTGGAGCCAAGACCCCAAGGAGGCCCATTTGATGGCTAGTGGCTATCAGGAGTTGAAATTTCTGAAATATGGGGGGATGAAAGTTTCATGGTGTAAAAACATCTAGAATAAGTTTTCTTAGCCTAACTATAATTACTTCTTATGGATTTTATCCTGGAATAGATGTCTTACTTGGGATAACCTTCAAAAGTGGGGTTTTTAGGGACCGTTTGTTTGTGTTCTCTATGGCTACTATAAAGAGGATTCATCTATTTTTTTTTTCACTGCTCTTTTTCTAGGATTATTTGGCACCTTTGGTGGGGTATTTGGAGACAAACTTATGTTTATGCTTCTTCAATGATTGAATTTTGGAGTAGCCTGGGGAGGCCTCTGACACAGGTTTCTTTCCTCCAGATACTGCGGAATATTGGTCTTACTTTTATCCTCTAGTAGATTTGGCTTGAGAGCAATCGTAGGATTTTTCGAGGAAGTAAGCTAATAGCTTAATAGGTTTGGCAAAGAGTTATTGGTATGATTCAAGAGACTTTGGAAGGTAAATGAAAAGCGTCTTTTCCCTTGGAGAAGAGAGATGAAGAGATAGTGACTAGTTTAAATTTGCATGGTCTAGTAGCAAATTCTTTGTGTTCAAAGGGGTCACCATGCCAAAAATAAAGCTCAAAGGGATGGTGGTTGGTCCCCTCCTTTGACAAATGTTTTAAAGATCAATACTAATGGATCTTCAAGGGGTAATCCTAGGCTTGCTGAGATTGGTGGAATTGGAAGGATATATTCTTCTTCTCCATTCATAAGGGGAAACAAATCAATAACATCATGGAAGGTTTGGCTATGGAGATAACTTGTGCCATTGGTTGTCCCAAGATCATCTATGAACATGGCTCTCAAATCATAATTAATTTGTTGATTGAGCAAAAGTTGGATGGGGCCAATTGGCATTGTGCTTCTGTTGTTAGGTAGATTCTGAGATTGAGTTTCGTGTTTGAGTTTGTGTCCTTCACTCACATTCCATGTGAGTGGAATAGGGTTGATGATTGTTTGGCCAAATGAGATTTTGAGAATGTTGAGGGTTGGTGGGTTGAAGGATGGGAATAGTTATCTTAGGATTATTCCCAAGATTTAGAGAGGCTGATTACGAAGGACATGGTTGGATGATGCTTTTCAATAGGTTGGTCCTGTTGGACATTTTACCTACTTTGTGGTTGTTGGCTAGTTTCAAGATTCTTGGTTATTTCTTTGGGTGCCTATTTTAGATCCTGATTGCTTTGTATTAGTGATTATTTGGTTGAAATAATTTTTTTTACCCTCTTTATTAAAAAGAGAGAGTCAAATGTGAAACCCTAAAACCAATGGTGTAAACCAACCTTTAAGGGGTTTTTGATCAAACAAATTAACCAAAAAATGTAAAGGAAAATACACTTTCCCTAAGGTTAATCTAGGCTAATTGAATAAATCAAACACAATTAATTTAGATAAAATACATGCCAATTGGGAATTATAAAGCTCATAAGCCAACATAGGAAATTAACTACAAAGGAATATGTCTGCTTGGTGCTTAGAACTATAGTAATGATAAAAAAACCTAATCCAATGCAAAACTCAAGCCACTTGGGAGCAAAAAAATGGATATTCTTGGTATGTTTGTTATCTATAGTGCAAACTTCACTCCTTTGTAGTTCAATTATGTAGTGCTAGATTAATCACATGTCACATAGATCTAATCTTTGATTTGCACTTCTTCCATCTAATTTGTTGTGATATTAACTCATTGATGCCTATTAAGGATAGGCAATATTTAAAAATTGTGGGCAAGTCATTACAATGTAAGGGTCAAGTTATCCTAGGTCAATCCATTTGACTAAACCAACTTTACAACCGTGATGATATAGATAGATTGCAGGAAACATGAAAATGGTCTAAATGTTAGATTTGTTGGTGTAGGTTTTTATTTTCCTAGTGGGTTAATTTATTTTCTCTTAGTACTAGGCTTTTCTTACACTTAATTAAGCTTGTTTAGGATAATAAAGTGAGTTTATTACTAGGAGATAAGTGTGTGGTGTCCCCTTCCTTAAAGGGTGTAACCACTTTCTACTTTTGGTGGCATCCTCTACTTTTGGTGGTCCATCTCTACTTTTTGTGGTTGATTTCTATTGGTTGGATTTTCCACCTACCTCCTCTCCTAAGTTCTATATAACCTCACTACCTAGCTTGTATTTGCATACTCTTGCATCTTTGATGCATCTTTGCATTGTAGATTTTCAGCTTGGAAGCTCTTAATGCAATATTGTCACATCAACATTGCATAATCTCTTCGATTCTTGGTTTGCATTCTTATGTTTTTCCAGTTTATGTAACTTTGATTTTCTCTTAAAAAGTTCTTTGGGTTATCAATCTATTTCAAATTTCTAACATGGTATCATAGCTTTCGTTTTGAAAAATATAATTTAATAAATTTCTGATTGAGAGATTGAGTTTCTTGTAAAGATATTGTAAATTCTTGTATGCTCTTCTCTTGCAATTTGAATGATTTGGAGAATCAAAAAAGATTTGCAAAGATCTAATAACCTCTTTATATTGCATGTGTTTTGTGAGATCCGGGTGATTGCAATGTTTTTGGTTATATTGGTAGCATTTTTACTGTTCCAATGTGTCCAAAAAATTCAAGAAAGTCAAGATTGGCTTTTTTTTAATCCAAATTAGAGATCATTTGACATAGTTGCAAATGGGGGTTTGAAATTCAGATATGGAAAACAACTTTTTATTGAAGCATTTTTGTCCTGAATGGAATTTTCCATTGCATTCAGAAGATCCAAAAACCCCCATTCTCATATAAAATTTGCCTATTTTAGACGAATTTTATTTTTGACAAATTTTTCTTTTTTTGGGAGGGTCGTCACTATAGGCTAAATTTAGCCATTTAAAAAAAAATTCATTACTCTTCGCCATGTTGTCCATTTTCTACAAACAAGATATCGTTGGAAAGTTGGAGATGAGCACTTTTCATCCATAGAGGTATTGAAACTAAAATTTTCCATTTTATGCTAGATATTGCAAGTTGAAGTTGTTTGATGCAAATTTCTTCAAAATGCCATAACTTTCGCTCCGGTGCTCCGGTTTTCAAAAAAATTAGGCATTGGAAAGGTCTTGGAGAGCACTACACAACCATAAGACTATTTTTTCTAGATTTTGTCTTAGGTTCATTTTGTATCAAAGTTTGTAATTTTGGCTATTTTGAGCCTATTGAGCATTGTATCTTGGAAAAGGCTTTCTAAATGCACCAAATTATAAAGTGCGAACCTTATAATATTTTTTTGGGGGTGGGAGTGATCTTTGATACTAGTGAAAAGGGTGGGTGTATTAATATTCTTTTTGGTGTTCCTTTGTAATCATTTGAGGATTGTATCATGACTTTTTCTACTCATCCTTCTGTGATAATTTTGGATAAGGCAAATTATGAGTCTTGGAAAAAAGGCATTCTAACCCATCTCAAATGGCTAAAAATTTTGCCTTACCTATATGGGCTTATGCTCGAACTAGATAGACCTAGAAGGAAATCAATATGGGGTAATAGAATTGATCATGTGTTAGGAATCATTGGTTCTTATGTTGATACTTACACTATGTTGGTTATAGCAGACATTGAATGTTCTCACACACTTTGGACCAAAATTTGGAAGATATTTGGAGACCCTCATATTTCTCCATTCCCAAATGATCCTGCTATAGATTGTCTCATTCCACTTGATGATGGAGATAATATACCCTTTGATGATGCTGCTTTAGAGGAGCTTAAGTATTATGCACGTCTTCAACATTTAGATGACACAAAGACTTCTCTTGCTTCTCATTCTCATGTTGAGATTACATCGACATCATTTGTTGCAGATTTCGATTCTAGAGATGCTTCTTTGAGAGCCTCTAATGACCCATTACAATAGGATCAATTATGTCTTTTGGATTTAGTTTATTGTGACTAATTTCTACTAGACATCTCTTGTTTGTTTATAGAGTCCTTCATTTTGGATCTACATGACACTATTGAGGACATACATTTTCTCTTTGAGGACCAATCTTTTTTCCTTGCATCTATTGTTGCTACTTTAGAGTCCAGAGTTGCTTCTTCGAAAACTTCCAATGACTTCTTGCAACAAGACATCCACAGTCTTCCTGATTTAGCTTGGGATGATCTCTTGACAAGTATTTCAGATTTGTTCATGGAGACACATATTGTAGATTTGGGAGATACTATTGAGTGTATTCATCTTCTCTTCAATGAAGTTGAGTCTTCCTCAAATGTTGTGAGGGAACACTTTGACCCTCTCGTTCATTCTCTACAAGATCATTCATTATAGTTTGACATGAGTGTGGAAACTTTGGATCAACATTTGGAGGAGACATCTTTGGAGAAGATACTCAAGTCTTTGGATTATGCTCTACATCAATCTCTAAGAGATTCTAATTTTTTATCTTCAACAGTGTGGCCTAGAACGCTTGATCTGATCATGACAACTTTCAACATCAACATGGGGATACTTGAGCCAAGTTCAGAGACTTCATACATATTGCACTTTGTTCTTACATATTATTTTCAAGACTTGGGAGATAGTGTGCATACACCTTTAGTTGTGTTTCTTTCTAAGGGGAGAAATGTTGTTTGATGATCGTGGACCATCTTCTGCATCTAGTTTCTAGATCGACCATTGGATCTCCTCTTTGGGGACTACTTAATCCTTTTTTCCCTCTCTCTCTCTATTCTGGGGGGTGTTCTCTCTTTACTTGTGGGGAAGCTTCTTCTTCCTTGGGGGAATTCGATATGTACATGGGTACCTAACATGGGCTCATTTGTCGGGACCCATCATCTTTTACATCCTCCTAAGTAGTTGTTAAGGGGGATGTTGGTGCAAGTTTTTATTTTCCTAGTGGGTTAATTCCCTTAGTCTTAGGTTTTTCCTACACTTAATTAAACTTGCTTGGGATAATAAAATGAGTTTATTATTAGGAGATAAGTGTGTGGTGTCCTCTTCCTTAAAGAGTGGAACCACTTTCCACTTTTGATGGCATCCTCCACTTTTTATGGACCATCTCCACTTTTTGTGGTTGATTTCTATTGGTTGGATTTGTCAGCTACCTCCTCTCTTAAGTTCTATATAAACTCACCACCTAGCTTGTATTTGCACATTCTTGCATCTTTGATGCATCTTTTCAACTTGGAAACTCTTAATGCAATTTTGTCATATCGACATTGCATAATCTCTCAAAATCTTGGTTTGCATTCTTATGTTTCTCTAATTTCTGTAACTTTGATTTTCTCTTAAAAAGTTCCTTGGGTTATTCAATCTATTTTAGATTTCTAATATGATTCTAATGCAAGATATTGTTTCTTTTTAGAGCTCCAAATTGAAATGTTCCAAAGAGTGTTCCTTGTAAATGCAAATGACTATCAGATGATTGTTTGATGTGTTTTAATGTTCAAATAAATGTCTTTAAATACCAAGATATAACAAACTATTACATAAATATGTACTAAGCCAACACCAAATGACTGTGGAAAAGGGCGGGATTCAACATTTCGAGTTAAGAAAAAAAAATGGTTCAAATTTGCACCTTGCAAGATTGCTCCCACATGCTAAAAAATGATCCAAAGAAGGGAATGCCAAATCTTAAGATTAAGAATGGAAGTACGAAATTACAAACTAATAAATGATATGGTTGTGTGAATAAGTGAAAACAACGAATGAGTGAAAATGTGTGGAAGTAGAAATAGATAAGTGCGGACAAGGATCAAAGAAGCTAAACTTAAGCACAAAAAAGAGCTACATGCCACTATTTAATTGTATTATCTCAAAATGGGCCCAAAGCTAAATGGGAATTGGCATGGGTATGCAAATTTCAACATTATTAAAGAAATATATGAATACTATACAATTTTCATTTTCGATACTTTTTTTATGTGATTATACTAATTTGATAAAATATTCATGACTACTCTTCAAGAATTTTGTAAATATACCCATACAAATTTCATTTCCACTTATAAAAATATTTTAGCATGCAATCCTATTCTTTCTCATGTTAAATAGAAAAGAAACGTAAAATAACTAACACGTTTATAATTCATTTTAATTTTAATTTAAGTATTTACATTAGATTCAAATTATGTAACTCATTTTATTTATCCAAATTAGGTTAAATATTACAATTCCATACCGAATAAATGTAACTGGTCTTAAAATATAAATAAATCGAAGGATAAGTAAAGGAGTAGATTAGGTGACAACAGTGATACACCAAAGCTGTGTAATTTTGTGATCAACTAATCATTTTCTGAGAGTGCTTTTTGCATTTTCAGCTAAACTTAAATAATCAAACACATGGAAAGAAGTATGCAAGAAAATATATAAATATCTCAGACAAGAATAAAACTAGTGAAAGAGAAAAATAAGCGTTTGGAGAATCTCCAACCATACTATTGTTAAAGGAAAAAACTCATAAAAAGGAAATCTATTTCCTTTTTCCCACAAGGCGCTCATACATAAAATTCGCATGTTTGTTAATTTGTGACATAAAATCACCCATTCTACACTCGTGCATTTCATTCCTAAATTGAAGTAATGAAAACTTCAAAGCTTTTTTATTACTAGAAAGTAAGAATATTTCCACAAACACAAATGGCAATGAACCGGTATAATTGCCACTACTGTATCTTGGAAACAAGACTTTGTAATCTATCATTGTATTTGTCTTCCATGCTTGCATTCTTGGCCCCACCAGGGTATTTCTGATCAAAATCTGTAATCTTCTTCAAAGGGGAGCATCAATTGTAGTTAGAAGGTGGCAATATCAGTCACACTACATGGTAATCTGAAATGAAGTTTGAACTTTAGGTTCTCTAATACTACACCATCAGTAATGATGTACTTAATTCCAACCGTGAGCAGATTATGAATATTCAAGATCAACGAAAAGAATTTTGTAACCCATTGCATATATCATGTATCAACCTCAATTCCTGTAAAATAATGCCATCTTTCAAGTTATATTCCACACATTCCAGCAAAACGAAAGTCTTTTCCTTTTGCAAAAGTGGCTTTTGGTTGAGGTATTAAATTGGGGCTTATCGCACAGAATCATCTGTCCATCTTCTCTTGATTTCAGATTTGGAACGAACCTCAAGTAGTTTCCCTTCATGACTATAGTCCCTCTCCATCACAAGGTGAGTGCCATCATTAGAATACCATCCAACACCAATGGTCAACACACCATCTTCCTTTGTGTCAACATAAGCTGTAATGCCACCAGGCAACCACATAACGGTGACATCCTGCAAGTCTAAGGCATCAGCATCAGCAAAATGCACGGAAAATTCAGGAAGACTCCTCCTCTTCAGAGTCTCCATGCACAAGTACACAAATGAAGGTCTCGTTTCAGATTTTTCTTTTTCTAAATCATCTAGGATAGCAATAGCACTTATTTCAAACACCTTCCATAACCCAACAAGCTCTGTGGGTGAAATCCTTTTCTCATTTGAAATGGGATTTAATAGGCTTTCCTCTGTTTCACTGCCAGAAAACAATCATATATAAGAGAAGAAATCATGTAACAGGGAATTGAATTGCATAAGAAGCCACATGTTCCAATTTGATTATTAATTTATTAGACTTATTTCTAGACCAAACAAGAAAGTTTGAGTTGAAATAACCACTACATTTCAGGGTGTATCTTAATCCAATATTATCTTGGCTAAGGCCTAACTTCATTTGGGGAATTTTGATTTTCAATCTATATTATGAAACTGTTTATATGCAGCGTTTCTCCGAGTTTCCAGGGAGAGGGAATGTGGGGACACAGTTTCAGGAATGGCAATTTTTTCAAAATTTTGAGGACAGTAGGAGGACACCTATTAAAATAACTTACACTAAAACTACCTGAAATTTTAAAAGGAAAATACGACGTGTTGTATTTGTAATGACAATCCTTCCCCTTTTAGCTTTTTAGGGGCTTTGGGTAAATTTTCCTTGAAAAGTTACTTTTTATTTTTATGCACCAAATGGAACAGTAAGTCCAGTCTTGAAAAAATGGGACATCCCCTCCAAGTCCACAAGTTCCCAAGTTGTCCGAGATGTCACGTGGACCTCCAAGGACACATCTTTGTGGAGCACTATTTATTATTTATATGTTTATGTTGATAAAAAACTGTTATACCTATTTTTGCTCATCTGTACTGCTACGTTTGAAATTCCTGACCTCTAATTACAGTCAATGGACTTGCAATTGTATAACTACTCTTGTTTCGCTATCACTTTCATAACATTTGGAGAAATGCATCTTGTTAGTCAAATCATTTTGCTTTTGGTATTGTAAGTACATCATTCACAGACTAGAATATAATAAACTTTTTAATTAGTAAAGGACGAAGAATCCAAAAGAAGTAACTAGATGAATACACCTATACTATAATTCCCTTGGCATTTCTAAATTAAGATACGCACCTCATTAATTCCAAGTGGCTTGGCCCCATCCACTCTTCCTCATAAACAGCTAGTCTTAACACCTCTATTTCAGCACCTCCTTCCTTCAAGGCAATAGTGTGCACAAGACGCAGTCTTTTGTGGCATCCTCTGACCAGGCACTGATTGGGAAAGAATATAGTATGTGAATATGACAAATCAAATAGAAAAATATTTGATGCACATAAGAATTTAAAAAACTCTGTGACAGTATGTTAATACAAAAACGACCATAACCTCTGTATCTGAATTTTCCTAGTCTATAGTAAGGTATTTGAATAATCTTGAATCTAAATTTTTTCACATTTCAACAATAGGATGCAATATTTACAGACACCTGAAATATGTATTTTCAATTTCTAATAGTAATAGTATCTTCTAATGAATTAATCTGCATAACAAACAGTTTCCAAAAAAACGTAAACAGCATAAATTTGCTGAAAATATCTCCCATTTAAAGGAAGCCATACATAAATGGTATCACATTATCAGTCGAATATGTAGGGAAGTAAGAAAAAGAAGGTATCCAACAGTGTCTTGGACATAATGGCAAGAAAAATGTTTACCTGCTCAATCTTGTATGTTGGAGAAATATAGTACCTCGAGTCATCTGCTGATCCTTTAACATCCAACACTAAAGGGCCTCTAGAGTAGGAACCGTCCTGCCAAAAACAAAAATGGCCAGCAATCACTAATTATCTAAAATTTAATTCAAAATAATTTTCTATGAAGAATTTCATGCAAGTGAATTGATTTTGTGAATCAGATGTTTTGAGACCATTAAATAAATCAGAGTGGAGATATAAGATATAACTCAATAAATCTCCTCAGACCTTTTATCATAACGATTCCCTTTTCCATGTATAACAGTCATTTCACCTTTTTTCGTAAGAACTTGGAAGTACAGAATGCAATAAGGTACAAGAGCAGTCTCTGATGCTTGTAGGTTCCCATCGACATTTACATTAGAAAACTTCAGTATTAGGGTTGTCATGCTGATAAATGTCAATGGATGCGGGTGGTACTAAATAATGTAAGAAAAAATCTGAATGGTTGTATTAAATAATGTTAAACAAAATTTGAATGGATGAAACCAGATTCTTAAGTTAATAAACATCATTCTCTTTTGTAGTTGTCAGGATCAACTTGGAATGCTATATGACAGTTGGGCAGCCGTTAAGCCATTCCTTTTTCCCCTTTTATAAGGATTGTGGTACCAATCAATTGTTAGTGGTATATACATCATTGGCAGTAATTGTAGGAAGCATCTAGGACTTGTTTTATAGATGGTATAGGGAACTCTTAACAAGGAACATGTTTGGCTGGTACTGAACTTCTTTTCTGCTGCTGTATGCTGGTCTGAGTAGTTAAGTAACTCTGAGCAGACTTAAAATTGCCATCAGGAACAGGTGACCTATTATATTAAATCCCTAGTATCAAATGACTTATCGATTATCATATATAACCCACACTTGGAGGTGGTACCCAGTTTCTCGTGCATTTTCTGTGGGTGTTTATGTCCTGGGCACTTCCATATGTTGTCAAACTGTTTTTACACTGAGGCGGGAACAAATTTTAATATATCCACTTGTTTGACTTGATTTAAAGTTGGAAAGAATACTGGCCATTTTATTTCAAACCCTTGGGGTCTGGGTGCATTTAATATTGTGTACACTTGCTATTTATTTATTGGGAACCAATGATCGGTATATTGCTTTGGCTCCATAAGATATGGCTAGATTTGTTATTATTTTTTAAGATTTATGGTTAGAATTTTTTGAGATCTATGATTAGAAAGGAGTCACCCTCAATAATAAGCTTCAACTCCTTTGAATCTTTAATAAGCTTGAGAGCACATATGGCTGCCAACATATCAACTCCACCATCAGTTGACTTCCCTTCAATAAACGTATATAGACGTACAAATCCAGCTCTTCCAAATCGGACATTGACACTCCATGAAAATTAAGTTTTAGCATATCAACTCAGCAGGGACTCCCAGATAGACTAAACAACAAGGCTGAGTTTTGGAGTTGTGCTCTTATTGGCAATCTGACATGCAACTTTAACCTTTTTGTCTATTTTGCTAGCCACAAGTGGTCCAAATGGGACACAATGAATGTTTTACAGGCCTGATTTTCTTGTCAAGTATTGTATGATTCACCTCCTACCAGGTCCTTAAGTGTTGAACAAATCAATTGAGGATCATAGCGGGCATAGGGGAGATAGATTGCTATTTACTCACTTCCAAATGATTAAATATCTGGTTAACTTTATGAATGCTTGCTATTTTTCTGAAAAACATATGCATACTCACCAAATTTGTTTGGCATAGCCACAATAAGGTGTGTAGTTGGCATATTTTAAAATTTAAAGAACCTTGCCATCCTTCCCTTTGTAGGATGCCTTGGGTGAGTATTACCCATGCACTACCGGCTAGGCAGAAGCTCTTATTTTTTACCAACCAAGGTTATATCAAATTGATGCAAGAGCATCCTGGGATAGTTTAATCTTGCATCACACAAAAAAAATCTGGTGATCTACAGGCACAATTGGGAAAAATAAAGTGATTCTCTTTGATCATTGGTCATGTTTGAGCTCAAATGAAGGCTTCTAAAGGTACCATAATGAGGAAGACTGTGTAAAGCTAGCTAGTGGTGAAAGTTGTTCCATAGCAGCCACACAGTTGCAGTAGAAATTGTCCTGCAGCAGTCTCATTGTTGCTGCAGAAGCTATTCTGCAACAACCATACTGTTTCTGCAGATGCTATTCCACAAGTCTTACTGTCGCTAGAAAAGTTGTTTTGCAGTAATAGCTTACTGTTGCTAGAAAAGTTGTTTTGCAATAATCTTGTCATTGCTGCAGAAGTTATTTCATGACAATCTTCTTCTTGTTGCAAAAGTTGTTCTGAAGAAGTCTTGCAGTACTGTAAAAGTTCTTCCATAGCAATAACACAGTGGCTGCAGAAAATCATTCCCTAGAAGTAACAGTTGCTACAGGAATTCACTCCACAGTTGTTGCAGAAAGCCATTTTGCAAGTTATCAGTTGCTACAAATGTCATTCGACAGTAGTTTCGTAGTGGCCACAGTGGGAGATGGAAAAGATTAGCATTCTTATCATGGATCCTACTTGTTGAGGCAGGCAGATTCATAAATAACTGGCAAACAAAACTCATTCAAAATTGAATGTTCCCTGCATCCTACTATTGCTGAACTGGCACAACATCTTGAAGTCTAGCTATATACTACTAAGTAACTGAAGTTGGAATTGTCAAAGGTACATGTACATTTAGCAAAGGATCTATAGAAGCCTGAAATTCATTTGACTCCATTTGAGGTCCTTCAGTCAGAATGGAATCAATTTCTACTAATGGTAATCCTTCACCCCCATGATTTGTCCATTTGTGCCTTAATCTTGATAGAAAGATCTCCCTGATTTGGCACTCTGTGTCTTTCTGACTCTAAATGTATTTCAACTAGAACAAAGGGTGTACTTGAATCCAACATATTTACCTCTTGGTTCGTTGAAGCCTTGCAATGCTCCATTGCCTGCATCTCCTCAAAGCTTTCCAAAACATCAAATTTATTATTAGACATTGTTGGAGTAATTAGGATAATCACTTGATAATTAATTAATCAATTATTACATCCCTTATTACTTTAATTACTTAAACTAAACTTGGGAGTGTTTTTTTATTATTAGATTGGACTATTTATAGGTCAAGTTGTCTCATTGCATAGGATTAGGACACTTGTCATAATCTAATCAAATCCTCCTCTAGGGTTTGCACTTTTGCTTTTAAAAACATTCATTTGTACTTTGTAATTTCATTCACATTCATTATTCAATACAAAAGGCATATAAGATGCTTGTGTGAATCAATCATTACTCTCTTGGTTGCATAACAAATTAGTTACTTTGATCTCTTGTTTGTGATAGGCCTTTTGAATGTAGGTGATTTTTGGGGTTCACTATCAACTCCAACATGGTATCAAAGCACCAGATTTTTAACTTCTTGTCCAAATTTTGAGAGATCCAACCCTGAGAGAAAAACCAGCTCATTCTAGAGGAAAATGGGCATCACCGTTGAGTCCAGAACGGTCAAAAACCTAAGGAACGCCTATCGAATCACTCAAATCCAAGTAGTTGCAAATAAAGGCAAATTTTTTAAAGGGTTGCATAGATCCCAAGAATCTGTATGGTTGTATTGCACCAGGTTTGCATGCCCTTGTGCAAAAAAAAAATTCACAAGTAGTCTTTTAAAATATCTGGTTTTTTGTTTTTTTCTCTAGTAATTTTTTGGCTCTTTTTAAAGCAAAAAAAGTATTTTGTAGGGTAACAAAGTACCCTGCGCAAGTGTTTTGGATACCTGTAGGTGAGTACCATCGGCAGGCCCACTTTCGGCGGCCTCTCACTGACTATTGCTAGCCCTTAGCCTCCCATCAACCCCTTATTCGGCAATCAGCAACTCTCTCCAATGAATCTCCCACAACAGCTAACTAGGTGATCGACGAAATCTCCAAAGATACCGTCAATATTCATTACTACCAATGACTGCGAAATTCTCGACGATTGCACATTCAGTGACGAAATATTCCATCAAGATTAGCATATCCCATCTGCCTTTTGGAATATTCCAACCATCAGAAAAATTTACTAACAATCAGATTTTTTTTAAGGCTAAGGGGAATATTCCGTAGAATATGTTGTTGACATCAACATGATGTCATGCTGATGTTAGCAATACGAATGACCATATGACCTCTCCTAGCCCCCATTTGGCTTAAAGGAGCAATTTTTTTCTTTTTGCCATAACTTGGGCATATGGTGTCGAAATCAAGCAAACGAGATATCATCGAAAAGCTAGTTCCAAGCACATTCCTGTGCTGCAGGTCTCATTATCAGATTTTCCTGAAGGTTTATTTTATTCTCAGTCAAAGGCAGATCATCATTTTGTGCTTTTGAGCTTATAACCTTTGCCTGTATCTCCGATTTTCGCAATTATTGTGGCATGGGAAAGGGATTTCAGAGTTCTTCATATCCATTCATGCACTTTTTTCAGAATCTACCCCAGATACATTTATTCAACTTTTTATTATTTCACATTTCTATCAGTTTCTTAGACATTTTGGCACCTGGAAAGGATCTATTCGTGTGAGATGACTTCATTTCATCTTCTTTACATGCACTGAGGTTTTCAGTTTCTAACTTTTTCATTTGAGGAAGTATGATGGGTTTTTTTGTTCATCCTTTTGTGGTCATCTTCAAAAAGGATAATTATGAATCTTGGCGAAACGACATCCTAACACATCTCAGGTGGCTTGATCTTTTGCCTTATCTGTATGGACTCATGCCTACACCAAACACACCAAGGAGTTATTAAACATGGGGTATTATTTTGTTCTAGTGTTGAACATGACACTATGTGTGCTGTATCGGACATTGACTATCCCCACACACTTTGGACACGACTTTGGGAGATCCATGGAGACCCTCATATCTCTCCATTCCAAAAGGATCATGTTGCAAATTGTCTCATTCCTCTTGCCGATGTAGATTACATACCCTTTGATGATGATACTTTAGAGGAGGTTGAGTATATCATAGGTCTTGCATGTTCTAATGATTCAGAGACTTGTTTTCATGTTGCCACTCTTCAGATCGAGACTACAACACCATCTTTTGTTGTTCTTGATCAGCTTGGAATCACCATTGTAATGTCCCCTTATAGGTTTTAACTTAAGTTTGTCTTTAGTCTCAAAAACAAAGATCAAGAATCACTATTCTCTTATGATATACCTTAGTTTATTAAGGATAACTTCAATGTGTAATGCTAATGGGCTAGCTGATTTGAATACTGAGATGTAAAACAATAAATTGATTAAAAATGAATGATAAGTATCCCAATATGTTCACTGTTTTGATGTCCTTATCACAATGTATGCATGTGAATATGAGATAAATATGGGTTGATTTCAGTCACTGTTTCTGATCTAAAACCTTCTCCTCATGCAACTTGAATCCTAAATTGAGTATCTGATAATTAGCAATGCTTGATGCAACCTCTATTAAGGATTACCCGGCTCTCTAGGAGCACCACAATCTTGAAATTGATTTAGTTCCAAATAATGACTGCGATCTGCACTTGATTGTTTCCATGGATCAGACGTCTATGGTATTCTGTCCTCCATTCCATGCCTCCCTCTTGTTTGATTACCCGCCTTAAATATCTGATCGGTTCTTCAAGACGTGACTCTCATACTGCCTCTTGGTTTTACCTGCACCTTTCAAAGGGTTACGTCCTTTGCACAGGTGGCCGTTTTAACACAGATCGCTGACTTATGTTCATTAGTTATCACGTCCCTTGGTTTTTATATGTTTATTGGTTATCGCTTCTTGGTGCTTGTTTTATTTAAGAATTATTATATTTCTGGGAATCACTATCATAGCATTTGGTTTGTATGTGTAATATTATTATTTTTATAATAAAC
This sequence comes from Sequoiadendron giganteum, assembly GCA_007115665.2. Taxonomy (NCBI): domain Eukaryota; kingdom Viridiplantae; phylum Streptophyta; class Pinopsida; order Cupressales; family Cupressaceae; genus Sequoiadendron; species Sequoiadendron giganteum. The sequence continues at coordinate 817,028,625 of CM021101.1, forward strand.
AATATTAATGGCTTGTATGATAATTATAATGTTATCAAGATAGTTATAATTATAATGATGCTTGAATATGTATATATTTATAATGTGATAGTCATAATTATAATGGTGTAATATTTATAATTTTATATTTGATAATTATAATATTATTTTATGTTTGTGTTTTATATTAATTTTATATATTTTTAATATCTATTATATCATAATGATAAAAATATTTAAGTTGTTAATATTTATATTTTAATATTTTAATGTAATAATTATATAATAATGATATTGAATGGTTAATATTTTTAAATATGTATTTTGTTATCTTAGTGTTACGATTTCGGGGACATGACAACAACATCCTTGAACCCTATTGGTTCAATGTAGTAGGACATCCATCTTCTTTTAGAAATAGCTACTTGGGATTCGTATCTTGCAGACATATCATCCTTGTTTGTAGAGTCTCAGATAGTAGATTTGTAGGATTAATTTGAGGACATCCATCTCCTCTTTGGCGATAGCCACATCATCGTTGTTAGCCCACAATCATCTCCATTGCCTTTGGAGCTTGTTCTGCATCAATATTCACAAGTTTCTGGATTGACATCATCTCTTTTTGACATGTGGACATTTGAGCAATTTTCAGAGGCACAAATCATTTGGATTTGGATTCCTAATTCATCCATCTTTTGGGAATGGCTTCTCCAATCACCAGTGGATCTGTTTCTTCCTAAGAGGAGAAATGTTGTTTGTAGGCAATGGATCATGTTTTGTCTTCAGGCGTTCATCATTGGCATAGTTCTTTTTTTATGGGGGGGGATTCATATCCTCATTTTCTCTCTCCTATTGGAGGGACATCTATTTGTACTTGTGTAGCAAAAATAGTCCTTGGGGGGTTACATTGAGTCCTATTCTTCATTCACTAGTGTAGTCATTTCATTTTCTCTTTTGGAGAAGAGTTTTTTTCCCATGTGGTTTTCTCCTTTTCTCTAGTTATGAGAGATTTCATTTGTTTGTACATAGGTACCTCATCAGGTCTTGTAGTTGGAACCCATACATGCATCAACATTGCATTCTTCATCATGGATTTTAGCTTCTCCCTAAGTTGATCTTAAGGGGGAGTTTTGGAGTAATTAGGATAATCACTTGATAACTAATTAATCATTAATTAATTATTAGGTCCCTTATTACTTTAATTATTTAAGCTAAATTTATGAGTGGTTTTTAATTATTAGATTGGGCTATTTATAGGTCAAGTCTCATTGCACGTGATTAGGACATTTGTCACAATCTAATCAAATCCTCATCTAGGGTTTGCACTTTTGTTTTTATAAGCATTCATTTGTACTTTGTAATTCCATTCACATTCATTTTTCAATACAAAAAGCATATCAAATGCTTGTGTGAATCAATCATTTCTCTCTTGGTTGCATAGTATTGTTTTGATCTCTAATTTATGATAGGAATTTTGGTTGTAGGTGATTTTTGGGAGTTATGGGGTTCACTATGAACTCCAACAAACATCCCTCTAAAACTATCCTTCTATTGTTGATTCCCCATCTTCCCTTTAGCACAAGATTTTATAGGGATGAACTTATTTTCATTTTGGAAATTCAAGAGGGATTGGATTCTTTTTTTTCGCCTTTGAATTAATTGTTCGTGATTCCAAAGATGATTGAGGGGTTCTAGACTCCAACTTTGAGCAATTTCTTTGTAGGCGCCCATATTCATGGCACACCCAGCATCTAAAAGGCAATGTTTCATAATCTATTTGTTGAACCCAATTCATACTACCTAGTCTAATTTCCAAAGAATCCGAGAGAGGATTATTCAAATTTATTTCAACACAAAGATGGGAAAAAGTAGCTACTTTCAATCCATAGTATGCCCAGACAGTCCCAAGGTTTTACCAATAATTGCTACTATTGATTGAAGAATGTCCTATCTTCAAAACTTAATCAGAGGCATAGTAAGACATCCAAATAGATAACTTAACTGGAAGTTCCTCTATTGGGTCAACCCAACATACCAAGGTTTGATAAATAAATCCACTTGCTTATGGAAATAAGGCCCTCCCTCGAGCACCATATTCCAATTTGTCATTCTAGAAAAAACTACAAAAATTATCCATTCACTACCAGAATTATTTCCATGTCTCCCTTTGGATTCTAGTTCTTTCAAGCCCAAGATTCAACAAATGGAAAAGAAATGTGAATTCCCATAAATTTGCAAATTAACACATGCTCTGACAAATACAGTATGTCATCTACAATTCTCCGAATTAATCACCAAAACTAGTTAGTTTTTGCTCTTTTCGAGGCAATCATTGAAACTTGAATGATCAATTGTTGTTTTCTTAGATCTAGAATCTTTCATTGCATGTAGGGGAAAATGAATTGCCTTTTCATGCTTGAAGAGAAGGAATCATCCGCATTAAGAATTGCTTTAAAAGAAAGATTTGGGAGGTCCCTCAAACCCCCATCCGCCACCATGTAGGCTGCAAATTTACACCAATGGCAAGAAAGATGAAAACACAACCTAAAAACCAAAAAAAAGAGAAAAAAAGGCAATCACGCCTCATAGATTCACCAGCCCACAACAAACAACACTCAATAAGCAAAACTTGAAGGAAAATGGCCCAAAATGGTGGTATGCGGCTTCGTCGGGTCGTAGGGACTGCAGCTGCACCAAACCCCCTTTTCTCACCTACCCGTGCCATCCATCTTTAGTGTTCTTTTGATCATTTCAAAAAAAATCTACAACATGTGACTATTAGTTGAACTAAAGATCAAAATATTATGGTTATCCCTTAAAATCTCTCTTCTCTCGCATGATGAGATAGACAATCTAAAAACAACTAACTTCAAGCTAGAAATAGTGAATACTAAAATAGCATGGGCTCATCACGCTAAAAATAGAGATAGCTAAAAAGAGCACAAGATATAAATAGCTCTAGCTAAAAATAGCAAACCTCAGAATGTGCTCTTCTCTTTGAAAATGGTGATAGCTAAAAATAGCTCTTTTTAGCATGGACTAAAAATAGACTTCTAAATAGGAAACTCTAGATGACTTTGACGATTCTACAACTTTTTCTTTAATCATGGCTAACCCTCTAAAAAACCTTGAAAATCTACTCATTCATCCCTCCTTTGTATAGATATGTCAATCTTCTATCTAGTGCACTTGAATATGGATTGACAAGGAAACTCACTTTGTATTGGCACAACCAACACATAGATGCACGCCTAAGCAAAAAGAAATATCTTCATATCAGCACACCTTCAAACATCAACATGTATTCGCGCATTTGGAGCAAATTTTCAATATTTTAAACAAACTTTTGTTCCTTTGTATTGGTGCAAGCCTAAATCTTTGCGTGCACCTAAACACTATGAAAGTTGTCTAAAAATAGAGTCATCCTTTATATTGGTGTGTGCCTCAATCATAGCATGTGCCTGTACACTAGACTTGAAATTTTGTAATTTATACAACTGTTATTTAAGCGTGCATCTCCTGAGTTGCCCCTAAACTTTTTCAGCAAGCATCTTGTACATTTATCATATTTTCATCTGTTGTCATTTTCATACGGTTTTGTTTCACTCTTCCCATGCACGCTTGATCATTTCTTTTGCTAAGGCACACACTTATTGTTGTCACACACCTCTAAATCTTGTTGGCCTTCTAATTGATGATAGAAAGAAAATGGACAAAACAATTCATTATTGTGCCTAGCCAATAATCAAAGAAAACCAACTGAAGTAAACTCCCTTCCACTTTCAATCACCTAGATCCTGATGTGGGTAAGGTGAGAGCATATGGTGGTAAGGTTACAATGGTACACTACTAAAATGAACCACTTGTTCAATGGGGTGAGTATGAAATCTTCAAGCATAAGGAAACATCCATTTATTCAAAAAGAATCTACAACTAGCAAGAAAGCCCTTGGCGGCAAGCTGACCAAGCAAAGAAGATTCTTCGCTTATTCAGCGAGTATAACATGAAAGGTAAAGAAAGCTCAACCGCTTATTAAGCGAGAGCGCCACTTATTTAGTGGGGTTAGAAATGATATGAAAACTAAAGAAAGTTCAACTGCTTATTCACTGAGAGTGCCACTTATTCAGTGGGGTAAATAACAATAATCTAAGTTGCCGGTTCGGGTACGGGTTCAAATGCAGGTTCGGGTTCGGGTACGCCGGTTCGGCGATTTTTTTTTTCTTCCTAGGGTATGAGTACGGGTACGGGAGTATATATATATATATATTATTAAATTATAATCATATTGATATAATGAATAATCATAATGCCATAATGCCATAGAATATTGAAACAATGAAATACACCATACGGTAATACCTCATATAATCATATTCATAGTTTGCAAAAAAGTAAACAGTAAATTACTAGATAGTAAATACTCAAGTCTTAAAATGTCATTACAAATTGAAAATTACAATTACAATCAAAACAATATTTAAATCGGTATTCTAAGATTCTTCAAATTCGTCTTCATCAAAATCATCAAGGTCGTGGTCCTCAATTGGTTCAATTTCATTTGAACCACTGTCAATTGGATTGCCACTCCCACTAGGTGCATCAGTTGCCTCATTGTCATCTACAGAAGCCAAGGAAAGTTGTGCAACTGTAGCATCTAAATCAGAACACTCAGGGATGAGATCCCAATTCTTTGTCACACCCTCATTGTATTTAGGTTTCTTATGTGATAAGAGACGAAGGTTGGAGTGTACATAGACCAAATCCTTTGCTTTTTTTGCACCCAAACGATTGCGCTTGACCGAGTGGATGAAGGAGTATGTACTCCAATTTCGCTTAGCTGAAGAGGAACTTGCAACCTGTTGATTATGCATACAACATTTAGTAATTAGTATTTAATTTTACTTGCCAATAATAATCATAATATATAGCATAATAGCATTGAATGAAAAACGAAAAACTAAATAAATAAAAAGATACATACTTGTGAGAGTATTTTAATTGCAAGAGGCTGCAAGTAAATGTAGCCTTGACCATGTAGATACCACCAATCATCAGCATTTTTCCTATATCTGTTTAGATGAGCAGAAACATCTTGATTTTTTGCAGCTATGAATTGGCCAAACTCACTCATGACAATGCTTTGGATTTCTTCATCTGCAAATATCTTTCTAAATGCAATCTTATAGCCAGCAGCAACCTCTGCATCCCTATATGGTGGCATCCTCCTTGGCAATGAAAGTATCTCTTTGCTATAATACTTTGGTGACAAAGCAAATGCTAAGAGATGTAAAGGGGTGGTCATCTTGTTCCAACGGTCAACAATAATAGTTTGCACAGTTTTGAAAAATGTTTCCGTTGGATCATGTTCCTTGGCATCTATTAGTACTCTTATTTTCTCCACCATGGAATCCATGCCATCATAAATTTCACCCAAACATGGGCGATCAGTATCAACATACCTAATCATGCTCATAATAGGCTCGGTGAAATTTATAACATATTCCACACGAGCCCACCACTCATCATCTAAGATCATTGCTTTCACTTTTTGGGCTCTTTCTGTGCTTGATTGCTTCCATACACTCCACAAGTTGTTGATGACCATAGAACTCAAGGCCTCTCGCACCTTCTGAAGTCGTCTTAAGACGATTGTGTGAGATGCAAATCGAGTTTCGGCAACCTAACATAATAAGAATATGCATGTCACAAATCAGCAATGAAAAATTAAAATAAAAAAATAAAAATTATATTAAAAAATCAAATTTAAATTACCTTCAACAACTCCAACTTGGAGAAAGTCCTAAAGATGGCTTGTGACATATGATGATTAGTCACAAACATTTGGATCTCCTCACCCTCCGCATAGATTTGCTTGACCCACTCAATTTGTGTACCAATCTTTTGCATTATCAAATTGAGTGAGTGGATTGCACATGGTGTCCAAAAAATGTGACCATATCTAGCCTCCACTATAGCCCCAGCTGTCTTACAATTTTTAGCATTATCTGTTATGACTTGGACAACATTGTCAGGCCCCACCATTTCAATGGATTCTATGAGGATATTGGCAATAAAACTTGCATCTTTTATTTGCCCTTCACAATCAACTGCCTTCAAAAACATCGCCCCTTTAGGGGACACTGCTATAACATTGATCAATGGTCTATTTTTGCAATCCTTCCATCCATCAGAAATGATGGACACACCTGTTTCGACCCATGTATCCTTGATTACTCTCAATGCTACCTCTACTGAAGCTCTCTGCTTTGCCAATAAGGTGGTTCGCACCTTTTCATACCCATGACTAACATAATAATGAGTTGTATTAGAAATGGCTCTCACCATTTCCCACCAATAAGGTGATCTAACAAGGTTGAAAGGAAGCCCATTGCCATAAATGCAACATGCAATGCTCTCATCTGCCAACTCCCTTGCTTCATTTTTGAAGGCTCTATCCGATGGGCCTTTTATTCGTGTCACCGAAACATTTTCTCCTTCAGAAGATTGTGTCATTTCCATGAAAGGATGTGGGCCAGCCGGTTCTGATAAGCCACTAAGTCTTTGCGAGCTGTTACTTTTATTTTTACCTTTCTTCATAAGAGGATGGTCCATAGCCTTTGGTGTTTTGAATGCCTTGTCAGCATCCTCTTGTTCTTTAATATAACCCATTATTTGATTATTTGGCAACTTTTTTTTATTTGGCCCAATGCAAACTTTTATTCCTTGATTAGCAATAGCACAAAGATGGGCTTTCACTTGAAAGTACGAGCTCCTATATGTAGATCCACAATGGTTGCAACGCCAAATATAACCCCCACCACCGGGAAGTTGTTGAATCATTGTCGTATGTCGCCAAAGAGGTGAGCCTGGATCATATTTAAATTGACTCTCTGAACCCATGCCAACTGAAGCAGAACTATTGGCCATTCTATATGAAGTTATGAACCTATAATAAAGAAAAACAAGTAATTTTTTTTAGAAAAAAGGGCATTATAACCCCTTATTTTGCATAAAATGTTCTTAAAAAAATTCAAACCTTACTAGAAAAACAAAAAAAAAACTTGAATTTTTTTGAAAAAAACTTGAAATATCTTCAAAAAAATTATTGAAAACTTAAAAAAAGGAGGATAGATTCACTCACCTTTGATTGCTTGATCTTCTTAGTGCACCTATTCCTCTCTTGTTTCTATCAATTGAACTCCTTCATAGCTCTCACGATCTCACCTTTGGAAAAAAAGAGAAAACCTGCAAAAATCAACTATTTTAGCTTGGAGGCAAAACAATGGTGGTTTTTGCTCTTTTGAGTTTGCAAAATGGCCTCATTTGGTCGGCCAAGTCAATATAAGGCAATCTGGGCACTTTTTAGGGTTTCATTTTATGTTTTTAAGTTGACTTTTTCTCTTTTTTTGGGCTGGAAGTCGTGGGTTCACCCGGGTCCTCCTGGGTTCTTCACGGGTTCGGCGTTTAGAACCTGGGTTCTCCATGGGTTCTTCTGTGTGAAGAACCCATGGAGAACCCAGGTTCTAAACGCCGAACCCTAGCCAAACCCAGAGGAGAACCGAACCCGAACCCGAACCCGAACCCATACATATTTTGGCGGGTATGGGGGCCTAAAATGGAGAACCTGGTAACACAGACAATAATCAAAAGAGTTGATTCACCTATGGTACTGTGTTACAAAGGAGGTCATTACAAATTGTTCCAGAATGTCATAAACTGCTGTTACACTATGAAAATGATGATAACTTGTAGCACAACACCCCAAAATGATACCCCAACATGAATATAAGCATTTCCCAACAAAATGCAACAATGATACCTCAATGGAAGACACCCAAAAGACTGTAGAAGGTCTGAAACACTGCTGCTACAGGTCTGATATGAATTTGCAGGTCTGATAATGATGTTGCAGCAGTCTAAAAACTCTAACCAGCAAACTATCAATGGTCACAACTCAAACCAAACACCACAGAACTCCTCAAGGATGCCTGCAAGGTAGTAACAAGGCCTAGGCACCTCTGAAACAGCAGGAACAGCAAGGGAAAGTAGCATATTTAATCACAACTCTCAATGCACACATAACCCAAGATGGTACTGGTAGAGAGGGGTGACCAGCTCCTAAAAATGCAGTTCTTTGCTGAAAATTCTGGTAACTTGCAAGAAGGGGCGCCTCAATCTACTAGAAAGGAATAACCAATGCCCACAAAAAGTTCTTCAAACATCCAAACAGCGTGAGCACAAAGGTGGTACGGTTGGGCTAGGAAAGTACGGACCAACAACAACCAAAGGTCTGATAAATCATTCCAAAATGCTCCCACAACGCTGCAAATCATCACACACCAAAATGCATATCTAGAAAACATCATAACAATCCAAAACCTAGAATGAAAGGAAAGCCATCGCCAAATAAGCCCAATGGTAACCCCCTACAATGGAGTCACACCCACATCCAGTTAGGGAGTATCTTTCAACCTTGAAATAGGAAGCAACTTTGAAGCTTTTCATCTCCAAAGCCCTTGAAGGATTCAATCCTCACTCCAACAACACTTCGTTATCATAAGATTGCATAATAAAAATGAGAGCAAGAGGGGGTTTAAATAGAAATTAGGGCCCTAGAAATTTGAATTGATTTTCCCTCCAATTGGGATGCCCAACTAGAGAAACAAATAATAATTTTATTTTATTTCTTTTTTCCCTCTCATCTAGGTGTCCAACTTGAGCAAGCACACAAACACCTAAAAACAACTTAAGTTACCAATGCTAGGCGTGGTGGTGCAAAGGGGCCTTTTTGAACTTTATAACTTTATAACTTAAGTTGCAATATTTGCCTTTTTCGAAATCCAAGGATGGTGGATGCACTGAACTGCCAAAAAAGATAGAACTCAACAACTGAAACTACCACCACCACCAAAACTGGAAACCCAACACTGAACTGCTGCCAGGATCATTGCCAAAAATAACACTTACTAAAAATGGCATACTGCTAAAAATAGTGTGTCCAATTGCCAAATAAGCCCAAACTAAGATGCAGTTGTGACTTACTAAAAATAGTAAGTACTGAAAATAGACATTGCTAATAATAGCAGTTACTGCCCACCAAGGATCTCAAAAAACTTAGAAAAAACCCAAAAAAACCTCTGGCAACCCTCTGCAAATGCACCTTGAAAGTGTTGGCAAGAAACCTCCAAGAATCTTGGAATCCCCTAAAATGCCTTCAAATAGCCTACAAGACTCCGAAAACAGGTAACGGTCACTGAAGAGCTTAGGGATGAAAAGGGGACATTACACCATTGGTCTTATAATGGAATGCACAGCTTATGAAGATATCCGTACTCAGTAAGCAAATACTTTAAGGGTGGACAATATGCAACAGTTATTTGAGGAGGATAAGATCAACTAGACGACCAACCTTCTAGTCAAAATTAGTAGCAGGAGATCCGACTTGGAAAAGAGCTTGACGACAAACTAGGCTGTTTGTCTCGGTCCCATAGACTGTTTAGTCTCGTGGACGCCATTAATATCTTTCATTTCATATAAAGATATAATTAAAAAAGCCAAGGAAACCTTATATCTTTTTAATCATATCAAAATATACCACATCTTCAGGAAAGGAAATTCTACAATGGAATACCTGGCCAACCTCAGTTGCTCAATTGATGTCCTCGTGCATTGGCATGCGAGGGATACTTTACCTCAAAACATCTCTCAAACTTTGTGCAATGAAGGCAAATGTAGTAATCCTACATCACCCTTGGGAATGAGTTGTGATTACACACAAAACATTCATATGGAGAAACTCGAAGTTAATATTAATGACTTGATTTGTGATGGGTGTTCTAGGTATTTTCACGGCTCCTTTTGGTCTTTTAGGCTACCTCAAGCTGTTCATCCGCAAAGAATCCAATTAACTCCCACCCATAACCAGATTTTGGCTTCTGCTGCTTCTAGATTTAGGAAGAAATTTAGTAACATGAGGGAAGATCTTCTTAGGGTTGAATCAGCCTCTTGTGACAAGTACTGTGGAATTCTCACAGTTTGGAACATTCTTCACAATGGGGGTCTCACCCCTTAGAGGCTATCAAATTATCAATGAGTGTAATGAAGTTTAATCTCACGAGTTGGCTACTAGTTGGAAGAGAAACACAGTGTACGTCAAGTGATTAGCGTTCAAGGTGTCTAAAGAGCTTATAGCTTCACCTACGAGACTGAAGATGGAAGGACTCAAAATTCCAAAAAGTATTAAAAGCAAAGACAACCAATTCGTGGATGAGTTCCTCAAGAAAGGATGGGTCTCCAGATTCCAAAATGGGTTTCACAAGGACCTTTTGGGTCCTTGAAAAGATGTTGAAGTCCTCATGTGCTACTTCACCCTTGAAGCAAGGTACAAGCATTTCTATTCCTACTTATTTCCTATGTTAAATCATCTTAAATACAATAGGAATCGATTTCCCTTCTTGTATAGCTCCCTTGAACAGTCAGTCCTTAATGTTCTTTTGGGAAAAGCCACCCTCCCGCTCCATCAAGGTCTTATATACTACCTATACAAGTTTGAATTAGCCAAAACCCCAATCCTAGCTTTTATACTTAGAATTACTAGCATGGCTCTTGTCCCCCTAAAGTCTTTGACCAAAAAATTCTTCCTATATTGCTAAAAGAAACAAACCCAATCAAAAGGTTCCCAAGATCCTAGGGGTATTGTTCATGATAACCTTGTTGTGGCCCCAACTGACAAGATCTTGACCCCCTTGGTGGACCCCATTGAAGTTGTTATCACTAGCTCCCCTGTCCAATTCAGTGTTAAAGGAAAAAAATATTGTAACTATGGAATGTTATTTCCCCTCTTTAGGTTTAGTCGGTTTTGTTGATGAATGGTAGCTTAGGTCAGATATAAACGATGATTGCTATAAGCATCATCATCGTTTATATAAGATTAATTGCTCTTCATATTTAATATTTATGGAAAAATAAGTTAATCGAATTTATAAGCATGCATAAATTCGAAATAATAAAAGATGATTCAAAATCTGCATTGAATAAAATCGGAACTCATATAATATATATCCGCCATGTATGTGAGGATATATGTGTTAAGTTTGTTAAACCGAGTGTTAGTCGGTTGTCTATGACACCCGCGCGCCCAAAGGGACACATCCCTTGAGCGGACGTGTCTCCACGTGTGGAGACACGTCCTCTCAAGAGACGCATCCCTTAGAGGCGAGTCTCTAACATATTAAACATGGTTCCCTCATTGATATGCAAACATCAAAATTTATTAATGTTCTGCAATCAATACATTCGGCTTTAAGAGAAGAAATCTGGAAATCGGTTTTGACTTAGAATTTCTCACATAGAATTTCAGACCTTAGTTTTAACCTTAGATTTCTTAGGATCCTATTTGATAAAGATTTGATTACATTTACATGGTATCTGAGCCACGTTGTGTGAATCCAAATCAAATCTAAGTATCAGATTGCTCAAGAAAATTTATATTTTCTAAAATCGAATTCACATCACATTCTTCATAATGTCAAGTGTGATCAGATTTGAAGATCATCTTGCAGGAGCAGACAACTTTACATCATGGAAATTTAGAATCATGATGATCCTTAAAGAGAATAAGCTAGACTCACTTGTGAGAGAAAATAAGAAGGAACCAGAGGCTGAACCTGAGAAAACTCAATGGATTGAAAACAATGAAAAGGACATGAAAATCCTAGTAGATGCAGTTAGGGATCATATAGTGCCCATCCTAGCAAAACATGAAACTGCATACCACATGTACAAATCTCTTGAGAGTACTTATGAGATCAACAACACCTGCAGGACTCTTGCATTAAAAAAGGCAAATCAACAATGCTCAAATAAACAAAGGAGAGTCCATTAATGCATACTTCATGAGGATTATTGAACTGAGGGATCGATTATCCACAATTGGATATCAGATTGACAACAAAGAGTTAACTCTAATTGCATTAGGAGGCCTACCAAACTCATGGGAGTCATTTGTTCAAGGAGTAAGTGCGAGATCTAAACTTCCTAAGTTTGATAGGCTAAGAACTGACTGCCTTCAAGAAGAAACCAGACTCTCCACAAAAGAAAATAAATAAAAGAACATAGATGAAAACATTCATGTACTCAACTCAACGTCTAATAAAAGGAGTAAGGAAAACTCCTTCAAGAAAGGATCTTTTAAAAGAAAGAGAAATTCCAATGAAAAGGGATCTTATAAGAAGAAAGATATCTCGCAAGTACAATGCTTTAGATGTGATCAATATGGTCACTATGCAATGAAGTGCCCTGATAGGACTAAACAACAAGCATCCTTTGCTAAAGTAGGAAAGTCAAATTCAGACCATGAATCTGAGAACTTTGTGTTCTATACAACCTTACCTAGTCAAGTATCCAACAACACCCACAATTGGGTAATTGATAGTGGTTCCTCTAGACATATCACAGGGTTCAGAGAGCACTTAGATACTATGACCGAAAGGTCTGATGAAGAAGTAACCATTGGGGATGATTCTGCACACCCAGTAAAAGGGGTTGGAACTTGTTCCATCAAGTTGAAATCTGGGCTTTCTCTACAACTCACTGGAGTCTTATTTGTACCTGGAATAAAGAGGAATCTTATATCCATCTCTGCCCTTGAAGACAATGGTTATAGAGTTACCTTTATGTATGGGAAAGTTCTAGCATGGCCTAAGAACTCAACAATCAAGAAAGCCCAAACCACAGGTGTAAGACAAGGGTACCTTTACAAACTATGCACTGAGGTTAAACAAGCCCTTACCTTTGACACCTTTGATTCAAATGAGATTTGGCATAGAAAATTAGGACACCTTCATTTCCGTGCCCTACCTTCTGTAGAAAAACTTGTAACGGGTTTACCTAAGTTAAAACCATCTCATGAAGGAACTTGCAAAGGTTGTGCCTTAGGAAAGAATACAAAGGGGTCCTTTCCCAATAGTTTGAGCAAAACCCTAAATGTGTTAGAACTGGTTCACTCAGACTTATGTGGACCCATGTCTGTACCCTCTAAGGCAGGATTTCTATACTATGTCATATTTGTAGATGACTTCTCTAGGAAAACCAGGATCTATTTCCTTAAGTGCAAAGAGTCAATAGAAATCCTTAGAAGGTTCAAAGAGTTCAAAGCCCTTATTGAAAATTTCTCCGGAAATAAAATAAAAACCTTAAGGATAAACAATGGGAAAGAATACATCTCTGAGATTTTTAAGGAATTCTGCATGAGTGCTGGAATTAAGAGGGAGTTCACAGTTGCCTACAACCCTCAACAAAATGGGGTTGCTGAAAGAAAAAACAAAACCATTGTAGAAGCTGCTAAGGCAATGTTGCTTGACCAGAACATTGAAACTACTTTATGGGCAAAAGCCTCCAAGACTGTTGTCTATATCCAAAATAGATGTCCTCATTCTCATCTTGATAACAAAACTCCTGAAGAAGCCTTTACCAGCATAAAACCTAACATTAGTCATTTTAGGATTTTTGGTTGCCCTGTCTATATTCATGTGCCCAAAGAGAAGAGATTCAAACTAGAACCTTCTGGAAAGAAGGGAGTATTTGTGGGTTATAGTGAAACCTCCAAAGCCTGCAAGATATTCATACCTGGGCAGAAACAAATTGAATTGAGCAGAGATGTCATCTTTGAAGAAGACATTGCATTCAAGAGGGCAAGAAGTTCTAGTGAGACTGAAACCTATTCCCCTAGAGTACCTGAAATGGAACCTGCTCCTGAGATTCAGAGGGAGGATCCTGAGGAAATGCCACATGAACTTCCTTCCACTTCAAATGAGAATACAAATGACATCGGCAAAAAGAGACCACTTTGGGCTAGGAAGATGATCAAAGAAGCAGAGGATCATGCATCACCCAAAGGAACGTTCAGGGAGAGTAAAAGACCCAAACGTTTCTCTAGCTATGTTGCTCTAATGAACAACATCATAAACTCAGAACCTGTCAGTGTTACAGAAGCTTTCCAACATCAAGCATGGAAGGATGCAATGACAGAGGAATATCAGTCTATTCTAAAGAATGATGTATGGGATAGAGTGCCTAGACCAAAAGAGAAATTTGTTGTCTCTTCCAAATGGCTCTTCAAAATCAAGCATGCTGCTGATGGCAGTATAGAAAAACATAAAGCACATTTTGTGGCAAGAGGTTTTTCTCAAAAGGAAGGCATTGATTACGAAGAAACATTTGCACCTGTTGCCCCTTACACATCAGTGAGAGCAGTGTTAGCCATTGCAACAGCTAAAGGCTGGAAGATCCATCAAATGGATGTGAAAACTGCCTTCCTGAATGGAACCATTGAAGAGGAAGTCTATTTGGAACAGCCTGAAGGTTTTGTGATACATAAACCTGACTCACATGTATGCAGACCGAAAAAAGCCCTCTATGGACTTCAATAGGCTCCCAGGGTCTGGTATGAAAGAATTGACAGCTATCTCTTGGGATTAGGATTTTCAAAGAATGATGCTGACTCCAATCTCTACTTCAAGGTAATCAAAGGTGATATGCTAATAATTATTTTATATGTTGATGACCTGCTGATAACAGGAGAAGATCACCTCATTGCTCAAGGGAAGCAGGATTTAATTTTTGAATTTGACATGAAAGACTTGGGCATTCTACACTACTTCCTAGGTTTAGAAGTATGGCAGAAATCAGAGGGCATTATACTAAACCAAGGGAAGTATACTATTGATATTCTGAAAAGATTTGGAATGTTGGATTGTAGACCGATGTCTACACCTATGGAAACCAACTTTCACAAACTGAAAGAAGCAGCAGCAGAATCCAAATGTGCAGATCCAACCCTTTACAGACAGATGATTGGATCCTTGATGTATTTGGTTAACACCAGACCTGATATTTGCTATGCAGTAAATGTTCTCAACCAGTTCATGTGTGAGCCAAAGGAAATTCACTTAATGGCTGTAAAACATATTTTGAGATATCTTCAAGGCACTATTGGATATGGTCTCCTTTACAAGAATGATCAACTAGATCTACATGGATACTCTGATTTAGATTGGGTTGGAAGTGTAACAGATCGGAAAAGCACATCAGGATGTTGCTTCAGTTTAGGATCGGCTATGATCTCCTGGATTTGCAGAAAACAATCTTCAGTTGCACAAAGCTCAACAGAAGTTGATTACATTGCAGCCTCAATGGGAGCAAGAGAAGCAGTTTGGCTTCGTAAATTGCTTGTGGGACTCTTTGGTGAGCCCTTGAATCCTACAATTATTCACTATGATAATCAGAGTTGCATCAAACTCTCTGTAAATCCTATCTTTCATGATAGATCTAAGCACATTGAGATCCCCTATCATTATGTAAGAGATATGGTGGAAAGGAAAGTGATCCAGTTGGAGTATATTAGTACAAATGATCAAACTGCAGACATTCTCACCAAGCCTCTCTCCCGAATCAAGGTAGAGCACTTCAGGAAGAAACTTGGTATGGTTGAAATGTAATTTGTTATTTATGTTTGAAATACAAATTGTTTATAAATTGTACTAATATATAAAGATGTTTAATGTGTAAACTCTTTTGTCATGTGTGTGACTCCATGACCTTATGGGCCTACTCCCCCTGTGTACATTATTGAAAGGTGACGATCTTTCTAATAATGAACACTTGTATTTGACATTGTAAAGTGACGACTCTACAATGATAAACTATCATGATAGATATCATGTGACTTGATATCTGTGGACATGTCATGATAGTATCTCTTGGACACTTTGATGGATATCATGGGACTTGATATCATCTGAAGATCATTGTGATCCTTAAGAGATAATCATGGTGGATATTTATATCCGTGGATATGCCATGAATTATGGTAGACATCATGTGACTTGATGTCAGTGCACATACCATAATGAAGATATGTTATGAAGAATGTCATGTGACTTGACAAACTTGAGAAAACATATCATATCTTTGATATCACGTGTGAAGGTGATATCTCCACTTATTAGATTTGAAATATCTTCCCTGGCTAAGAGGGAGTGTTGATGAATGGTAGCTTAGGTCAGATATAAACGATGATTGCTATAAGCATCATCATCATTTATATAAGATTAATTGCTCTTCATATTTAATATTTCTAGAATAAAAAGTTAATCGAATGTATAAGCATGCATAAATTTGAAATAATATAAGATGATTCAAAATTTGCATTGAATAAAATCTGAACTCATATAATATATATCCACCATGCATGTGAGGATATATGTGTTAAGTTTGTTAAACCGAGTGTTAGTCGGTTGTCTATGAGACCCGCGCGCCCAAAGGGACATGTCCTCTCAAGAGACGCATCCCTTAGAGGCGAGTCTCTAACATATTAAACATGGTTCCCTCATTGATATGCAAACATCGAAATTTATTAATGTTCTGCGATCAGTACATTCGGCTTTAAGAGAAGAAATCTGGAAATCGGTTTTGACTTAGAATTTCTCACACAGAATTTCAGACCTTAGTTTTAACCTTAGATTTCTTAGGATCCTATTTGATAAAGATTTGATTACATTTACAGGTTTGATATTATTTTAATTTAAATGCTAATGTTCTTAAGTTTAATTAAATATTCAACTTGGCGTTTATTAAAATAATATAAAAAGGAGACATAAGGTGATTTTAAAAAGTGAAGTTAATGTTTTAATTGTTGGGGTCCAAACGGGAGACATAAGAATTAAAAATAAAAGTAAATGTGGAGAATTTCAAGAATTGGTATGGGAGTTACGGAAAGAGAACAAAAGTAATTTTTGGGCTCTTTTTTCAGTATGCATAAAATTTTAGGAAGAAGAGAGTTTTGCTGCTGGTTTTTTCCAGAACTTGGTGAAAACGAAATCCTTCATGGAGAATATTATCTTCAAAGGTGAAAGACCCTTCCTGGATGATTCGCTAACAATCTCAGACGTGGATTGTGCATGGTGTTAATGTGTGTTTATCAAGGATTTTATGGTATTTGCATTTTAGGGGGTTTAAAGGTTTAATTTGTTTGGCCCTATTTTCTTCAAGTAGGCCATACCAATATAGACTATAGGAGTTGTACAACATTAATTTCAAGCCGCACCTTTGCATTTTGAAGGGTTGTACTCATTGTTTTTTGGGGGTTGCAAATTAATTGATTATTTGTGTGGCCTTATTTCAATGTCACCTTTAATAGATATCCTGGTGGTGGTTAAAATTGTGAGGCATGACTAAGGGAGATATGTAGGATTTGGGCCATTAATCTATTGCCAAACATCATTTATGTATTTTGTACAATGTTTGGCCAAGTTGAATGGTCTGTTGGAGTCCGTACATGAGTAAGGCACCGTACAGTGTAATTTCTGGAGATTCTGAATTATTAAATTCTTGTTGAATATTCAATGCAAATTAAAAGGAGTCAATAGATGAATTTCGAAGGCGATAAGGGGGGCACAGGTTAAAATAGAGGTAGAATTCTACATAAAATTATTGCCAATCATTACTTATTTCCCTATCATCGTTCCATATTTCACAATTGTGCATTTCTATAGGTTTCCTTATTGTTTTTGAAGCAAGTCGTACATCATTGGTGTCAGAGAGAGCTGTACTAGGTTGGAGGGAGAGTTTAATGATCTACAAGCATTTCCAGGTCAGAAATTAAGTCTGAATATTGAATGTAAATTAAATACTATCTGCTGGGTTAAATTATCTGTTGCGTATGTTACTTGTGAATGCCAAACTTTTTCTGTTAGAGAAATTTGTGATTAAATCTGAAGGCTAGAAATTATATTTTGAAGTGGTTGTTATGAGTATTTAAATGCAAACTTCTAGAAACCCAAAAAACACATATATTTAACTTTGATATCTGCAACTGTTGAATGAAATGTATGAATTGTACAACTTGTGAGGTTGCAAAAATTTGTGTGAAGAAAATTGGTGTGGAGCTTTACAGAACAAGGGTGTACATTACATGGACCCCCTGAATTTCTCCATATCCCCACCCCAAACTCTCAAGGCTTGCCAAGGGCTCCAATACATCCTAGGGTTGTTGATGGTGAATCCCAAAGTGATGGCTCCCCCCAATAGCCAAGCCCTCCTACCTAGCCCTCAGTAGACTGCAACAACTATTTGGGGCTGGAGAGTATTTCCAAGAGAACCTTGACCTCCAAAATAATTTTATGAAATGGTTTTTAGCCCAACTGCACACTCTTAATTTACAACAAGACTTGGAGAGAGTTGTGTTCAACAAGACCTAGAGAGAGCTATATTTGACCATGCTAAAGACCCCAAGAAAAAGCTGGTTGATGATGAAATTTGGACCAAGGTCAAGAAATTTGCTGCCTCTTTCAACAATTGGGAGAATCTCAAGTCCAAATTCCACAAAATGCAAGTTAGAACCTTTTGAGACGTAACTATGAGCAAATAAACTATTAAAAATGCTGCCACCAGCCTGTTTGTGTTACATGATGAACTGCACAAAAGAAAACTAAAAGGCAATACCTCTCAAGAGGGCCCAGCTAAAAGAACAAAATCCAGGACCATGGCTAATACTAAAGAGTGAAGACCCTAGCGCTCATACTAGTGGATCCAAGGAGATTACATTTGAAGATAAGGTCGACTTCTTATCTAAGGAGTGGCAAGCAGCTAGCAGCTTGCAGAATCTTACTGGTAGTAGTTAGTCTTGTTTCTTGTATTTTTTCTAATTTTCTTCAATTGTTCAATTGCTGGCTCTATTTTGTACAATGGTCCTCATGTATTTTGGTTTGTTTAGTTTCATATCTCATAAGACTAACTTTTTTAGCCATTTGACTGATACTTTGTAATAGGGTCTGGGTCCTCATTTAATCCCGTTTCTATCCTAATCAGAAATGTACTACAAATTAAGCGATGTTCATTGGTAAATGAAAATCAATGGTAAATAAGTAAAATGATAATGCTTAAATCTCCTTGACGAAAGATTGTTGCAAACACATCCACTATAGAATAATTTCAGTCTGGTACAGAAGTAAACACCCTTAAATACAACATCGTAGAATAGTTTCTTTCCAGGTTTTTACTCTATTCACTTGTCCTCATTCCTTCTTTAGTTATAAAACCCTTCTATTATCACTGTTATTTATGCCTATAACTAATTCCAAGCCCCTTCTTTAAAATTTTATATACTTCGCAAAAGAGATGTGTAAGCCATTTAATCATTGAGAAGAAGATCTGCAAATGCACAACCATGGTAAATAACCTCTTATGATAGTTATGATAGTTTGTAAGTATGGTACTCTTTCCCATTAACCAGGGAGTAAATGTTTATATTCCTCAAATAAAGCATTTAAAAACCTAAATACATAACCCAGAAATAAATATCTAGAAAAGAACTTTGCAGGGATAATTTGTATAGGTTGGATGTGCACAAAGAGAACCAACCTCGAAAAACACAAGACCTGGCTCCAGATCCATAAATTCCTCCTCCATAACATCACTTGAGGGAAAAACTTTTGTTTCATATAGAGGCCAATTCTGCTTCTCTTCAATACTAGGTGTAAATGTTTTCCCTCTGCTATCATCTTGGATGGTGACCTCTCCTTGCCCTTGTTCTCCAAGGGGATTTGCAACAACCCAGTTTGTTTTCCTGTGAATTCTCTTGCTTTCCTGAGAAGGGGAACCAACTGCTTCCACTTTGGAGAGAATATAACAATCATAGAGATATTCATTTCTTTCTCCCAATGAAATAGGCTCCATTTCAGCAGTCACTGGGGAAAACACTGCTCCAACACCCTTCCAAATGCCACTGACGCTGCTTACAAATGTACTCCATGCTGGTTTTATTACAGGATCCTATAATGCATGCACCATTGTATCTCAATAATATTCCCGTGCTAAAATTAACATGAGAAATAAAATCACTTGCATCTGTTAGATACAATAAAATTAAAAGATGAGCAATGGTTCATCCCACAGTAAAAAAACTTTTTAACAACATACCAGAAACTCATTGAGGATGCACATGACAAAATTTTGAATTTTGCAATGAATATTCAATCTGGTAGTCAAGCTTAAAGTGTCAATTATTATGCCTTTTGGCCATGAATAAAATGCTTGGTAGTTGGAAGTTGGAACAATTCACTTCTCCACATTAAATAATAACAGAGAAGAATGTTATCAACATCTTGAAAATGAATAGCAGTAAGCTTAGAAATTGTGTTCATTAGCAATAGAGACTGGTAAATGATAAAATCTATAAGTAATAAAAACACAAGTGACCACAAGTGTTGTGTTTATCAGCAATTGAACTCCCTTAGATTTCAAAGACAGGAAATGGCTTAAGAGTGAAGATGCATAAGTTCAATTATTTTTAGCAATATATGTATTATCCTCAACCAGTTTAGAAGCATCGCAAGAAGATTGATAAAGGTATGAATAGACCATTTATGGGAAGAGATCAACAGAAGGAAATATATTATTTTCATTGAATAACATTCCACAAGTCACCTGCCCTTATATTGAAATACCAACAATAATTGTTGACTAACAAGAATCAAGGTTTTTTATAACAGTCTTGGAGGTTTTATGTAAAGCCTAACTCAACAATATTTGCCAGCATCCTCTCAGCACGTGACCAAATGGATGCTTGGGAATAGAGTCTGCAGATCCATAAAAAATAAGGGTAAACAAATTTATCAAGTGTTACAGTTGTGACAGCTGTGGTAGGCATATAGACAAGATGTGAAAGAGAAAGTTGTTTATCAAGATGCCACATTGGAGTCTCAAGGCATATGATATTGATACTATAATACAAATAGATTGTGTTCCTATCAAAGCTGCAAGCAACCGTCACAATGGATGGTGGCATACATTTAAAACTTGGGGAGTAACTTGCAAGTACTTGTAACCTAAATGGGCTAGGCAAGTTACTCACCCAATAACTCACCAGTGAGATATGGGCAAGCGATTGCCCAAGTACTTGCAAAAACTTTCTCAAGTCCAACAATAGAACTCATATGGTAGAAAAAAGACCAGTCCGCCCATTAAACACTCAAACTCAATCATTTTTCACACCATTTTGTTAGAGCTTTTGACCTTTCAACATTTTTGAGCATATTGGACTAGTATGTAGGAAATATTGTGCGACTCCGAGTGAGTACTTCTAATTTTAGAAAACATATCAGCTGCATTTGACAGGTGTGTAACAGTTTTGTTTTGTTTTTATCCTAGCTGGCTGCTAGGTTTGCCTTTTTATTTATTTCTGATTCTATGTTATAAATTATTTTCTTCTAGCTGCTAGACTTTATGTTTAAATTTTTCTAATTTTTCTTTTCTGCTAGGGTTTGACTTTATTTTCTAGAAAGAAAAATGGCACCCATGATAAATAGAAGTCGTGGCAAGCCTAGGAACCCTGCATGCAAACATAGCACTGTAGGTAGAGAGCCAAGAATGATGATAGGAAACTATTGCAGGTCACATATTAAAGAAGGCATCATTGCCTCAAATTCATCTTGCCTAGATCCCTTGCTAGGATGTGCATATATGTAATGTAGTGGACCTTGAGGTTGAACAAGAGGTTAAGGCTCTCCTTGCATCTTATGAGGACAAGAAAATAGGAAAAAAAATGAGGTCAGCCGAGACAAAGGCAGCAGCCATGAGTTCTACAAGGTCTGAGGTAGATATAGGGGGCTCTAAATATTGCATTGGCCCACAGATATAGGAATCTCATAGTGCAACTAACTGTAGTTCACTATCATAGACATAGTTTTTTAATTCCTCATAACACTCCTGATGTGCAGCTTCATTGAAAGATACTGTGTGGAATCAAGAAAAACATAATCAGGCCAAGTTGGCATATGCCAATTTTTGGTACTACAGTTGCATTCAGTACAATGTTGTGATCAACCCTTATTGGGAGGCATTGGTCAATGCATTGACTCTAGCAAGAAAGAAGACACAAATGTTCTAATTGAAGAACAAAAGGAGATTTGGTGAAAGAAGCACTACACCATTTCATCAAAAGGGTGGACGGACGAAAAGAACCATACACTGATCAACTTCCTTGTGGCTTCAAGTTGACAGTTGGTGTTCCTAAGATCTATTAGTGTAGGTTTTTATTTTCTCGTGGGTTAATTTAATTTCCCTTAGTCCTAAGTTTTTCCCACACTTTTATTAAACTTGCTTAGGATAATAAAGTGATTTTATTACTAAGAGATAAGTGATGTGTTGTCCCCTTGCTTAAAAGGTGGAACACTTTCCATTTTTAGTGGTCCATCTCCACTTTTTGTGGTTGATTCCTATTGGTTGGATTTTCCACCTACATCTTCTCCTTAGTTCTATGTAAACTCACTACCTAGCTTGTATTTGCATTCATGCATTCATTCATGTATTGATTCAGCTTGGAAGCTCTTAATGCAATATTGTCACATAGACATTGCATAATCTCTCGGAAACCTGGCTTGCATTCTTATGTTTTTCCAATTTATGTAACTTTGGTTTTCTCTTAAAATGTTCCTTGAGTTATTCAATTTATTTAAGATTTCTAACATGGTATCAGAGTGTTTGTTTTGAGAAATTTAAATTCATAGTGTTTTGAAAAGAATTGTTAATTGCATTACTTGCTTGCTTACTTGCTTTAACAAGAAAAAAGATACAATATATAGAAATTACAAAGCACTGTAGATATTAATGAGTCTAGCTACTTCAACTACCTACAACTGTAGACATTTAAGATGTCTAACAACCTCTACCTAATTACATTTATTATTGACCATTAACTGTAAAGAGATATTATTCTAACACCCTCCCTTAATGGTCAACCTATCAACAACACCAAGTTGCCCCCTAAATTTGACAAAATTATCCGGACTCAGAGACTTGGTGAGAATATCGGCAATTTGATCCACGGTTGGAACATGCTGTAGCTGAATTGATCCATCTTCTACTAGCTTGCGGATGTAGTGACAATGAAGTTTGACATGCTTGGCACGTTCATGGAAGACTAGATTTTTGGCTAGTTTGAGCACCCCTTGATTATCAATGTACAAGGGAGAAGGTCTTGCTTGTGACATATGCATGTCAGAAAGCATCTTGCGAAGCCAAATTGCCTCACATGCTGCCTTAACTGTTCCTCGATATTCAGCTTCAGTCGAGGAAAGAGCCACTGCCTGTTGCTTCTTGTCGGTCCATGTTACAACACCTGTACCCAAATTGAATACATACCTAGAAGTAGATTTTATGTCATCCACTGAACCTGCCCAATTTGAGTCTATATAACCAATCAGCTTTGGATCCTTGCATCTGCCATACATAATGCCGCAATCTGAAGTGCCCTTTACATATCTCACCACTCGCTTCGCTGCAACCCAATGATCAACTTTTGGAGCTGTCATGAAGCGAGAAATGTAGCTCACGGCAAAACTGATATCAAGTCTAGTGGTAGTGAGGTACATGAGACTGCCCACTAGTTTCCTGAATGTTGTTTCATCGACCAGAGGTGAATCAGAATTGGTCGATAACTTCATCCCCTTCTCCATAGGTGTGGAGGCAAGTTTGCAATCCCGCATTCGAAATTTGTCAGGTAGACTTCTGGAATATTTAGACTGAGAGATAAAAATGCTACCAACAGTTTGCCAAACCTCAATACCCAAACAATAATGGAGAAGCCCCAAATTTGTCATGTCAAAAGCCTGGCACAAATTCTGTTTGAGGGCTACAATAAAATGTGTTGAACTACTAGTAATGATCAAGTCATCAACATAGACAACAAGAAAGAGAATATCATCACCAAAGTATTTGACATACAGATTACTGTCAAAAGGGCTGTGTTAAATGATCAACCAAGTACTGATCAATCTTGATGTACCGTGCACGGGGAGCCTGTTTTAGTCCATAGAGTGCTTTCACGAGCCTACATACCTGATGCTCTTTGCCGACAACCTTGAAACCAGGAGGCTGCATCATCTAGACTTCTTCTTGCAACTCATCGTTGAGAAAGGCACTCTTGACATCCATCTGATGAACTGTCCATACAATCTGAACTGCAATAGCGAGAAGAAGACAAATTGTGCTCATCTTGGCAGTAGGAGCAAAAGTCTCCTCATAATCAATGCCCTCCCGCTGTGTGAATCCCCGAGCAACTAATCTGGCCTTGTATTTATCCAGAGTACCATCGGCATGATACTTAGACCTTATAAACCCATTTGCAACTGATAGGTTTCTTCCCAGGAGGAAGATTAGAAAGAACGCAAGTGTGATTTTTCAGAAGACTATGGTATTTTGTCTCCATAGCCTTTTCCCACTCTGAAATTCCTTTAGCCTTTGAATATGTCTGAGGCTCATAGATGTTGTGGATGTTGGCCATAAGAGCAAAATTGATTGTGTTTTGCTGCTTGCTCTTTCTGTGAGCTGATCTGCCCTCAAGGAGTTCATCATCATGAAGGT
Organism: Sequoiadendron giganteum; assembly: GCA_007115665.2. NCBI lineage: Eukaryota > Viridiplantae > Streptophyta > Pinopsida > Cupressales > Cupressaceae > Sequoiadendron > Sequoiadendron giganteum. The sequence goes on from CM021101.1 coordinate 817,053,024, forward strand.
CTCCCATAGTCTTGATCCACCACTTAGGTCGACGAGTAGAAGTACCAACATTTGGAATAGGAGAAACAACATCTCTTTGGATTTCTGGAACAAAGCCATCTGGATGTGAGTCCTGAGGAAAATCAGGTGGTGCTATATCATGACTGGTAGACTCCTCATCTTTAGAGTCATAATGCTCTGAAGTCCTCCCATCAGGGGAACCAAGAGGAGGACGAACACCCTCATCAAAAACCTTCATAGGCTGACCCTCATGACTGGTAGTAGGAAGAAATGGACCAGTAGTCTCATCAATCACAACATCATAACTGAAAATGAGACGATTTGTCTCCACATCAATCAACCTATATGCCTTGTGATTGTCGCTGTAACCAATAAACATAAGTTTCTGGCTCTTGGAGTTCAACTTGGAACGCTTGGCTTTTGGAATCCATACATGAGCTATAGAACCAAAGACTTTCAAATGGCCCACCTTAGAATTACGTCCTGACCAGGCTTCTTCAGGAGTCATCTTCTTAACGGCTTGTGTAGGTGACCGGTTCAAGAGGTAGACTGTAGTATAAATTGCTTCAGCCTAGTATTTCTTAGGTACATTTCTATACTCCATCATAGAACGAGTCATTTTAGTAATGTTGCGATTCCTACATTCAACAACACCATTCTGCTGAGGGGTGTATGGTGTGGTGAGTTGGCATTTAATGCCATGTGTAGCACAAAAAGTAGAGAAGCCAGCTGAGTAAAACTCCCCCCCATTATTTGACCTTAGAGTGACAATTTGAGAACTTGATTCTTTCTCAACTAAGGCCTTATACTGCTGAAATGTACTGAACACATCTAATTTATGTTTCAAAAAATACACCCACATTTTTCTACTGAAATCATCAACAAATAATAAAAAGTACTTGGACCCAGTAACATATGGAGTGTTCATTCGTCCACATACATCAGCGTGAACCAATTGAAGTACCTTGAGGCTCACCAAGAATCACCATCCGAGAATGGTGTTCGATGCTGCTTCCTAGCTTGACAGGCTCCACAAACTCCATGATTTTGAGTTTGGATCTCAGGTAGATATCAACCAAACCCTCCCGAGACAATTGAGAGAGATAGTGCACATTCAAGAGCCCATAACGCTGATGCCAAAGTTTGCTGATGGAAGTACTCCTTGCTGCTAGAGCGTGCTCTTGAGAATCATTAGAATCAACAAGTTTATATAGATCGTGATCCTCAAGTCCCATAGCGTTGTAGTGCGAGTCTCCTTGGCAACAATGTTGTAGGTGGACAAACTGAAAACATCCAACTGGGGAGAATGCCTCATGATTTGGCTGACGGAGAGAAGATTGTGTTCCATGCCTGGAACATAGTAGACATCGAGAAATATTAAATTTCTCCCTCCAGAGTGAATCTGAACATTGCCCTTACCAACAATTGTGTACTCTTTTCCTCCTCCAAAGATCATTGAATCAGTGAATGGTTCATATTTGGTGACCAATCTCGACGATGAGTAAAATGTCGAGAAGCCCCCGAATCAATATACTAGGCAAAAGATTTGACTGGATCTGCAGTTCTTTTGGCCATAAAAGCATAAAATGTAGATTCTTTCTGCTCAGAGTGCTTTGCGACATTTGCCTTTTCTTGAGATCCTCCCTGCTTCTTTTGTTCAAAAGCCAATCGAATTTGACAGTCAGCCTTCACGTGACCATATTTATGGCAATAATTGCACTGAATGTTCTTCTTCTTCTTACTATCTTGAGAAGAACTAGAGCCTTTCGGCTGAGAAGATTGAGCCTTCCCTTTGTTCTTAGCAGAAGATTTGGCAGAGAACGCTTGCTTTGTGGAGGTGGAACTGGTATTGCTTCCAAACTGCTGTCTCCAATGATCCTGTTGTAGAAGCTTGTTGCACAAGTCTGGAAATTTTAAATCAACATTTGATGAAGTAATATTCAGCGTTTCAATGAAATGCTCATAAGATTTTGGCAAACTCTTCAAAGTAATGACAACCATGTCCTCTTCCTCCATTGTTCGACCAATCGCCTCCAACTGATCATGAATGTCCTTAATCTTTGTCAGATGTTCCTGTAAGGACATTTTCCCATCCATCATGATGGAAAAGAGCATGTTCTTGAGAAAGAACGCTCTGCTCTTGTTGCAGGTTTCATGAAGGGCCTTCAAATGATCCCAGATTTCCGTAGCAATTTTTCCAGACAGTACCTGAGGTAGCTGCTCGTCTGTGACTGAGAGTTTGATGAGCATGATAGCTTCCCGGTTGCACTCATCCCATTTGTCCTGATCCTTTCCGGCTACAGTGGGACGAATTGAGTTCCCTAAAACGACTTGATCAAGGCATCGATAGTCAAAGATTGTAAGCAGGCGCTACTTCCAGGTGTTGTAATTCTTCCCATTGAACTTCTGGCTGTTTTCGAGCATTATATTTCTCAGAGATGCCATCACGTACCCCGAGGTCAAACTGGTGAAGGCACAAAAACCACTACATTGAAAACAAAAAACAAGTTCTGCAAGACAAATTCCAAGGTAGAAATCGAAACCCTAGCACAAATCTCGAGGTATAACCAATGCAGAGTTTTTAAGACAACCCAAAAAATTTCGACAGCACCCACATGCACAAATTTCAAGGCACAAAACATGAGGTACCTAGAAAAATCTGAAGACAACCCAATTGAGGTCTCGAAAAACCCACCAAGAATCTGCAATCAAAGTAAAATTTTGACTTGAAAAGAGGGGTTAAAACCCTAATTGATTTTGCAGAAAAACCCTAGGTGGCCATGGATGTGCAGAAAAAATCCAAAAAATATTGCAAATTGCAGCACCACGAAGACTGAAAAAAGGCGCCTAGCAGAGAGAAGAGAGTCATGTGGTAGAGACAAGGAAAAACATGTCTGAAAATCGCGAACAGTTCACCCAAAAATCGCGACTAGAAAAAACAGTCACACGCACAAGAACACGTGAAATCGTGTCGCCAGGAGATAAGACACATGATCTAAAACAAAGAAGAAATCGCATCTGCAGGCGGATTCAAAACGTGACCAGAAGAATATGAAAAACACCACTAAATTGCATCCAAATGCCATGAAAAAACACGGCTTGAGAAGATTAGAAAACGTGCCCAGGAAAATATTAAATGAAGCCGCACGAATTTGCAAAAAAGGGTTACGATTTTCAATGAGAAAAAGACTCACGAAAATCAGAAAACAAAACCCTCGATTTTCAGAAGTAAACAAGCCCCACAAACAAAAAATTTGTCTTTCAAAGCCAAAAAAATTCCTTTCGAAACTTTTAGAAAAAAACAAATTTTGTTTTAGGGCTTTGATACCATGTTCTGAATAGAACTGGTAATTGCATTACTTGCTTGCTTACTTGCTTTAACAGGAAGAAAAGATATAATATATAAAAATTACAAAGCACTATAGGTATTAATGAGTCTAGCTACTTCAACTACCTACAGCTGTAGACATTTAAGATGTCTAACAAGCTCTACCTAATTACATTTATTATTTACTATTAACTATAAAGAGATATTATTCTAACACATAGATTACTGATTGAGAGATTGAGTTTTCTTGTAAGATCTTGTAAATTCCTGTATGCTTTTCTCCTGCATTTTGAACAATCTGGAGAATCATAAAGGGTTTGCAAAGATCTAATAACCTCTACATATTGCACATGTGTTTTGTGAGATCCGAGTGATTGCAACATTTCTGGTTATACTAGCAACATTTTGACTGTTCCAATGTGTCCAGAAGGCTCGAGAAAGTCGGATTCAGCTTTCGTTTCATCCAAATTGGAAATCATTTGACTAGTTGCAAATGGGGGTTTGAAGCTCAGATTTGGTGAACAGCTTTTTATTGGAGCAATTTTGGCCCAAACAGACCTTGCCATTGCGTTCAAAAGGCCCAGAAACCCCTATTCTCCTATGAAATTTGGCTACTTTAGACAAATTTGATTTTTGGCAAATTTTTTATTTTGCCTAGTGGGTCGTCACTGTAGGCAAAATTCAGCCACTTTTTAAAAAAATTCATAACTTTTCACCATGGTGTTTGTTTTGGCAAACAAGATATTGTCAGAAAGCTGGAGACGAGCAATTTCCATCCACAGAGGTATTAAAAAGAAATTTTTCCATTTTTTGCTAGATATTGCAGGTTGAAACTGTTTGTTGTAAATTTCTTCAAAAATTCGTAACTTCCGCCTCGGTGCTCCATTTTTTTGAAACAAATAGGCATTGGAAAGGTGTTGAAGAGCACTACACAACTATAAGGCTAATTTTTCCATATTTTGTCTCAGGTTCATTTTGTATCAAAATTTGTAATTTCATCTATTTTGAGCCTATTTAAGCATTGTATCTTGGAAAAGGCTTTGTAATCGTAGTGAGCTATAAAGTGTCAACCTTATAATATTTGGGGGGGTGATTTTTGATACTAGTGAAAAGGGTGGGAGTGTACTGATAATCTTATGGTTGATTCATTTGATTTCATCAATTGAAGATTATATCATGGGTTTTTCTATTCATCCTTCTGTGATAATCCTAGATAAGGATAATTATGAGTATTGGAAAAAGGGCATTCTAACCCATCTCAGATGGCTAAATTTTTTTTCTTACCTTTAAGGACTCATGCCTGAACCAGACAATCCTAGAAGGAAATCAGTATGGGGTAATCAAATTGATCATGTATTACGAGTAATTAGTTCTCATGTTGATTATGACACTATGTTGGCTATAGTGGACATTGAATGTCCCCACACACTTTGGACTAAGATTTGGGAGATGTTTGGAAACCCTCATGTTTCTCCATTCCCAAATGATCCTGCTATAGATTGCCTCATTCTAGTTGATGATACAGATAATATACCCTTTGGTGATGCTACTTTAGAGGAGCTTAAGTATCATGCACGTCGTGAATGCTCAAATGACATAGAGACTTCTCTTCTTGCTTCTCATCCTCATGTTGAGATCATATTGACATCACTTGTTGCAGATTCAGATTCCAAAGATGCTTCTTTGAGAGCCCCCAGTGATTCATTGCAGTAGAATCATTTACGTCTTTTGGATTCAGTTCATTGGGACCAATTTCTACCAAACATATCTTGTTTTTTGTAGAGTCCCTCATCTCGGATCTAGATGAAACTATTAAGGACATAGGTCTTCTCTTTGAGGACAACTCTTTTGTCCTTACATCTATTGCTACTACAGAGTTCAGTGTTGCTTGTTCAAAAGCTTCCAATAACTTCTTGCAGCAAGGCATCCATTGTTTTCCTGATTCAGCTTTGTGATATGATCTCTTGATAGGAGTTTCAAATTTGTTTGTGGAGTCTCACATTTCACGTTTGGAGGACACATTTGAGGGGTTATCTCTCCTCTTTGATAGTCATTACACAACTGTTGTCAAACCATCACTATCTTTGGATTATGCTCTACATCATTCTCTAGGAGATTCTGATTTCTCATCTTCAACGGTGTGGCCTAGAATGCATGATTTGATTGTAATAGCTTTCAACATCGACATGGGGATACTTGAGCCGACTTTAGAGACTTCATACATCTTGAACCTTCTTCCTACATATTCCTTTTAGGACTTGGGAGATATCTTGCATACACCATTGGTTTTGTTTCTTCCTAAGGGGAGGAACGTTGTTTGACGATCATGGACTATCTTCTCCATCCAATTTCGAGCATCTACCATTGGATTTCTTCAGGGGAGGCCACTTAGTCCTTTTCATATTCTCTCTCTATTCTAGAGGGGTGTTCTCTCTCTATTTGTGGGGGGGCCTTCTTCTTTGGGGGGGAATTTGATATGTACATGGGTACCTAATATGGCTTCATTTGTCGGGACCCATCATCTTTTACATCCTCCTAAGTTGTGCTTAAGGGGGGGTGTTGGTGTAGGTTTTTATTTTTTTAGTGGGTTAATTTATTTTCCCTTAGTCCTAGGTTTTTCCTACACTTTATCCAGCTTTCTTAGGATAAAAAAATGAGTTTAATACTAGGAGATAAGTGATGTGTTGTCCCCTTCCTTAAAAGGTGGAACGCTTTCCACTTTTTGTGGCATCCTCCACTTTTGGTGGTCCATCTCCACTTTTTGTTGTTGATTCCTATTGGTTGGATTTGCCACCTGCATCCTCTCATTAGTTCTATATAAACTCACAACCTAGCTTGTATTTGCATCAATTTAAGCATTAATGTATTGATTCAGCCTGGAAACTCTTAATGCAATATTGTCGCATCGACATTGCATAATCTCTCAGAGTCTTGGTTTGCATTCTTATGTTTTTCCAGTTTATGTAACTTTGGTTTTCTCTTAAAGTTTTCTTTGGGTTATTCAATCTATTTCAGATTTCTAACAAGATCAATTTATATCTCCAATGAAGTGAAACATGTTGAGATCTTATACATCATATGGGGTTAAGGCTATCCTTGCATCTTATGAGGAGAAGAAAATAGAGAAAAAAGAGGAGAATTAAGAAAATGGCAGCAATCATGAGTTCTATAGGGTTAAAGGTAGATTTAGGGGGCTCTTCATGTTGGATTGGCCCACAGATATGGGAATCTCATAGTGCAGCTAGTCATAGTTCACAATCATAGACATAGTTTTTTAATTCCTCATAACACTCCTGATGTGCAACCTTCATGGAAAGGTACTGTGTGGAATCAAGAAAAACATGATGAGGCCAAGTGGGCATATGCCAATTTTTGGTACTACAACTGCATACAGTATAATGTTATGAACAGCCCTTGTTGGGAGACATAGGTCAGTGCATTAACTGTAGCAAGAAAGAGGTAAAAGGCTCGAGCCCTTATAAGTTGAAAGAGTCACTGTTTGAGAATGCTATCAAAAACACAGATGTTCTAGTTGAAGAACAAAAGGTGATTAGATGAAAGGACTACACTTTTTGATCAAAAGGGTGGAAAGATGACAAGAACCATACACTAATCAACTTCCTCATGGTTTCAGGTTGACAGTTGGTGTTCCTAAGGTCAATTGATGCCTCCAATGAAGTGAAAAATGTCGAGACCTTGTCCATCATATTAAAGATGAGATGATAGAGGTGGGCATGGAGAATATTGTGCAAGTTGTGAAGACAATATAGCTCCATATGTGGCAATTGATAGGCTTCTTGAGACGAGACACCCTACATTTTTTGGAGCCATGTGCCACCCATCACCTTGATCTTCTCCTTAAAGATATAGGTAAACTTAGATGAATCAAAACTCTTATGGAAGACACGAAAAATATTACAAAAAACATTTAAAACTACCCATGGGCCTTTAATTTTATGAAAGTGGACACCAACAATAAGGAACTTGGGTGGTTAGGAGTCACATGATTTGTGACCAATTTCATTACATCGTAGAGTATTGCAGTTGTATTGCCACCTCTTAAGTACATGTTTGTGAGTGCTAGGTGGTTGGATTGTGCTTACTCGAAGAAGGCTGAAAGAGATATGGTCATGAAGATAAATTTTGATAATTTGTTTGCCCAGCACATTGAAGAGATCATCAAGGTTAGTTTAGATTCAAAAAGTTCTGATTTTAAAAATTTTTCTGATATTACAATTTGCCGAGTTTTTCATTTTCTGATTTTTTTTCTTTTTTTCTTTTTTGTGTAATTTTCTTTTTTGAACTTTATAGATGTCAAAACTGTTGGTTAGGGTTGTGTAGTTGGTGGAGAAGGAGCAAAACCCCACGGTTTATCTATATGAGGCCATTGGCAAGGCCAAAGAGGCTATTTGTCCAGGTCAAACAAAAACAAATATGAACCCATATGGCATATTATTGACAAAGGTGGAACAAACAACTCCACCAACACATTCATTTTGCTGCCTACTACTTGAACCCAAAGTTTTTTTCTCTAGTTCATTCAGGGCTAATTTATGAATAGCCTCAACACGTGCTTGGTGAGGATAATCCCTAATAAAACCCTTAAGAGACATCATTCATAATAAGTTGCAGATTTGTAGATTTGTAAGGCATGGAGGGAAGGTTGGTTTTTTCACCTTTAAAAAGAGAATGACCCTACAACTAGACAAAAAAAAACATATCTTAAGTTCAACTAAGACTTGAGTTGAATGCTTAATTTTAGTTTATCTTTGTAATTACAAAGTTATAGATGCTGTCCTCCAAATCTGTAGAGGGAAGATTTTAGTGCAACAACACCTAAGTTTCAAAAACTCGTCATTTGGTACAGCCCTATAGCGATTCTAAGTGTGAGCACAATTGGAGCAGTTTTGAAGTCATTCACATGAAGAAGCATGGCAGGTTGACTCATATGACCTTTTCTTTGTGCGGTGTAACCTTCATCTGTGTGCCAAGAAGGTGGAGGAGCAAGACATGAGGTGATTGACCTTGATGACATTGATCCATATTCAAATTGAATTGTTGAGGATGTGAAGCCTATATTTTCTTGCAGATGTAAAGGTAAATAAGGAGGCTAAAGGCAAGGTGTTGCTAGTGGCTTCATCAGATGTACATCATATGCCTAAGGCACCTATTGATGACAACATTGTTTCTCAAAAGGAAGCATTACCATCCAGTTTGAAGGCAACCATAAAACCACCTAGAAGTTTTAGTCATAGAAGAAATTTGCAGATTATGAATACAAGCTTGTAATTTTTAACTATATTGGTATATCATATGACATATGACACTACGATCTGTAATGAACTTGTTTTTTGCTCTATACACAAAGAAAAACTAGTTATGTGCTCTCTAAATTCAGTTTTGTGCATGTTTTTAAAGATTATTTTACAAATTTGTGTTTTTAAATGTTCTAAAAGTTTGCCAAGTCCCAAATCCAAGTCAAATTTAAGGCCTGCTGAGTATTGCCGAGACTGAGTTTTTGAACTATGGATGGCAGTCTCTTGCCCTGCAACTATTGTATGCATAAACTCTGCATGACGATAAATGATGAGATTTTCAAGCAAATTCAGTTGGAAGCATTAATGCTCCTTGCTTGCTTGTGCCAATATTGAAGCTATGGAACCAGGTTTGAAGATCCAAAAAACATTTTTGAAAGCAAATATTTGAGGGAATAAAGTGTGTAATTGAAATTTGAAATTTCCTATTTACATCATAGATATTTTTGCAACATGTGAAGGCACCAAAATCCCTCAGGGTCTTACTCCCAGTTCTATATCCTACAATTTACCTGAGTTCATTTGCCCACAGAGGAGCCACCACTCAAGAGCAACACGTACGTAGAAAGTATCTTGGTATTGAACTTGGCGATAGAAGAGTTAGCCTAAGGTGAATGAATCTTACTTTGCATATGTATCGCAGTTTACTTTTTCGCATGTCAATTTGTTGTCATTAATATATACTCCAGACAGTACTGCCTCTAAATATGTTAAAAGTTTAAATTATTAAAATGAGAATTTTAGTTACTTCGGCCCTTCATTACTGTTATTTGACAAATTTTGAGCATATTGTTGAATTATTTAAATTTATTTTTATTGAAATGACATCGTCATTTTGGCTCCTGCCACCTGCCCCATTTTGTGGGTAACTATGGGTTAAACACTAATTCATGTTTATTAGGATGCCTAAGTTCAGAGTGCAGTTGCAGAGAAATTCTCTAGCTGGCCCAGGATTATACCTAATTGGAAGAGAATTAACCCACCTGCAAATGGAAAAATCACAATGGTCTCACTCATGCGAGAGGATTTGCAAATCAAAGTTGGGGTCAAGTAAAGTATTGAAGCCCCAGGAGGGCAAATTAAAAATTCAAGCCATCTTAGGATAATTGAATTATTGCACTCAACATAAAAGTGAGCAAAGTAAAGACCAAAATGATGGTCTTGCTTCTGGCATTTCTGACCTTAAATATCCTTGGTGAATTCTTCTCAATAAATCCCACCACCTTACCTGGGTTTGCAGAACCGTCTCAGTCTCCACTGGCATTGGAACAGAAACAATAGTTTTCGACTGTACAACATTGTCTTTCTTTTGCCCGATTTCAGAAAACCCACTTCCTCCCCTCTTTTTCTTGGGATTTTTGACCGCCTTTTTTTGTGAATCTCTCTTGAGCAATTCATTATCTAAACTCCACAAATTCTCCCGGGTTTTTTGCTTCTTTTGACCAACCCCCTTGCTGTTCTGTTTGTGATTTGCCTTGTTGCCTTTGCTAATGGCACTCGCAATGAATGTGGGTTTGTGTGGAATGGTCAAACATAATGATGGGTACTTCTTAGAATGCCAGATCCTGCTAGGGAAGCAATACACATGAATGGAAGAGGCTTGAGTAGACCGCCCACAATTCAATTGAAGTGGCTCTGAATGGAAAATCCTTGAGTTTAAGACGGAATGGACTTTTATTGCTGACATTGGAAATCCAGTCTAGAAAACTGAATGATTCTTTAGCAGTACATAAAAAAGCATTAAGAGATGAGTGAGTGGCACTAACAGGTGCTCTGCCGAGAATATATTGGATTGTGATAGAGACTCCGGCACCAATCCTCTCCAGTCTCCACCTCGAAAATTTTGACTGTTGGCTGATCCTTGTTTCGATATATGCGTGCGTGGCCTTTTTGATTTTTTATCCTTCCATTTTTCAACTCATTTTCTATATATAGGTATATATATTTTTTTCTTTTTTGATATATATATATTTTTTGATGGTAAACTTTTTTCACATGATCTATGGCGATGGCACACATGTCCTTCAGTACTACAGGGACGGTGGAAAGACTAGACCTCATGATCTTTTGTCTGCAACATGATGCTTTTAGCTAATTGAGCTAAACACACCCACCACCCTTATTAATTATACTTATTAATAAATTGCTTTTAATTAATTAAAAACTAAAATTTTATATCTTTTAAATATAATATTTTTTAAAGTGAAGGTGTTAAATATTTAATTTTAAAAATTGTAAAAATTATAAGTGATTTTTTTTTTAGATATATACATAATTTTTTTATAATTATGTATGTATTTTTTATTTTTTAGTGCTTATATTAAATTAAATAGAGTGAATTTTTAAGATATATATAATTTTTTTTATAATTATGTACGTAATTTTTATTTTTTATTAAAAAAAATCTCACAAAAATCAACTAGATATCTTTATAGAGTTTTGGATTCATTAATTAATAAATTAGCATATAAGGATAATCTTGAGGGATTTGATTTTATACAGTTAAAATAATTTTTTTAAATAATATCTTAAAGTATTTACATTGCTACATTTTTTATTTTCCAAATTTTATTAACTTCAAAACATAAATAAATGCAAATAAGAATTAAATTAAAATATCCTAATCACACATGGGAAACGTTGATTCAAAAACTTACACACAATGGAATCCAGAAATAACTACTGATAAATTAAAATAACTAAAATTATTATAACTATAAATTAAATTATAACTCTAATCCTATTATTCATTATTATAATCCTATAAAGCATTACAATTAAAATTAGGATTAGAATTAAAAATAAGGTAAAAATTATGGTTACAACTATTCAAAAATTAAAATCAATTAAAAATAAAATATTACTAATGAAAATCAAGGGATGGCGTCGGAGAAGGGTTGGGTGAAAGTGGATTTTGATGGAGTCACAAGGGGAAATCTAAGTGAGAGTGGGGCAGGTTGTGTGATCAAGGATCATGAAGGGAAGACGATAATTGAGAACTCTACATATTTGGGGATCAACACAAACAATGAAGCAAAATTTTGGGCTGCCTTGATTGGGCTTCAATGTGCCAAACATAAAAATTTATGAAAAATCCATCTAGAGGGGGACTCTTTAATCACAATTAATGTTATCAAGATGGGTTGGACCCCTAATTGGAAACTAAGGAGATGGCTCTCTCCCATCACACAATTACTTGCCGAGTTGGACGCCTTCAAGGTAACTTTTATTTATTAGGAGAGCAATGGGATGGTGGATGATCTTGCCAAACGAGCCTCATTGGTCTGTTCAACTTAAGTCGATTTATGACATCTTTAAGATTGGTGGTGGTTTATAGTAAGATCATGGTGTGCAGAGGTGACCTTGCATTGATGGCTTGTACCGTGAGGATCATGCAAAGTCAGGGTGTTGGCAAGTGATCATAAAACATTGTGTATGCCTAGTATTTTTCCATGAAATTTTTTGGCTATGTGTGTATGGTATATCTGGGTTGAGCAATATGCATACCCCAATAAGATTGGAATGCTCAAGGATTTAGTTGGCTTTCACGGGGGAGGTGATAGAAAAAAGGTTGGGTAATGTGTTTAAATCCAAGCATGATTTGATCATTCATGCGCTCAAGATGGTGCTCAGGGGGAGTTTCTTCGTTCATTTCATTGTTATAGGGTCAATATGGACATTGCTACAATGTTTTTAGCTTTAGTTTTAGAGGCGGGGAAGACTAAGGATATGGCACACCAACTGTAAAAAGTTGGTTTGGGGTAAGTTTCTGGTTGTCCTTGAGGATGTTCTGGAAAATTATGAGGTGGGTCAGGGTGTGCCATTACCTAATGACTATTTCTTGCTTCATCAGTATGGGATGCCTACAAAATGCTACCCATTGATCTTCACCAATAATCCAACATCCTTGCCTAGATTTTGTGTGGCAACAACAAAGAGCATTAAATTCTTGAAGTAAATATTGGGGTTGGTTCCTGACAAAGTGGTGAGATGGTTATAGGCATACATTTCCACTAAAGGTTTGGTGGATGCGAATGACACAACCAATTGGGGAAGGGCTAGGATACTGAATTACCCAAGGTAAGAATGTAGTGTCAGTGCATTTCGACTCTTTGGGGTTGTGGGTGGGGGTTTAACCAAAGTCCGTGTGCTTTAATGAAAATGGGGCTATGTGTGGGTGCTCAAATATGTAAATTTTGATATGGTGTTGATATGGGTTTCATGAAATGTTATTGTTTTCACATATAGACAATTTTTGCAAGCTTTAATTTGGGTGATGGCTCCATTTTAGTACCATGTAGCCCAGGTATAGATGTTTCTTGGTTTGTCCCTGGTCTTCTAGGGTGATCCATTGATGGTCCCCTATTATAGATTGTAATGTTCATATTCAAATTATTAATATACGGGTGCAACCCCTTAGCTACCTTTTGCATTGATTAAAAACACTAAAAAATGATTAATAGATACAATGCTCCAAAATTTTATTCCAAATTTTATTCCCAATATTAATTCATAGAAATTTTTTTGTAATGTCACTCTACAATTCATTATTGTTAAGATTATGGTTATGACCATAGTTAGGGTTAGAGATAGGTCTAGGATTAAGATAATGGTTTATAATTTATTGTTAGAGCTAGGATTAGGGTTAGGGTTAGGGATAAAATTAGAGTTAGGGTGTGAGTTAGGGTAAGGATTAGGTCATGCAAAGAACTAATTAACAATACTAAAACACTATAATTAACAAAATTTACATTTATTTTTATTCACATTAATAAAACTTACATTTAATTTTTTCAAATCTAGAAAACAATAATGACAATACTATAAAGGAAAGTACTAGCCATTATGTGACACTTTTTTTGTGTGGGTATTAGAAATATTTGGTTTTAGTGTATGATTTCATTTGTTTAATTTTTTTTATTCAAATTTTAATTTGATTATTAAAAAAAATCAATACTTTCTTATATATTTATTAGTTCTTCATCAAATTTTTGTTTATGGATTTGATTTCATTCATTTTTTGTATCTAGAGATTCAACTTTAAAGTTTCAAATTTAAATTTAATTATGGATATGAGCTAACCTCTTTTCAACTAAGTGTTATGTGCTTACTCCTACATCAATTTTTTTGAATTGTGTGCTTAAATCAAATATATAAGTACATCACCCTAGCTTGCTTCATCCATCCATACATACATTATCTATCTATCATTTGAGCTTACAAAGAGATCCTTAACTAATTAAGTCACTCTTAGAATCACTCTAGCCCCTACCATAGCAATATGTTACATTGATAGATTATAATTGCATGACCTCTTTGCAAACAAGTTTTGAAACCCTAGTTTTAAACTAGGTCTTTACTCCACCTTCTTACAACTTGTGTTAAGTTCCAAGATCCAAGTTATTAATACAATCATCACTAAGAAAGTCCCAATAAAGGGAAGCCCAACAATTCAACCTAAATACTACATGTAGACACCTAAAATTGATCATATTTCATCAAATTACCCCCAATTCAACCAATTTCCTATCCTTTATATTAATTAAATAATACCCTAGTATTTAATTAATATTCAATTATCTCAACTTTCATCTTACTCTATTTCTTTTAATATCCCTAACCCCTAGCCTAAAGTAAATAATTACCTTTAATTATTTATCCCAATCCTTTTTCTCTTTCCTCAAATTAAATAAATTATCTATTTATTTAAATCCCCTTTTTCCCTCTAACTAAGAATTAAATTTAATATATGTCGAGCGAGGTTTGGCCCCTGCTAACCCTACCAATAAATGGATTGTGAATTCCTTATGTGTTGTGGAGTGTAGGGGAGGATCAAGATTCACAGATGCCTAAAGTAGTAGACAATATTGCCCTACTGAAAGAAATCACAAGGGCTTGCAACTTGATGGAGAGGGTGGCAGTTTTAGCTCTTCCAATTGCACAGGGTGGTATGGACGAAGTTTGGTTGCCAAGTGATGAGGATGATGATATGGAGGTGGATGCAAACAAATAGAGGGTGGTTACAATTAGGATTTTTTTTATCGTTGACTATAATTTCATTTTTTTGGTATTTTATTATTTGATGGGCTATGCCATGTTACTCTTTATATTTAGGGTTGGGCCCCCTTGAGCCTAATTTATATATCAAAAAAGAATTAAATTTAATAATTTAATTCATATTTTCCTCTCACCTCATGTCTGATGTAGGATCATTTTGGGAAAATGAGCTAGCTACATCACCCAAAAATATAGTCAGGTTTAGTTTTCTTCCATTTTAGTTTGATTTTGGTTCTTTGTTGCATTTTTTTTGGAGTGTGGCTAGTTTTCAGAGTTTAATTCAAATACAATTTTGGTGGTCAATTTGGTGGGTTTTTATCGACATTATTGTCATCGATTGAAAAAATGTCTTGTTTTAAATGTTGTCATCATCACATTGGAGGATCAACAAACCTTGCTACGTTTAACACATCTTTATAAGGCTAGTGCAAGTATCAAGTTTCCAATGCCTGCAACTATTGATATTTATAATTTATTTCCGAAGAAAAAGATTAAAAAGATTAATAAATCTTACAAAGTTGGAAGAATATGGATGTGAGGAGTTTAAAAATATAAAAGAGACCAAGTCGAAGTGAAAGAATGCTAAGATTCGTGGTAAGTATGGGATGCCAAGAATTAATAAACAATAAAAATGCAAAGAGGGAAAATGTTTTTCGTTGGAAGGAGAAAAGGTAGATTTAAAAGGATACAATGAAATGTAGATGAGAGAAGTGGAAGGGGTGACCAAGAGAGGGGTCGTAGGAAGTAGAGGAGTTGTTACGCCATATCAAGAACATTTTAAATCTACAAACAAAAGGGAAGCAAGGGGGACACAACATAGAGAAAAGGAAGCTACAAAGGGAGAAGTTGAGAGAGTAATAGGGGCTATGTGCAAAGGGAGAGCCAAAGAGGCTATGAAGAATAGTCTGTGAAGTGTGGAGGCAACGTAGGAAGGTAGATTAGAGAGGAGAAACCTAAAAAGAGGTGTTCCATATAAGATGCCAATGGAAATTTGAATGCAATAATAAAATTTATTTCACTGTAATGAGAATAAGGCTGCTCCATATTAGAAATTAAAGGAGAAAAAGAAATAGGTGGCATGCTATAGAGTGAAGGAAATTAAAATGCATTTGTCAGGGAAGAGATGGGGGCATACTTGGGGAGAGAGGGAAAATCAAAGAGCAAAGGGTAATTAAATATGGTAATCTCACTTTAACATTTTAAAATTTGAGCAAAATTGAACTCTAAGCCATGTCATCCAAGGGAACATGTGTTTGAAGGCAAGAAAAGGAAGATATGTGTATAGGAGGAGTGAATGAACATAAATCATGATGTATATGTATAATTAGTGAGTTAATGCCAGAGTGAGGAAGAGAATCTGGAGAATGAGTAAATTGGGATATGAAGGCCACGACTGGGAAATAGATTTAAGAGGTGCATGAAGAGTACATAGAAGTGATGAATTTCCAATAAGAGCAAGTGAAATGAAAGAGACGTGGTGATGAAGATTCCAACAAAATTTAATGAAGAATTACTTGTGCAACATTTAAACAACTTAATGGTGAATGTAAAATGTTTGAACATTATGAATATTTGAAACTAAAATTCAGTTTTGGAACAATGAATTGTTGAAGTTCATTAATGTGTGAAAGTACGTATGTTGCTTGGTAGATGAGTTTATGTGTTAATTTCAAAATTAAAGTTATTGACAAATGAAATTGTCAACCCCAATTATTGTTTGGCTATAAAATTTAAGATTGGATAGTTATATCATCTGCAACAATTAGTATCAGAGCGAGTTGTCTAGAGAGTGGAGAGGATCTACGAAGACTAGTGGGTGGAGCTATGTGAATTGATCACCGACCATGAGGTAGTTTGCACAAGTGTGAAGTAGTTGTGGAGAGCTTGAGAGGATTATTGCAAGTAGGAAAGCCTTGATCAGTCAAGAGCTAGAAGCCACAAAGTGATGTGAGTTGTGATGGGTCGTGAGGAGACCCGAGTGAAATTTGTTTTGGGAGCAGTATTGGGAGAAAGAAAAAAATGAGAAGTTGAAGATGGGACAAATGGTCCATGGGAAAGTGGAGAAGATCTAGGTGAGGATAGATAAATTAGAGAAGAATGTTAGAAAATATGAGAGGATGTTGGTGAAGAAAAGTGAGAAGAAAAACAAGGACAACAAAGAGGAAAGTAGAGTAAAAGATGTGAGAGCAGCCCCTATCAAAGAAGTTGCAATGAAGACATGCCATGAAGAATGCATGGGGGAAAATGAAGAAAAGAAGGAAGTGAGTAGTGAAGAGGCTGCAATGAATGATGATGGTGAAGAAGATTTGTTAGCATAAATGTTGGCAATTGAAGAAGAGTGGATGTTGAAGCTCGTTGTTGCATTGAAAGAGGAAGCATAAGCTGTTGGCACAATAAAGAATCATGAAGTAAATTTTTTATTATAAATTCAGTTTGGATGATTGTTTTCCTTTGTTGATAAGAGCAGAGGAGGATGTAGAGAAAGATAAGGGCTTACAGATGGAAAATTTTAGTTTCCATGAAGTTGTAGAGGTAGATAGGTATGAGAATGCATATGTAGTTGTAGATTGGTGGATGGGTAATTCATTTTTATAGGTATAAATTGTAGAGTATACTATAGGTGATGTTTGGTGGAGGTGGATACGGTTAGGGGTGGAATGAATTCCATGAATGAGAAGAAGATAATAGAGGGTATTTGGTGGAGGTTGAGCTATGGTGGACATGAGTCCACGAGGAGGGGGAGAAGGAATAGAATGCAATATCATCAAAGGAAGACAATGTATGTTCCAGAAAGGTGCTAGAATAAGAGGAAAAAATAGTCTTGGTGCACTTAATACAATGATTGAGTTCGCTATTGATTGTTCACAATCTCAAAGGGTGATTCTATCATTCAAATCCACCATTGTGAGCCTATGCTCACAATATTTCTACCTGGTGTGTCTACTGTAGGAGCATCCCGAGAAAATGAGTTCTCTACATCACCCAAAAATAGTCAGGTTTAGTTTTCTTCTATTTTGGTTTGATTTTAGTTCTTTGTTGCATTTTTTTGGAGTGTGCTCAATTTTTAGAGTCCAATTCAAATGCAATTTTGGTGGTTGATTTGGTAGAGTTTGATTGATATTATTTTCATCAATTGACAAAATTTTGTGTTAGGATTTTAATTCCAATTTGGCTTTTAAATGTTGTCATCATCTCACCAGAGGATTGACAAACCTTGCTACATTTAGCACATATTTATAAGGTTGATGAAAGTATCAAGTTTCTAGTGCCTACAATCGTTGATATTTATAATTTATTTCTAGAGAAAAGAATTAAAATATTAATAAATCCTACAACAAGAGGAATATGGACGTGAGGAGTTTAAGAAGATAAAAGAGACCAAGTTGAAGTGAAAGAATGCTAAGAGCCATGGTAATTATGGGATTCCAGAAATTAATAAAAAATAATAATTCAAAGAGGGAAAATGATCAACACTAGAAGGAGAAAAGGCATATTTAAAAGGATACAATGAAATGTAGATGAGAGAAGTGGAAGGGGCAACCAAGAGAGGGGTCGTGGGAAGCAGAGGAGCTGCTATGCCATATTAGGGAAATTTTAAATATGTAAACAAATGGGGAGAAATGGGGGGGTGCAACATAGAGAAAAATAAGTTGTGAAGGGAGAAGTTGAGAGAGCAACATGGGTTGCATGCAAAGGGAGAGCCAAAGAGGTTGCAAAGAACAATTTGTGAAGTGTGGAGGCAGTGTAGGAAGGAAGATTGGGGAGGAGAAACCCACAAAGAGGCGTGCCATATAATATGGCAATGGAAATCAAATGCAACATTAAAAAAATTCTTATAATGAGAATAAGGTTGCTCCATATTAAAAAGTAAAGGGGAAAAATAAACAAGTGGCGTGCTATAGAGTGAAGGCAATTAAAATGTATTTTTCAGGGAAGATATGGGGGCATAATTGGGGAGAGAGGACAAATTGAAGAGCAAAGGGTAATTAAATATGGTAATCTCACTTTAACATTTTAAAGGTTGTGCAAAATTAAACTCTAGGTTGCGCCATCCAAGGGAACATGTGTGTGAAGGCTAGAAAAGGAAGAACTACATCTAGGAGGAGTGAATGAATAGAAATCATGATGTATGCAGAGTTAGTGAGTTCATGCCAAAGTGAGGAAGAAAATCTAGAGAAAGAGTAAATTTGGATAAGGATGTAGCAACTGGGAAAGAGAGTTAAGAAGTGTCATGAAGAGTATACATAAGTGATGAATTTCTAGTAAGAGAGGATAAAATGTAGGGGATGTAGTGAGGAAGATTCCAATAGAGTGATGAAGAATTTATGTAAAATTTAATGGTGAATGTAAGAATTTTTGCCACTATGAATATTTGAAACTAAAATTCAATTTTGGAACAATGAATTGTTGAAGTGAATTAATGTGTGAAAGTGTGTGTGTTGCCTGACCTAGATGTGTTTGTGTTAATTTCAAAATTAAAATTATTGACAAATAAAATTTTCAATCCCAATTATTGTTTGGCTATGAAATTTAAGACTGGATAGTTATATCACCTGCATTAATGCCACACCCTCCAACTCTTCCACTTGTCCTCTAATCTTAATCCTAATCACTTATCTAATCTATGCCTTAATCATGTGCACACACTTCTTGATTAAGTGTGGTCAAATCTTCCCTCACCCACCTTGTCCTCCCTCTCATCAATTTTACCCTTTTGGAAAAGACCCCATGTCTTTGGGCACATGGGTCTTTCTTCCAAAAGTATCCAACAAGAATTTTTTATTCCTTTATTATTTTCACTCCCCTCACTTTGGAGTGTGGGGATTTTTTTTTTTTTTATGGAAATATTTCAAACTATCTACAAGGTGTCATATTCTTCACATCACACCTCATGGTCCCACTTAGCACCATCCCATGAGGTGAGATGTCTCAACTATCCTCCACCCTTGATAATCAACTTGTAATCTTGACCCTCTATATAAAATTCCAAAATTTATATAATCCAATACTTAACCTCTTGCTCTCCCTCTATTATTATAATTTGGAGTGAAAGTTTATGTTGTAGAATTGAAGAGCACCCATCCAATTAATCAAAGAGAAAAAACCATTTTAATGCAAATAGGTGATCAAACATGGAGTGATTAATTGTTTTTATATTTATTTAATTTCCTAATGCCTAATCTTGAGTGTTTGTTAGTTTGTTTATTGTGTTTGTTCAATTTAGGTGCTTAATTTTTCCATTCTAAAGCAATATTTCATGAACACACTACACACATTGTAGGAAAAAAGGGAATGCACATAAAAATAATGAAACTATTTTATTAATGAAATAAGGTTACATTTTATAATGAGTTGTGCCCTTTTCATCTATTGAACAACGGATCTCATGTTTATTTACTTAGGTCCACATGCAAGTGGCCTTTCATTTTCCCTTCATTGTGTTCTCATATCTCTTATTGGGTCTTTGCTTCGAAAGAAAACTATGAGGAACCTAACCCACCAAGGGATCATTCACCACACCCTCACTACTTCCTTTTCCTATAAAATCTCTAAAAAATGATCTCCTAAAAATTCCTTTGTTGTCTACCTCTTTTGAGTTAAATAGATACTTAATATTTTAAAACTTTCATTCTTTATCTATTTGGGGCCCAAACATCTTTATTCTCTACTCACCATCTTACACCTATAATAATAACCTTACAACTCTAAAAGGTTTGACACAATTGCTAATCCTACCACTCTAACTATCCTCTTCTAACATTGTGATCCTGAAGGTAATATAATTCCTAACAATCATTTATTATACTCCTTAGCTCATGGCCTAAGGCCATCTATAATTGATGCTTACAAATTTATCTTTCCCTTTTCACCATCACATACTAACTTGTGTTGATCATATAGATATTATGAGTGCATCATGTATATCTACACCCTTTTACATAATTTCAAGCACACTCTTCTACCTTTGTGTCAAAGTCCTCTCCTATGTGCACATTATCCATTCTCATATCATCCACATAGTTTACCTCAATGCACAAGGCTCCACACACTCACACATCCTAGCTCGTAGTTCTTCTTATTATATAAATCTTTGTTCCTATCATGAATACCCATATGTACACCATGACTTTCCTTCTCATCCATCTGTACACCACCTTTGTTGATATTTTCTTCCCTTTTGCACCCTTTCTTAATGTCTTAGCTCCATGAACCCAAAAATACCTATCTCGGTTTATATCGAGTACAAGACTCTAGATGTATCCTATGATTCCCCTACATCAAAAACCTCAAGTAGAAAAGAATGTAGGCCCCTACTCACAAGTGGAAATGGGTGATAACACCACCCTTTAAACCATCTAGTGAAATGATCACAACTCTTCCCTCTCTTAGGTATATGCATTATGGTATGCCTCTTGTTCTTCGTGATCCCAACAAGTTCATAAACTATCTATTACCTCATAGACCTAGCCTTCTTCTTTCTCTTCTCTCATGGGATTTGGCCCACCATCACCTAACGTCCTCCTCCAAGGTGTGCATTTCTCTCACACTTCTCTTTATACGCTTCTACAAGAAAAGCTTTCATCCTTATACAACACCCTCCTTTCAACCTCCTCTTACAATGTCGATACCTTAAATTGGAAATTTTATCTTACTACCTCATATTGGTGCTTCTATTAGGCTACCTTAGATTGGCATTGTTTCAATATCCCTGGCCTTCATTTTCTCCTTCCATCCTCTCTCCTTAGAATTAAATTATTGCGACTCTTCACATTCTCACTGATGTGTGTGATTAATTCTAATTTTTTATTTTATTAGTGCCTCCTTGTGGATCTTCACTTGTACACATAAACTACCTCATATCAATGATTATGATTTCCCAATTTTGTTGGTTTTTTCCCATATTTTTTTTTTTTTTTTCCTGTCATTCATTTATCTTTTCTTGGTATCCTTATGTTAGCTTGGATCCATGTTGTTCCCATTTGACTTCTAATATAAGCCTTGCATGATCAAAATCTTATCTTGATTTTACCCCTCCACACCGCTTTAAGTGGTAGGTTGTAGGATTCCTTAAAATTTGATTCTTAACACTCATTTTTTACAACATTCTCCTCCTCTTCTACACCCCTTGTGAGGAATTCTTCCTTTAAGGATTGCATCCAATCCTCCTCACTACAATTTTTTTTTTCTTACAAGATTTTTTAACTATATTTCTTCACCTTCTTCCCTTGCAACACAAGTTTCCCTATTTTTCCAAGTTTAAGCTTGCATAGATTTTTTCTCCCTTTTGTTGATCCATACAATTTCTTTATGTATTCCCACACCTCATGACCTCTATCCCTCATAACCACTTTATTTTATCTTGTGTGCATCACTTTTTGTGTCAATTTGGAGACCATCTAACCCCACTTCTACTCATATGCTCTTCTATTGTGTTGTTTCCACTCCTAGAGACTCTATCCACTTGTTGAATCACATAACCTCTTCCCTATTCACTCTATCCTTTTTAGATATTCAAGTTCTCTTTATCTAAAATAGTGCAACATCTCCAACACCTACTTTTCCATCTCCTCAAGATCTTCTTTGTCTAGGAACTTAGGTTCCTCCATGTTAAACTCCTCATTTGACATGCCTTTCCTCTTCTCATGTATGAATACACTTCCTACACTAATCTATGAGAAGAGTTATGTGAAAAAAATAAATCAATCATATAGTTACAAGGAAATAAAATAATGATTTACATGGGTAAAAGCCTTGCAAGAGAAAAACTATACAATCTAAAACAATTCGATATATTGTTAACTAATCAAAGTTTACAATATACTTGTAGGTTCTAAGCCTTTACAAGAGTATCACCAACCAAAGATCTAGAGTAATTATGGTATGACAACACTACCACAAAACTTAATATCAAAACTTCCATCTCAAACACCTAATAAATTCAAAACACAATAAATGAAACCATCATATGGTAATTAAGAAATTATGAGCTAAAACCACCAAAAAAATGGTGATTACATCCCTAGTTAGAAATATTATACCCATATCCCAAGGTGATTCCATAGGCTAAAAATATTATGTTTCTTACACCTACCATAAGCTCATTATAATCCACTCACCAAATTGGGAACTCTCTTTTGACTCAATTATCTCCATTCAAAAATACCTTATAAAGCATCACAACACACTTCATAAGTTGTTCAACAAGTGCAACTCCCTATTCCAACTATTTTATGTGTCATAGATGTACTTGCATTTCTAATATTTGAGGCTCAACTTTTAGAGGCCATAAATTTTAATTTGAGAGGCCATTTGGGCCCCATTTTTTAATTTTGGATCTCAAAGAGATGTAATTATTGAGCATCCCTAAAAGTTATGTTAAACAAACTAGAATTATTTTGAGTGCCTAAAACAACCTCTATAGCCTAGAAATTACTTATTTACATTATGAACATTAGAAGCAAGGTTGAAACATCTTTTTTAATATTATCCCACTTTTTGAACACCTTGCAAGAGAAAAGGGAGTATTGATGTTATCAACTAATTACTAGGGGTTGAGATGTTCATAGAATCATAGCACCACCTAAAATTTTATGTGCTCACTATTTTTGTCAATGCTCTTGCAATATTATACAAAGTACCAATTTTCTCCAATATCACATTCCCATCCTCAACCATTGATAGGCTGTCGTTAGGTCCTACTACTTTAGAATAATTAAATGTCAACTAGTCAACCAAGCAGTGTCCAAGGCAGTTTGCAAAAGGAGATTATTTGGATAACTCATTTTATATTTTATGTTTTTCTTTCAAATTACAGAAATCAAGTCTAATCTAAGCCATTACTTTTTAACTAGGAAATAATATTACTCTAAGAAAATCCAGAAATACTAAATTAAAAAGCATAAGACAAATAATTTAAAGAAAGCATTATGAATAAACTAGAAAGCATGGAAACGAGCAAACTAAACAACTGATGTATTACAAAAACAAAAAAGTAAGGGAATAGACAATTAAACATCTTTTAAGCAGTAAAGGAATTTTATCAACTACAAAAGATAACTTATACAAATTAAAAACAATGGTTCTCCGAAACAACAAACTTGACTCTTCAAAAACTTGTTACTTCCTACTGAACAACAATTTACCTTTAACAAAGAAAATAACTTAATAGTAAAATACTTATCTATCTAGGCTAACTCCCCTCGAGTGGCTAGCTTGCGGGCTAATACTTCGTCTTTAAATCACATAAGCTATAGATTCTCAAATCCTTTTATTACAAACATTCATCATCTTTCGAAATTCAACAGTTACCAATAGATAGAAATCAAATAACTCATTTTAACAGTGCTTTGAAAAACCATGTGAACAACATAACGATACTTCCTCTCTGTCTTATTCATCACTTGTGAAATTACAATTTTATAGATAACTTCTTAACTAAATCCTAAATTTAAGATGGCATGGATAGCCATTGAAAAAGTCTTCCTTAACTTAAAACTAACTTTGATGTCTTTAAATCTCTTAAACATGTAGAAGGCTCGAGAAGAGCCATAAATTTTTTAATAACATAATTTAAAGAAATTGAAACTAAATCTTCGGTGCATCATCCAAACATCTAGGAGTGGGTTCACAACATTACTCTTGAGGCACATGCTGGCTAAACTTCTGCAACAACCGCTTGATGACCTGTTATTCCCTACAAAAACGCTCAAATCAACCCATTAAACTTGCTTTGGTAAACTTCCTCAATTGATCAAAATAAAGAAAGAAAGCATAATTTTCCTTAAAATAAGCAATTAATTCTCCTAAAGTTTAATAAATTGGCACAGGCTTAGGATTGAGTTAGAAAAAGTAAGCTTTCCATATTTTATTATGATGAGGTTATTTTTACCTCATCAACCATGTCATGAAAAATGGTATTGAACATCAATATAATTCATCCTTGCATGAAATTTTAGGTGCTTTTTCAAACATATGATGACATTTTGACTGTCACGTAGAATTATAATAGGTTCAAATTCAATCCCACATTTGAACACAAAAATTTAATCCAAATGGCTTCCTTAAAAGCATGAGTAGATGCCATGTATTATGATTTTATATTGTACAAAGTTATCACATCCTATCACTTACTCATCCAATTGATTACACTATCTTGCATAGTAAAAAAATATCCACTAATGGACATCCTACTATCAACATCCCCAACCCAATATTAATCCACAGATCTATAAATAATAACTAAGTGTTGACTCTCTTCATGGCATCCTAATGTACTCATCTAGGACTAGCATTGAATTGACTTAAGAGTCCCACTACTTGGGTGATGTTTGGTATAGTATATATTATAGAATACATTAATATCCTAATAGAACTAGCATAAGGTACTTAAGATATATCCTCTATTTCACTAGGAGAAGTCAAATATACTCTATTAATAAATTAGTCTCCATTGAAACAAGAACACACAATGATTTATAAGTTGTAATGTTGTACCTCTCAAACATTTAGTTCACATGCTCTAACCTAGCCCAAAATTTCCATTTTCTCCATCTCTTCTAATCCCCTTACCAAAGATGAATCTAGATTCTTTCATCTCAAACTATGCTAAAATATAAGAGCTCAATTTATAAATCAAGTATTTTCCATTACCCAAGAAAACATTTCATCAACATATAATGTGACAAGCTCTATCCTTCAAATAAAAGCTCTAGTTCCTTTCCAAGTCCAATGGTAGGCTATTAAGGGTCTCTGCATCCTTTGAGGTCAGTAATGGTTTTGTGTGTGTGTTGGTCTCTAGTTGGTCTTGTATCTTTTCTTTTTGTTTTTTGTTGGTCTTCTCTTTTGTTCAAGTTTTTAGTTTTTAAGTTGTCTCATTGGTTGTGAGCTCCTTCTGTTTGGCCTTTATGGTTGTTTTGTAATGGGTATGGGCCCTTCCCATTTTATCATAATCAAAACATATAATGTGAACAAAGAAACACTCATTTTTAATCTTATAATAGATGTAATGATCCAATTTAGATCCCAAAAATATTAATCCCAACATAATAGAGTATAAAATTTAGTACCACATCTTGGGTGATTGCTTAAGACCATAGAAAGACAAATTAAAAATATTTATTGAAGATGAATAATTTAAAAAATCATTAGATAAAAGGATCTTATACTTGACTAAAATGGAAGAACAAAGAGAAACAATGGTGGATAGAATTGTGCAACATTAGGCCAAAATAAAACAAATATTTAATACATGGACTAAGTAAAAGGACTTTGTCATTGGTGATCTAGTGTTGTTATGGGGCTAAGAAAAGAGAACCAAAGGGAAATCATGCTAAGTTTGACTCACTCTAGATGGGAACCTTTCAAATAAAATAGTTAAATAATGGTAATACTTATTATTTGGCATACCTTAATGAAACTCATTCCCCCATCTTGTATTGGACAACATTTGAAATTAAATAGTGAAATGGTTGTCTCTCATCTTATACAGAGGTAATTAGATCTTATTGTATTTTTATTGTTCATCTCATTTTTTGGTTTTAATATCTATGGTCTTTGTTCTAGTCTCTTTGTAAATTTTTTTTCTATGCACAATGGATTTAAACACTTATTTATTAAGATTCCAAGATCCTTTTACATCCTTCATAGTCCTTTTCTCTAGTTAGAGCTAATTATTATCCTAATTTTGTGATTTTTATCCCATACTTGTATTTAAACCTTGTGATGTTTTTTTTTATCTTGGTGTGAATCACATTTTTAGTATCAACTTCTTCCTCATTTTAAGTCTTATAGAAGTTAACTACCAAAGGTGAAAACATTATTTCTTGATGATTAAATCAACTTGTGAATCTACTCATGAAGCCTTGGTCATTTTATTGGAAATTTAGATCAAATTTTAAAGAATGTACTCAACATCTTGCATAATTGTAGAGTCCACTTGTAATCTTGCAAGTGTTTCTTATATTTTAATCTACTCCACAACCCCAAAAACTTGTGAGGCTTATAAAGAAAATTTTGTAAAACCCTATTAGCCATACTCAAAGTTATAAATTTCATACATTTTCCCATGATCCACACATTAAAAAATAACATTAACATCATAATCTTAGACTTCGGTTTCACACACATATATCTTGTAATCTTACCTCGTGCTTTTTATTCCTATAATCATATAATTATTCACTCTTTGTACTTGCACACACCATGTGTATGCCATCAAATTCACTTGGAACATACTCACCTACTCCACTTTCCTACAATCTCACAAATCACCACACTATTAGAACTCAAGCCACATTTTGTAAGTTTTGTAATTATAAAATCATTCCTTACAATAGTAGGTCGGCACAAAAAATAAATTCACATTCATTATTCATTAGTGAAAATGATGGTCTTATATTAACATTTTCCCCTTCTCATTTTCATGATCATTTACATTTACTAAGAGTTCTGAACATATTTTTAATAGTAATACTTGATAACTTATTTTTCTTACTCATGACTAGTGAAGTTTTTCTATGGTTCATGGATATTTATAAAAAGTAGTTCATGACCATACAAATTACAGAATCTTTTGGGCATCCTATTATAAATTGGGATCTTAGGTTACCAATCATCACAATAAGTTTAAAATGATAAAATTAGAATTACAGGATACACAAATTAAACACATTACACAATATATACATGGGGAAAATATTTTAGGCAAATAACCCCACAAAACATTATTTTACTAATTAAACACTCACAAAACTATACACATAAATATACATAGAATTTAGTGATATCACTTCTCCTCACTTCTAAATGGCCTTTATAGTCTTGTGCAAAAAATATACTTCTTCTTTATTCTTTATGAGATATAACCTCCTTAAATATAAGAAGGGTTGAAAAATACCTAGAGTATTAATCACACTTATTCAAAATTACCAGTTATAAATAATCAATAATCTAATAGTTATTATACCACAATTATTTGAATTGAGATATGCTTATAAATCATATCATATATTATGATTTATAAACTTATATTAGAACAATACACATATATTATACAGGTTTGACCCCTAATAATATTATATTCTAACACATCCACTGTTTGAGCCATGTCTTATAGGTATTTATCTTAAAATTTCTATGTGCTCATTTTATTACTAATTAGATTTGTTATCAAGATCATGACTTGTTTTCATTATTGTGTAATTAAAACCCTAGTTTACTCTTTTTCTTTCTTGAAA
This sequence comes from Sequoiadendron giganteum, assembly GCA_007115665.2. NCBI lineage: Eukaryota > Viridiplantae > Streptophyta > Pinopsida > Cupressales > Cupressaceae > Sequoiadendron > Sequoiadendron giganteum. The sequence continues at coordinate 817,080,959 of CM021101.1, forward strand.
TCACTTTGTGTTTTCTTGGGTTTTCCATTGTGAGGGTTTCCATGTACCCTAATTTTATTTGAGTTTGCAATATTTGTTTCATAAATTCACGTTGATGTTTCTCATGTTTGATTTATGTTTTCTTCACCTATCTTTTGTTTGGTTAGTGAATGGTCCCCTTACAATTTAATCCTACAAGTTATCATGTTAATCCCATGTTTAGAAATTATAATTTTTTATCCTTTGTAGAAATATAAAGTGTATGCATATCCTTATAAAAAATTCCTCCTTGCTCAATTGCCACATGACATCGAAAACTCACAAAATGTACTTGCTGTGAAAGTATGAGACTTCTCTAAACTTACAAATTTGTAACGTCCTCTCTTGCTCTCACACTTTGCACATCCATAATAATTTTACTTGTTGATGTGGTTATTAATCACATAGCATAGATATAATTTTTACAACAAAAATCTATATCTCTTGAACATTTTTAAATTTAGATAGAATTTATTATCCCAAGGATTCATCAAGTATTGATGCACCAAGTTTACTCAGGGTTCATTGTATTTTTCTATTCCTCACAAATTTATGTAGTAGTATTTTACTCATACTTGAATTAAATTTTAACAAGGATTCACAAATATTTAGATATATATTCATAAACTTTAATGGGATCAAGAGTTATTTCATTGAATTTTATAAAGTAAGATATGAATTTGATCGATTCTTTTGAATTTGTTCAAATATTTTCATAGATTTCAAATGATTTTGTTATTTACTTAAATTAAGAGGTATTAGGTAGGATAAACTTTACTTATTTCACATTTATTAAATTAAGCTTCACTTTCTAAGGATTTTGATAAAAAATGAGAAAAGATAAGGAGAGAAGAGAAAGGGCCTAAAAAACTAAAGTTCGCAATGAAACACATATATTTCTCAAGCAATGTAAAAAAAGACCTAAAATTATTCTTTGGTTCATCAAAAGTTCATAACAACATATAAATCAATGTGAATCTTCTATGGAAAAATTATTGCACAAATAAAAGATTAAAATGCACCTGAATTCAGTGCAACAGTTTATAATTTCATTGAAAGATAACAAGTTACAATCATATAAGATATTGTATCTAGAAATTACCTTCAATTAACCTAAAATTTAAAAAACCTTACAAAAATATACAAGCTTTATCATTAAGAGTGAGAAGAAACCATGACGCATGCTTAAGATTATAAATTCTCTAACTTAAGTTTGACAAGTATCATCAATTTCTTATCTCTTTAAAATGAATAACTTTGATCATTTTATAGGAACAAGCTACCAAAAGTTAGTTACAAAAATCAATATCTCCAAATCATTTAGACAAATCAAGGGTGGCAATTTAAAGGTAGCACATGACTGCCATCATCATTTTGGCAACTAGTGATCAAAATATTCTTCCCTAGATTTGGATCTAAATTATTTAAAAAATATTTTGGCACTTGATGACATGGTAGTAGAGCATCTAAAACACAATCACATCACATTACTTTTGGTAAAATTTCCCCTGTGCATAAAAGTTAACCAAATTTGATAGTAATCCATAAAATGGCTTCACTATCAAGCTTGATGACTATTAATCATTTACAAAAAATGAATAGTTGTTATTGGGCTTCAATTTGACTCATTGTCATCCTTGATGATGAATTCCTTATCAAAAACATCTTTCCTTCTAATAAACTCAATAAATTTAATCAATACTTTGATCTTGTCTTCTCTTGAAAAGCATTATGTTAACTTCCACTTATACCTTCTAATAGTATATGTTACCAAAACTAAAGTTAACTTTTCTACCCTCACCCTGGTAATCCTTTGATACTCTTCAATTAACTTCACATTAAACATCCTAATTTATCATTTCCTCATTCAAGTTGGCTATTGGGTTAAAAAAAATCCCTCATATATGCACTTTTGAACTTATGGACCATCTCTTCCTAATTCACAACTTTGTTATTATTGTACATAGATTGAGTCAATTTTTCAATTATGACTACATCTTCAAAAATCCTATATGATACATTTTGACCTAGATTTTTCACTTTATCATCACACTCCTACAAAATTTTATTCTCAAATTTCAGTTTCTCTAACCAAGTCCACACTTGGTTAACACTTTCTAGAGTTAACATCTTTTATTTTACTAATAAGGTACTCTCAATTTTCTACAATTTTATCAGTTTAGACAATTTGATTTTATTATGTTCAATCCTTTATGTACAATTATCCCTTAGATTAGTCATTTTATCCTTTAACCTCAACATATCTATCCAATTCTTAATGACATTCTTTATTGCTTCCTCTTTGTTTTTAATCATGAAATTTATCCATTTCTTGATTACTCCACTTATATGCTTCATTTTATCTAGTGCAAGTACTTGATCTTTTGAGAGTAGCACATGATTAGGTGGTAATTGATCCACATCTTGGTTTGATCCAACTAGTTTCCTAATGTAGCCTTGTAGTTGCTCCACATGATCTTTAATATCTTTATTCTTTACCTTATCCATCATTATTACCACTAGGGCATCTAATTTAGCCTTTAATTCATTATTTTTTTATTCTCTTGTTGAACGCCCTAAATCCACAATCATTAGTTGGTAATCCATTGGTGTCATGTCTTATTTATCCTTTTATATTAATAGAGTAGCAACTTACAAATTCCTTGACCCTATATTATCCTTTATCATTGTAGATAAGGTTCTTTCCCTCTTTTTTGGCTTGAGAGTTTTAATTTTTATCATTATACTTTGAGGTCTAAAGATACTACTTGCACCTATGACTTGGACTAGAATTTTCTCAGTAAACAAGAGGTAGTGTTTACATTTTTATTTGTACTCAAGTACTATCTTCTTGTATGAGATCCCTCCTCAATTAGCTCTTGTTCATTTACTTGTCTTTGAGGTTCATCGATATTTACACCCTTTGACCTTAAAGATTCATTATGTTGTTGCTCATCGTAATTTACTAGACTTAATTATATACAATTATTATTTTAAACCTCATTGAACATTAGTTTCAATTAAAATTTCATCTATAGATACTTTTGTGTCTATATGTATTCCTTGTTCCCGAGGTTTTGTAATTACTTCTAGTTGTCTTTTCTCAAGTACCATGTTTTCAATTAGTTGTTCAACTATTGGTTCCTTTTTAGAAGCTTCCATAAAAACTCATTTTTGCATTTCTTCACTAGTTGTATTTTCACCTTCTACCTCTTTCTCTCCTAATTCCATATACAATTATCTTTGATTCTCCTTTACAAATTGAGCAATAGACTCAAATATTTTATTACTATCATTATCAATAATTTCCTCATGCCCAAATTCTACTAAGTCTACTATTTCAACCATTGGCACTATAATGTATTCAAGCATTTGAGTTGGTTGATTAGTTGAAATGTCTACAAAAAAATGGGTGGTAATTTTGGATGAATGGCTGGAACATGTACTTCTTGAAGTATACTAGTTACAAGAATTTCCTTAATTTATTTTGTTTTGTCCATTTCTTCTACAAATTTTAGTGTACCTATCATACATGGAGGAGAAATTGGTGTCTTTACTTTTGCCATTTTAGACTTTCCTTTATCTCTCACCTTTTAAGGTGTAAAATTTATAACAATTGGCTTATTTATTAGATGAGTGGAAGAAAATTTAGTTGGATGACCTACTAATATTTGTTCACTAGCTTATGTAGTATTTTTTGTCACATCCTTTTCTAGCACATTTTCCTTAACCTATCTGCATGAGTTTTTCTCATCTTTAAGAGACAATCATCATAATCTATGTATCATTCATGTCTTTCCATTTTGTATCTTTAGGATAAGTAGGAGTGATATTTCATGTTTCAATTGTCATTTTCTAATGTTTGACCCATACACACATGTTTTACAACACTTTGTATGTTATTTTCTCTAAGATGTCTACCTCTGCTTCTATCCATTCTGAATATAGAATAGGTTGATCATAAAGTTAATACTATTTATAATTAAAATCTAGTGTATTTATATCTTCTTCTACTTCAAGTGGAACTTCATGAGTCTGTAGAGTTTGAACTTGTTGCAAAGACAACCTATTGTAGCTTCTCTTTCTTACTTCATGATCATCTAAATGGTCTATATAAATTCCTCAATATGTGGCTTATGTCTAAGACTTGATACTACTTTAGTTTCAATTTTTCCCAATGGATCATAGTTCTTTTGAGCCAACTCGAACACTTCGATGCTATGCTTCTACAATTCATGTTTGGAAAGTTTGGCACAATTGATATTGTGTCACCAAAAAGTGTAGTCTTTGACACTTTTTCACTCATTTTTGCCTTTTCCCTTGGATTTTGGCCTTGTTTTGCCTTGATCCAGTCTTGAATGCTTGCAAATAAACAAAAATCTAATGGTTTTTTACAAAGGTATTGTGAAATGTTGTTACACATCTTTCCACTTTTTTAAGACCCTTTCAACACAATTCACCTAAACAACCCTGTTTTACCCCTTCCCAAGCCTTGTGCCAAAGTGTTGTAAGGTGTTGTAATGCATTTTCACACTTTCCTAGGTTATCATCACTAATTTAACCCTTTTCTTATGTTAATTTGTCCCCTTAATGTGGCTGACTTAAGTGTGTTTCGGGAGGTAAGACTAATAAACATCATTAATCATCATTTTATTCTTGACCACCACTTGAATTTTCCCAAGTGGACTAGGTTGCCACCTTGGGTGACCTAGTCCCTTTTGGCTTAAAATTCAAAATTAAAATAATTTTCTAACTGGAATTTGCCTCCAAAACCCTAGTGTCGGCCTATCATGTGACATTTTTGGGAAATTAGGGCATATCTTGTATAAATAAGGGTTTTCACCTTCATTTCCCCCCCTAAGATCATTTTCATCTTCACAATCACTCTTGCACATAAGATTCCCAAGCAAACAACCAAGCACAAAGGAATCTCAAGCAACCTCCATTGGAGCTGGTTCTTGCATGTTGCAGACTTCAACAAGTAAAGGTTTGGCGAGTATTTACATTGTTCATCATTCAACCATCTTTCCTTTCATTGTTTCTCATTTGGATTTAAGTTACCATCAAAGGGGTTTGACTTAGGAAAACCCCTATTCCGTAACCCCAACATTCTCTTTGTCTTTGCATGTGTTTTGCAAGTTGTACTCAAATTTGGCAAGGTTCAAAGTGTTGGGAAAGGTGCAATCATTCCATTCAAGTCAACTCAAGACACCAAACCCTAGGAGGAGAAAAAGGATAAGTTGCAAGTCATTTTTTGGAGATTCAGACACAAAATTCTATAAAAAAGGAAAGTATAGGTGGGGACCCATAGAATCAAACCTTTAGGCTTCCAAAAGTACTAGGAGGACTAGGTCACCATCAATGGTGACCTTGTCCTTGTATCGGGCTTGAAAAAGGGTTTTTGTATTTTTGGGTACCCTTTTCCTCGAAACCCAATCTGAAAAAGTTTCTTGACAGAAGGACTAGGTTGCCCATTCTGGCATAAGTGTCCCTTTGCACATTTCAGGTAGATTCCAAAACATTTTGGGGCTTCTCATCTACAAATCTCCATTTCCAGGTGCACCATCTCTGCATTTTTTAGTTTACTTTCAGATTGCATACATTTAGGGAATATAGTTTAGATTGCATTTAGTTTACATTTGATTCATTTACATTTCTTAGTTAGATTAGTTTCATTTCATTTCTAGCATTCAACAAAATTTAACACATACAACACAACCCTAATCAACCTATCCTTCCTTTGAATGCAACCTCCAAAAATAACCATATCAACAAAGTGGAAAGAGTGCCATTCCTACACCAAGTGCTCTTAGGTGAAAAACCCTAGGGGCCTAGTAAAGGGAATCTTATTTCCCTTGTTAGAATATCCATTTTTGGTGGTTCATTTTGGTGAACCCGACCGTAGATCACTTGTTAAATTTTTGATTTTGCATCTCAGCTTAGGAAATAGCTTGCATTGCATTGTTTGCATCCTAGGGTTTGTAAAAAAGTGCATTAGTAAAAGTTCATGCTAGATTGCACTTTGCATTACATTTTTTATTAAGAAAGTACAAAAATATTTGCATTTCCATTCTCTGTCTACATCATAAAATCATAAAAAGCATAAAAACTAGTTAAAATCTTTGAAAATTATCAAAAACAACACTATTGGGACTAAGTTGCCACACTGGGCGACCTAGTCCTCTTGCACCATTCACTCTGTAATTTCTGGCAATTTTAAAGTATTATCCGCATTTCAGTTATCTGGTTTTGCATTTTTGTTTTTTGTTCAAAAATTTATTTACAAGTAGTTTAGTCTCTTTTGTTTACATTGCATTAGTATCCACCCCACCCTTAGGGAACCTTGCATGAGCATTTGGATTTCTCTTGCTGATACTGTTGTGAGATGAATCTCTAGACTCATGGCATCTAATGACAACACTATTTTTGTAGATCTTGGGATTTCTCAGACTTCTACTCCTAGTATTGACAATAGTGCACTAGGATTAGAGACCATCCTTAGCAACTCTTTGCACCTAGGAGATACACATGGTGACCACAAAAATGATGACCTGCCAAATGACAAGATATTCCACATACATGCTAATTTGGATGACCTTCAACATGAACTAAGACTTGAGAACATATCTGGCATCGCCATCCTCGCCATAGAGAATCTTCACCGCCTGCTTGACCAAGATGATGGTCTAGGTGTTATGAAGAAGATAGAAAAAATATACCGAAAAAATGCCTCTTCTACACCTAGGGTATCTCACTCACCCACCCCTATTGTTGGCCAAGGAGGACCTTCCACCCCTCCCCCCTCAACCATATCTTCCATCCCCACTTATGCATCTCCTAGTGTGACAACAACTGTGCAACTGATTAGTAATGTGGTACCTTCCCTCAACATTCCTACTAGTGTTCCTACTTCCCTTGTGGCCTCACATCCCTTAACCTCTCCCACCATCCCTACTATTACCATCCCTTCCACTTCCCCTTCCACCACCTTCACCCATCACCACTTTCCCTTTCATCTCATACCACTTACACTGATCCCCTTATTACACAACTTTTTCACATCGTGATTTGTCATCTCCATGCAACAACAAATCTCCACTATCAACCAAAGTCAACATGCTTCACCTACCCACTACGTTTTTAGCAATCCATTATCCCTAGATATCCTACACACCCCCTTGCCACAACGAGTAGAAACTCCTAGATTCAAGAAGTATGTAGGGAAGGGTGACCCTTCTAATCATGTAAATGCCTATATTGCCTTATGTAGTGACTTTGTTCTTGATGACAAGTTGCTAGCTAAACTATTTCCTAGGACCCTCAAAGATGTTGCCTTGGATTGGTTTTCATCCGTACCCAATAATTCTATTAGTTCCTTCAATGAATTGGTGGATGCCTTCATCAACCAATTCCAAGTCCACATGACCCCTAAGAAAACCTTGGCCGATCTCACGAGATGCAAGCAAGACACTAACGAGAAGATAACGAACTTTAACTCTCGTTATTAGGTGATTTATTCCTTAATCGATGTCAAGATACCTGATACCCATCTGCAAAAGATGTTCACTGAAAACCTATTAACACCTTTCCAAGACAAGCTCACCCTCATGAAGTTCCCTTCCTTCATGCACTTGTGCCAAGCGCTCTATGATTATCACAACTCCACTGGTAGTTGTGATATGAGATCCACTTCTAGTAGAGTTGAGAAGTCTGACCCTTCCACCCAACCTAACTCTCAACCATTTTGAAAACCAACCAAATGATTGGGAAAGGTATAATCATTCCATTCACTTTGAGTCAACTCAAGACACCAAACCCTAGGAGGAGCAAAAGGACAAGTTGAAGGTCATTTTTTTGAGATTTGGACATGAGCTTCTATAGAAAAGGAAAGTACAGGTGGGGACCCACAAAATCAGACCTTCAGGCTTTCAAAAGTACCAAGAGGACTAGGTCACCATAATTGGTGACCTTGTCCCTGTACCAGGCTTGAAAAAGGGTTTTTTATTTCTAGGTACCCTTTTCCTCGAAACCCAATTTGACAAAGTTTCTTGACAGAAAAACTAGGTCGTCCATTCTGGAGTAAGTGTCCCTTTGCACATTTCAGGTAGATTCTAGAATATTCTAGGGCTTCTCATCTACAAATCTCCATTTCTAGGCACACCATCTCTGCATTTTCCAGTTTACTTTCAGATTTAATACATTTAGGGCATACAATTTAGATTGCATTTAGTTTACATTTGCTTCATTTACATTTCTTAGTTAGATTAGTTTCATTTTATTTCCAACATTCAACCACATTTAACACATACAACACAACCCTAATCAGTCCCTCCTTCCTTTGAATGCAACCACCAAAAATAACCATATCAACAAAGTGGAAAGAGTGCCATTCCTACACCGAGTGCTCCTAGGTGAAAAACCCTAGGGGCCTAGTAAAGGGAATCCTCTTTCCCTTGTTAGAATGTCCATTTTTGGTGGTTCAGATACTATCACACTTCTATGATCTAATGATAATAAGAAATTGGACTCTAAATCTATGTTGAGACTCAAGTAAGTAGTGGGATTCAATTATCTATCTAGTATATTCAAGTGAGAATATTTTTTCTATAGGATATATGGGCAGTTTATAAGGTTTTCTAGTGAAACCTTCCATAATCATGTAGGAAAATTTAGGGAATTGTATAAACCAACTTCCTTTCTCTCCAAATGTTGCTTGTGCTTCAAGTGATAGTATTTTGGTTTTATCCCCTTCCATGGTTCTAACCAACCACATGGAAAAAAAATCATCCACCCTCTTGTAATTTTCCAAGATTTTTTTTGTAGTTGAGGATAATGATAATAGACTAACACCTTTCTTGGGCCTCCACCTAATACTCCAACTTTATCCTAACCATCAAAGGTGTCCTTTGATACTAATGCATATACTAAATAGGATTTCATATAAAAAAAGTATGCTCATGAAAGTTGATAGTTTGGCTAAATAGGCTAATACTAATGAACCTAGGCCAATGTAGCATTTATTGGCCTAATTGAATCATCTCAATGTATAAATACATTTAGCTTTCAAATATAACATAATGTGGTATTCCACATACCCTACTCAACAATGTTACCATGTCTTAAATTTAATTGATGAAATCACTTATGTACAATGTCTTCGATAACTTGGATAATGATTTGTAAGGGTTCTTGATCCATTTGATATTAATCATTATCCTAGAATGTTCATCGTATGCTTCTAATGCAAGTGGATCTTCAATAATTGTCACTCGAGTGTAGAAAGGGATATCAAATATTTTTCGGATTGCATCTTTGCTTGAGTCTACATAATTTTTTTTCTACCTTAATCTTTCTTGTTTCTTCATCAAAGTTTTGAGCCATGCATTCTAAAATGAGTTTTGGGCAATGCATAGCCACTAGGAATTTTGCATCTTTATCCAATCTATTGAATATGATTTGCTTGGTCCATGCAACTCTATCTGAACTCTTCAATATTTTATGGAGGTTTTTCATATTCAGAAACCTTAGGTCTATTCAATTATTTTTCCATAAGTAGGCTTAATTTGAAATGAAAATAAAATTCCTTTAAATTCCTCTTTCATATTCTTAATTCTTTGAGTCATTTATCTTGCAAGAATATGTAATACCTTCTATTAGTGAGTGCTAGGTTTTCTTGATGTTAATTATAGGGCTAGGTTTCTCTTGAATTATGCCCTAGATTACATTACATTCAATTCTAAAAGCAAGAAATGAGAAAATTATACCATTTTTTACCCAAAATTTATATATTTGAAATTTGAATATGTTGCTAGAGCATATTATTTGAAATCATTCATAAAATTATAGGTGTTTACATGAATACATACTTGGATTTTCAATTTTGTGAATCAAACCTCTATATTGGGTTAAAATATCTATGCACTTGTTTCTTCCGCTCTTCAAGCTCTGTTAATAATTTCTTTAGAAACAACTAAATCTCTAGATTATTATTTAAAAATTATCACCTAATAATTATTAGCTTGTCGAGAATTGTCTTTGTTATCACTTTGTGATGAAATGATCAAATTTAATTACTTTTATCGATATTAATTACTCTTAAATTACATGCATCAAATGCCCATATAGTGTTAGATAGACCTTTATGGTGATGGTGGGAGCATGTAAATTTTTTAATTACATCAATATATGTAAAAAAACTATGAACTAGAAATATAATGTTTCAATATATATCCGGTTCAAATGGAGGTGATATTCCACAAATGAGGGTTATTTTGAGTGATCTAGATATTCTATTGAAGGCCAAGTTCAAATGGGAAATCTTGATAGTGATGTCATTTAAATGGAAAAAAATGTCATCATTTTGGAAATGGTGGTATAACCGATCTTTTATATTTATGACATAAGCATGATTTCATGATGACATCATCAATGTATGATTGCAGGAATCTCAAGTGAGCTTGCTAATCATACTCAAAATGGTTAAGTTCATATGGAAGCAAATAATTTACAAGACTTAAGTGATGTCATCATGACATAAGCATTGTATAATTACACATAATCTCAATTGAATTGGCTCATTACATTATTTGAGAAAGATCAGGTTCAATAAGGGTTTGGATTCCACAAAAGGTTAAATTTGGTTAAAATCCATGCAAGAAAGTCCAAAAGATATGGATGAAACATCTTGTTAAGATTGGGTTTAGATGGAAGAGATTTATTTACAAATGGAATATTCACTAATATGCTTCTTTTATATATCCAAGTAAGAAGTTCACTTACAAGTGAACTTTGTGGAAAAACTTATTGAATTGACTATGTGGGGAAAGTTATGTGAACCAAATATTAGCTTGAAAAGTATAGTTCACTTGAGAGATGAATTTTTGCAAAAGATTAAATCGATTTTATAAACTCATTAGATCTGAAAATTACAACATATTAAAGATTGCATAAACACAAAAGAATAATGTTTTAACAATTGAAACTCCCTCAATTGTATTTGAACCCAACATATTCAACTACACCTATAAAGAGAAGTTTAGTTAGGCACTAATCTTTTGCATAGGTTAAAAATAAAGGATTTTACAGACCAACACAAGCGAATATTTAAAGAGAAAATAAAAAATAATATGATTAAAGCAATTCCAACATTGGGAGGAGACGGTCAACAAATGCAGCTGAAGAATAAATAATTGGAAGGGGCATTGGCTCACATTGGCGGGGCGCTTAAACATGATCAAAGTAGTCTTGGCCTCGATCCCAATCTACATGTTGTCTTGCTTGGAAGCCTCAAGAAAAACAGTAAGGCGCCTGGTGGGGGTGTAGCGTAAACTGCTTTGGGATGGTACGCAGGAGAAAAAACGCACCCCCCTGCTTGCTTGGGAGATAGTGACAAAATCAAAGGATGTTGGTGGTGCTAGTATCAAGGATGTGAATTTTCATAATAGAGCCTTTGGTGCAAAGCTTATGTGGCATCTCCTTTAAAATTCAGAGGCATTATGGAGCAAAATCCTCAGAGCCAAGTATCTCGATTCACAGGAGCCCAAAAGGATCCTTACCATAGCCAATCCACCGAGAGGTTCTTCCATTTGGAACTTTTTCACCAGCTCTAGGGAATTGATTTGTGAGCATCTCACTTGGCGCATTGGGGATGGCAGGAAAACTTCATTTTGGCATGACTCCTGGAACACGTATCCTGCCTTAAGTGATCTTCTTGAACTTGAAGATGCAATCAATCCGTGCAAGCTGGTCTATGGTGAATCTTTGAGAGGATATATAAACTCTTGGCATTCTGAGGGCTTATGGCTCTGGTCTTGGAAATCTTTCAATTTCCTGCAGGAACTTCAAAGAGTGACTTTGTTGAACATACTTTCTCAAATGCGGTTATTCATTTCTGAGTCTGTTGACTCAATCCTATGGTGTGTGGCGAAAACAGGAGAGTACTCGGTGAGGCTCGGCTACAAACTATTAAAGACAGAACTGGAGCCAAAGAAGTTATGTTTGGGCCACATGAAGGCAAAATAGACAAACAAAGTGATCTGCTGATCACAAAACAAACAATTACATAAAAGCCCCAAATTGCCTTAGAGAAGAAGAGGCAGGGCATCAATATATAGAGTTCCAGATTTACAAGTGAGTTATGGCACACAACCACAATGACCAATAACTCAACCATAATACTAAATGCAACCATAATACTAAATGCAAAAACAACTAAGTCAAGAAACACAACTACAATGTTTAATGAGTCCAATGGGCATTACAGATATGTCAAGAAAGGCTACTGCACATGTTGAAAACTTTGAAGGCTGATAATTGTTGTCATTCTCCCCCATAATGACCATTGGAAAGAACATGAAGTAGATCTCTAAGCTGTTGGAACCTTTCACGAGCTAGGGGCTTCGCGAAGATATCTGCTATCTGATCATTTGTACTACAGTACATAATCTCGATCAATCCTTGTTGAACCAACTCTCTGATGAAGTGATGTTGAATCTCAATATGTTTGATTCTGCTATGAAACACGAAATTCTTAGTCATTGGGATAGTACTTTTGTTGTCACAATACAACAAAGTAGGTCCAAAATCCTCCAATAGTCGTCTCAACCACACTGCTTGGCATGCTGCAAATGTTGCAACTTTATACTCTACCTCTGCTGTAGAAAGTGATACGGTAGGTTGTTTCTTGGACTTCCAAGAGAATACTGCAGAACCAAGACTAAAAGTATAACCTGAAGTAGACTTTCGATCATCTATGGAACTTGCCCAAACTGAATTTGTATAGCCAATCAACTTACTATCATCCGAATGCTGAAATCTAAGACCATAACTCAATGTCCCTTTGACATATCGAAGAATTCTCTTAGCTGCATTCCAATGTGTTTGCTTAGGTTCTAACATGAACCTAGATACCAAGCTCACTGCATATGTGATATCTGGTTGAGTAGTAGTTAAGTAGATTAAACTACCAATCAACTGTCTGTATATAGTGGGGTCCACTAAATCTGACACATCCAAGTTAGACAACTTAAGTCCAACTTCTATGGGTGTTGCAACTGGTTTGCAACTATTCATCTGAAATTTCTGTAGGATGTCTGGAGCATATTTTTTTTGAGACATAAATATTCCATCATTGTTTTGCCATACTTCTATACCAAGAAAATAGTGCATCTGTCCCAAATCTGTCATCTCAAATTCAGCAATCATAGCTGCTCTAAACTCTGCAAATAAAGTTGGATTATTCCCAGTGTAGATAAGATCATCAACATAGAGAACTAAGAAAAAAAATCCTTAGCCGAGATCCTAATATAGAGATTTGGATCCGATTGACTTCTTGAGAAACCTTTCTGCTGTAGGTATGAGTCTATCTTTGAATACCATGCTCTTGGTGCTTGCTTAAGACCATACAAGCTCTTCTTTAATCTGTAAACATAATGCTCTTTAGAAGGTATTTCAAAACCTCTAGGTTGAGAAACATACACTTCCTCATCAATATATCCATTCAAAAAAGCACTCTTTACATCCATTTGATAAACTATCCAACTCTGCTGAGCTGCCAAAGCCAAAACCAATTTGATAGTATCCATTCATGCTACAGATGCAAATGTTTCAGTGTAATCAATACCTTCTTGTTGAGTGTATCCTTTGGCTACCAATCTAGCCTTATGCTTATCAACGCTTCCATCAGATTTATACTTAGTTTTATACACCCATCTTGTACCAACAATTTCCTTACCAGGAGGTAGCTGAACCAAATCCCATGTGTCATTCCTTTCAATTGTTTCTATCTCACTATGCATTGCTTCAACCCACTCTTTTTTTTTTTGAGCTTGTTCAAATTTTTGTGGTTCATTACTTTCCATGATTTGAGTCATCAAAGCATAATTCACTTTTGCTTGTGATCTTGTTGTCATTTTCTCAAAATTGGAATCCAATATAAGAGTAGATGGATGATTCTATTCTATCCTTCTTTGATATTTTTGATACTTTCTTGCTCCTGTACTAGAAGATTCAGGTTCATTTTCATCTTCTTCTTCTTCTTCAACCTCATCAATCATTATCTCTTTTCCCTTTATTTCATTATCCTTGTTATATTCTGCTACTTCATTGAATACCACATCTCTACTTATAACAAGCTTCTTTCCTATTGGGTCATACAATCTATATGCTTTATTTTGTGATCCATACCCAATAAAAATTCATTTTAGGCCTTTATCATCTAACTTAGACCTTTTTTCTTTTGGTATGTGTGCATAAGCAACACAACCAAATACTCTCAAGTGATTAACACTTGGCTTTATCCCAGACCATGCTTGTTCAGGAGTCATTCCTTTGACTGCTTTTGTAGGACTTCTATTTAGAAGATATATTGTTGTGCATACTGCTTCTGCCCAATAACTTTTATCTAAGTTCTTCTCTTTCATTATGCTCCTTGCCATTTCAACAATTGCCCTATTCTTCCTTTCAACAACTCCATTTTGTTGTGGAGTGTAGGAAGTAGTGAACTCTCTCTTGATTCCATGATTTTTGCAAAAATCTAGAAACTGATTTGATTTGTACTCACCTCCATTGTCTGACCTTTTCACTTTGATGTACTTACCACTTTGTTTTTCAGCCAACCTCTTGAATTCTACAAATTTCTCAAACACTTCTGATTTTGAAACCAAACAATATACCCAAGTTTTCCTTGAGTAATCATCAATGAAGGTTAGAAAATACTTTGATTTATTCAAAGAAGGTGTTTCCATAGGACCACACAAATCCGTATGGATTATCTCAAGACGATGCTTAGCTCTAATGGATTTACCAATTGGAAAGCTAACTCTGTGTTGTTTGCCGACAACACATTCTTCACACACTTCTTTTGTATTTTCAATGAAAGGTAGACCTTCAACCATTTTGAATCTCTTGAGTAAGATTAACCCACTAAAACTGAGATGACCATATCTTTGGTGCCAAATTTTACTTTCATTCATTTCACTAGACCTCAATGCTTGGTTTCCATGAGTGAAATGAAGAGGAAACATCCTATCACCTGTCATCCTTGCTCTTGCAATAACTGCATTCCTTTTTAACTTGTCTCTTATTATGCATTCATTCTTATCAAAAGTCACTTGATAATTTTGTTCTAGCATTTGTCCAACAGACAACAAATTCTTTTTGAGGGCTGGAACCAATAGTGTTTCATTGATATGTTTAACTTCACCATATTCTATTGTAACTGCAATTGTACCTTTACCTTTGCTTCCATGAGATTGATTATCTCCTAGTACTACTGTACTTTGATGTTTTTCATCCAAATTGACAAATAAATGCTTGTTAGATGTCATATGTGAAGAACATCCAGAATCAATATACCATACATTATTTTCACTAGCATTTGCATTAAAGCAAGAAATAATTTTTTGTTGTTTATTTTCAACAATACTATGAGCATTTCCTTTTCCTGTTTCACCTTGTTTAATCCAACATTCTGATGCATAGTGTCCAAACTTATTGCAATGAAAGCATTGGACATTCTTTTTATCATAGTCTCCCCCATTGTTTCTACCTCTTCCTCTTCCTGTTCCTCTGAAGTTGCTACTTCTTCCTCTAAAACTATTACCTCTTCCTCTAAAATTGCTAGATTCACCTTTGTATTCACTTTTATTTTGATTCCTAAAAAATGTGTTTCTTTTTCCTCTTATGCTTGCTTTGGAGGAAAATGCTTGTTCTAAACCTTCTTCATTACTTTTCATCCTTTCTTCAGCACTTAACAATATTCCACTTAGTTCATCTATGTGCATAGTTGTGAGATCTTTGAAAATTTCAATAGTAGAAACCACACCATCAAATTTAGAAATCAAACTCCTTAAAATTTTCTCAATGACATGCTTGTCATCTACATCTTCTCCTAAAACTTTCATTTGACTCACTAGACCTTCTACCTTTGTTAGAAATTCATTCACAGATTCACTAGTAGTCATCTTTACATTTTTAAAAGTTTTTCTCATTGTCTGTAATTTTGCAGTTTGTGCACCTTGATATGCATTATTCAGTATTTGCCATGCTTGCTGAGAATGACTAGCACCACTTATCTTAGGAAAAATTGCTTGATTAATTGCACCTTAAACCAGAAATAAGGCTTCATCATCCTTCTTTACATTTGTTTTGTATTCTCTTTTTTGTTGATCATTTAATGCATTAAAAGCATTTGTATCTAATTCTACATACCCTACTTGTATAATTTCTCACAAATCTTTGGATTTGAGTAGGGTTTGCATCCTAGTACACCAATATGTAAAGTTGTCTCCTTCAAATACAGGAATTAACATGTTAGACATAACATTTCCTGTCATATTTGCCATAAAAAAGACGAGCATAAAGACACAAAAGTTCAACTCAAGTTCTAGAGAGATCTTTGCAAACAGATACTCCCCCTTGTCCTTTCAAATAGGACCCGCACACAAAAATATTTTTATATTATATTGATTTTTCGAGATTAAATTCGGATAATTTTTTTTTTTTCAACAGGAAAAAATTAATGCTGCAGCCTGCATGCGTCTTCACACGGATCTTCTTTCAGGAACCTTCTTTCAACCTGCAGAGACAAAAAGAACACATACAACAGTTTAACAGTTTCTTTTGACTGCAATCTTCAATCAACACTCTTTGAACTCCAGTCCAGCTATCTTCTATCTTCCTCCACCAAAATAAACTGCACTCTGATCTCTATTGGATCTTCTACAATGACTGGTGAATTTCTCTTGAATTGGCTCTGATACCAGATGAAGGCAAAATAGACAAACAAAGTGATTTGCTGATCACAAAACAAGCAATTACATAAAAACCCCAAATTGCCTTAGAAAAGAAGAGGCAGGGCATCAATATATAGAGTTCCAGATTTACAAGTGAGTTATGGCACACAACCACAATGATCAATAACTCAACCATAATACTAAATGCAAAAACAACTAAATCAAGAAATGCAATTACAATGTTTAATGAGCCCAATGGACATTACAGATATGTCAAGAAAGACTGCTGCACATGTTGAAGACTTTGAAAACTGATAATTGCTGTCACCACATTGTACTTCCTAAGACAGGCACGTTTGCTTGGGTGGCTCTTCATGGGCACATTTTAACGGGTGATAGGCTGGGTAAATTTGGTGTCCATGGCCCGCATTGGTGTGTGTTGTGTAGGCAGAACTCTGAAGATGATCATCATTTTCTGCTACATTGTGAGGTGGCACAGGTGGTTTGGCATAAATTTTGTAGTCTATTAGACTGGGCGGGGCCACTTACGAACAACCTAACCTCCCTGTTTGAATTGTGGCCTACCTTATATGTTGGTTCAGCTCTAGGGGGCTTGTGGTGTGAGATCCCGGTGATGGCAATCTAGCAACTCTGGAAGGAGTGCAATACAAGGATCTTTAAAGAGAAAGCTTCCTCCCTGGAAAGCATCCTTAACAAAGTCGAAGTTGGGATTAGCGAGCACCTCAATGCTCAACTGAGGAAAGGCAATTTCAATTATTTTTGACCTGGGACAATAAAATGCTGGCAAGATGGAAATTGGTGAAACTACCTAGCAACGTGCTTTGCAAGAACATTAGGGTAAGGCCCAAGTACAAGTGGATC
Organism: Sequoiadendron giganteum; assembly: GCA_007115665.2. NCBI lineage: Eukaryota > Viridiplantae > Streptophyta > Pinopsida > Cupressales > Cupressaceae > Sequoiadendron > Sequoiadendron giganteum. The sequence goes on from CM021101.1 coordinate 817,098,592, forward strand.
CTCCCCCCCAAAGGAAGGCTAAAATTGAGCTTTGATGGGGCCTAGCAAGGGAACCCAAGCCCTTCTGGGTCAGGCTTTATCGTGCGCAACGAGCAAGGCCAGTTGGTGGCTGCAGCATCACTAAAACTCCCAGTTGGCACGAACACGGTTGCAGAGTGCATCGCTTTGTTGGAAGGGATAAATTTTTGCATTACAAAGAAATGGAATTCATTGGATATTGAAGGTGACTCAATTGTTGTAATCAGATCAGTGTGGTCTAATCACATGCCAAGTTGGCACCTAAACTGTGGGTTGAGGAGATAAATCAAGCTCTCAGGAATATCTGAGATTACCGTCTTTCACATGTGTATAGGGAAGCGAACTTCGCCGCAATTTTTTTTGTCATTAGTTGGGGTCAATCAATCCGGAAAAAGGATCATCTTAATTGATTCGCATAGGTGGCCAGACTTCGAAAAGATCCTCAAAGCCGACCTCTCAGGCTTGGTTTGACTGCATGTACCGCCAAATTGAATGGTCGGTCTCTTTGGTACAACTCGTGGCTCTTGGTGGACAACTTTCGTGCGGTCAAGTTGTCTACTCCCTCTATGTCACCCTGGAGCTTCCCCTCATGATCTATGGTGAAAAGTAGTAGTCAATCTCAATCTTTGTGGGGAACATGCCGTAGTAAGGGTTATTGGCTAGGCTTCTATAAAATATTACCCTCCTCTCCAGTAATCTGCAGGTGAAGATGGAGGTTCTAGCGTTGTGCAGATGCTATAGGCTCTCAGTTGATAGGGGTCAGATGGTTGAGGCGGCCCTGGAAACATATGAAGTTCAGCTGGGTCGCCTCTTCAAAACTGATTCTAAGGAGGATATTGCTGCTCTAAAGCAAATTGTAGGGGAGATGTGGCTTAAGGGTGATCATGTCCATGATGGCTTCATGCTAGGCCTAGTTATCTCCAACATTTTTAGGTCTGTGTGCAAAAGGAGTGTGGGCAAGAAATTTGAGCAACATGTAATGGATCAGCATGTGGAGGTGGCCCTCAAAACTATCAAAGCACTAGAGAAATGGCCTAAGAAAGGGATTATGTGTGGAATTGTGGAAGCGGAGATGGTCCAGAAGTGCAAAGAAGTTATGAATGCTGTGGTGGCCATCAAAGATGCTTTAGTTGCAAAGAACCTTCAGCTCTTCCTCGACCACGTTATTGAGAACAACCCTGCTCTTCAACGCTTCTAGATCACTCGGCTGGCGGAGCTAGGTGCCGACATCATTGCTTTGGTGGAATCTTGAGATATTGCTTTCTGACTTTGTTTTGCAGGGCTCTTTTTGGCGTTGGTTTTCCTGACATAATTTTTTGTTGTAGGGGATAGATATGTTGCTTGGCTGGCTTTTTTGAATGTTACAGCCTCTATGGATGCTTCTATGTACGGGATAGATTTGATTGTAACAACCTCTATGGATGCTTCTATGTACGGGATAGATTTGATTGTAACAACCTCTATGGAAGTTTCTATGTACCTTTTTTTCTATCAATGAAGAGTGTCATCCTCTCTAGTGGCAATTTGCTTAAAAAAATAAAATGATTAAAGCAATAAAGAATTAAGGGAAAAATCATGTGAACTAATTATGCAAAAAAATCTTAGCGAACTAGTTTTAAGCTAGATGGGCATAAAAACCCACAAGCACTTAATTTGCACATCTTATTAGATATGGATAAAATTCAAAAGGTAATCCCTATTATTTTTTAATGCTCTATTGATTTAAAATGAGACTCAACAAGAGGCATACCAAAATTTGCAACTTAGGAATTTTGAGAAATTTTACCTTAGACCTTCAACATAAGCAAAAGAAAAAATAAAAATGGGGTCCTCATTTTTCAAGGAATAAAATTGGGCATGTTGTGAGACCACAAATTAGTACCCTATAAACTTGTGGAGTTTTTATGCATTCTAGAAAAATTTAGAAAAAATGAGGTCCTCATTTTTCAAGGAATAAAATTGGGCATGTTGTGAGACCACAAATTAGTACCCTATAAACTTGTGGAGTTTTTATGCGTTCTAGAAAAAATTCTTATTGCTTTCTTGCTCTTGCATCACATACTTCTATACTCTCGCTTCTTGCAATCTATATTTCTCATAAGTGCTTATATATGAATTATATTAGGATCAAATAAGTGAACTAAAACTCCAACGAGGTGTCCAATTTATCCAAAATCATATCTTCTTTTGGGGACATATCATATATTAACCTAGGAAATGTGGATATGAAAGGATTTTTGTGGAGAATTTACATTGATGATGTATAAACTTGCACTAAGTACATAATTGATAGTAGGATTTTACAAATGACTACATTTACCACATCTTCTCAATCACTTGATCTTGTCATTAACCATGAAAAATAACATAACACACAAACCAAAAATATTTTCAGCCTTGCTAATGAGGTACTCTTGGACATCACTTCAAAGAGTATTAAGGGGGATTTTTAGATTCCTCATCATGTAATATATTTTACATTTATTAGTGATGAATCCATGTAAATTTTTAATTTGGATCTTAATATTTGTTAAAATATTATTTATAAAAATTGGTTAACAAAACAAGGAATTTCTTCTTTAAATTTTCCCAAAGTGTTCTATTGGAGTGAATTTCAGATTAAAACCAATAATTTGGTTACTTTATTAAATGTAATACTTGGGAAAATGAGTGGTAAGAGTTCCAATATTGGATGTTTAAATTCATTGTTGTAACTTTTGAAAATAAAGAAAAAATAGATTGGGCAACTCTCATCAGTGTTTCATGTCACAAGTATTCAAAATTATAAGATGGTCAAGAGTAAACATTAAAGGAAATCAGTTTATATAAAACCAATGTTCCTATATGACTTGACATTACTATTAATAAAAGTAAAATATTCTCCAAGCTATTGGTGAATGAATTTTCAACCATTTCAACATTATTGGACCACCCACACCATACAAAAAAGGCCAAGGTCAACTCCTCAATTTATAGTGACACTCAAGTTTTAAGGATAGAAAAAAATTTCTACTTCAATACTAGATAAAGATGAGAGATCTTCAACCTTCATTGTGTTACTTATCAAAAGTTAACTTGGGGGTTTAAACCAAGCAACTAAATATTGATTTTTTTTAGTTCTAGTTGTTATAACCATTATGCCACGTATGAACAAATATTGTCGAACTAAGAAACAACTAAAAGAATAGATATGTTATTTGAATTCTTATGCTAGGAACTTAACAATGAAAGGAAGAAAATTATGCAAAAAAAATTCCTACACTAACCTTTTAGGAGAGATATGTACAAAAATAATGATCTTTATAGTTACAAAAAAGAATAACACAACAATAATATACCATAGTTTTATATAAATTATATTTCGAGAGAAACCCTCCACAATTTACAACATGAACAATTGTATTATTAGTATCAAAGGTTACAATACAAGAGTATCACTGACATACAACTCAAGTAATCCTAGTTGCATAACAATACTTGTAAATCAACCATTCATACACCATCCCAATCATCCAATTTATAGGTATTATCAAATCACAAGCCTATTCCAAAATCAAGTATGAATTCCATGAGCTCGAGAGTGGTTCCTAAAATGGCACAAATTCTAATACCCAATTTGGTTGTAGTCTTCAAGGCTATTTTTAGAAGATGCTCTTACAACTATCAGAATATGTCATAGAAATTGTCATATGTAACTCCTTGATTTGAACTCTTATTTTGGTACATTAAAACCCATTAATATATGCTTTATATACAAGGTAATTTTGATGAAATTCAGATGGTCAATTCTAAGAAATATCAGAAATCTATTGTTTGATATTTTCTACATTTTAATAATCTACATTTTTTAAGGCCTTTGGAATGTCATTGGCCCTCAAATGGTTCAAAATTTTATTTAATATTCAACTAATATCTTATTATAGCTCTACTTAAACCTTTTAGAGTTATTTACAATCCATCCAAGAATTTTGATTCAGTGATACCTTTAAGAAATCCCCCTAAAATTTATATAAAATCTCGATAAATCCTATAAAGTTTGAATATATATATATATATATATATATATATACAATTGTTTTTTGTCTATTTTTAGAAAAGAGATAATGGAAATTCTTTTCAAATTCATCAATAGTGTTGAATTTTGCTGGAAAGTTATAGATGTATTAGAAAAAATAAAATATTTAAGTTGGTGAATTTTTTTTTATTAGAAAAAACAAATATTCTAGTTACAAATTATCTATGTATTAGAAAAATAAAATATTTGAGTTGGTGAATTATCTATGTAGTAGAAAAAAATATTTTAATTAGTGTTTTGTCTAACATTTTAAAATATTTATAATGTGGATAGTGAAGATATTTATTTTTATTCAGAATTATTTAATGCTCATATGAGTAAGAATTAAATAATAATTAATTAAAGCATACTATGAACATCCTGCATATTGTGATTGAAACAAATTATAAAGAAGTGTAAGCAAGCCCCACAAATTCAAATAATTATGGCTATAACTAGTAAGAGAATTGAGCATTATGCGGTAACAAGTTAGTGTCATCTCTGTAAGGAAACTCAGGTGCGGAAACAGCTTCCTACACTAATCTCTTAAGGAAAGTATGGTGCAAATTCGTTTTAAACCCTTCCAATTTCAGATTCGTTAATCTACTTAACAAAGATATTGCAGCAATATACCATACATACAGAAAATGAAGAATGACACAATGATTTACCCTGGGGAAAACCTTTCGGTAAAAAACCCCAGCACTCCAAAACCTGCACAATGTATTATCTTCAACACAACGGTTACAACACACTTGCAATGCAAGTTCTTTCAGGAGATTTCCAACTCTTGAAGACAAAATGCGGCAGCATGAAAAAACGTTCCAACAATACACTCACATCACAAATCTTCGCAACCCTAAAAAATGCTTATATCATGCGCTTCCCTTTTAGGGCAACTTCCGAAGATAACTGTATTAGGGTTTTACCATTCTCCGAGAAAATAGGAACTCGAAAATTTTTTTCGGGGCGATGCCCCGAACCCCACTATCGTGGAAGAGTGTACAGTACTCAACTTTATCACTTGCACATGTCTTCACCTGTCATTGAATCTTCCAGACATAGCTCTCTACGTGTCATAGGAATCCGTCATAACCGTTTCAGCCATGATCTCCTTACACACAATTCAAGATGCCGACACATTAAGTGGAGTGACACATCAACATGCAAACTAGACATGTACACTCACACTTAATTACATTATTTGCAAGAAATACATTTTACAAAACAAATAATAAGAATAGGAATTATCCAAGGTTGAGACACCTTATTCCTAACAATCTCTCATGATATGGTGATTCAAAGATTATTGGCATCCCTTGTTTATTAATATTTGTTAGTTAACAAATATTTTTCTAACCTTGTGGTTTACTCACAAAGTAAGTCCATGGAAACAACTTATGTTGTGTATTAGTTTTATCTTAAGGTTACAATGCTATTGATTAAATGAATTGTATCACACTAAAATTTCATACCTTTTATAGTGATTGATCCATGTATGCAAAGTTATCTAGTAATTTAACCTATTTTTTTGGTATATTTAAGATAAGGGTAGTTGTGGTTGTAGCTTTATGTTGTGAATCTATGGATTAAACTTGTTAAATGAATGAATGATCACATTATTACCAATATATTTATTTATACAATTGTTGACTAGAGGCCTAGAAGCTTTCTAATTTGTATTTGTCATAGATTGTGGAAATTTACTATTTCTTTAATTAATAAGTTCTATTAATTCAAAATATACAAAAAAGAGGATGCCCTATCATGAAGTTTAAGAGAAATGCATAGCTGACATTGGGTCCATTGTATATTGATAAGTAATGAAATGGGGTTTTGAGCATTATCATGGAGTCATAGTTAACCCTGTAGGTATAGGATTTTCCTCAACTCCTCACTATATCTTTTCCCTCAATTCACCCACATCTAAGAATAATTTTTTTAAAGCTAGGCCACCCCAATTGAGAGTCAAGTAGTGGGGAATAGTGCAATGAGACCCTCTCCCTCCTCATCTAGTGTATCCCTCATACATTGGATTCACCTCCATTATCATTAATTATGTAGGATAAGTCAAACATCTCTATAAGAAACTATCACCCCAAGTAGGAATAATATAACTTCAATCACAAATTTGGCCTTACCCATAATATAACAAAATAATTGATCTTTATGGCAAAAGAGAATAATGGAAAGCTTCACAAGAATCCATTGCTAAACCCTCATGATCTACCTTGATGACACATTTGCTAGCATAGAATTGGTCAAAACCTCACAACGAAAAGATGCCACTGACATCTCATGAGCCAAGATCCTCTTCAAAGGCATCAATTATTAAAGATAACTTATCATCTAAAAAATAATTACCTTAAAAATTAGAGATTTTTCTAGTATTTTTGTCAATCCCATTTCAAGAATTATGTCTATAATAAAAAAAATAAAATAGGGATAATGCCACTTGATAGGTTATTATGTGGAAAACAATCTAGAACCCCATTGTTGACAATGCATTAGATAACGGTTTCCACTTGTGTAAATTATCTAGAAATAGATTTTTTCTTAGTTTGGTAATATCAAACTTACCAATATTTTCTCATGTTAATTTATTTAAACAAATCCAAACTTGTCTACTAAGCCAAATTTTTGTTATTGCAATCTTCATAAGAAAAGTAAAACAAAAATACATACCACTATGTACAACAATGACAATGAAAACAACCTCATTTTAGAAGAAACTCAATCCTTGAAGGTGAAGTAGTTAATACATAATAATTAAAGAATGATTTGTTATGCTGCAACATTAATACATTAATATTAGTAATTTATTATCCAAGAGGTAATAACAACTAGATTATAATTTTTTTAAATATTTATAGTAAGAGGGTAAAAATATTAATCTATTTTCTCAAATCATAACATATTCATGGACATATTAAAAAACATTTATTTCAAAAAAATCAAAGATATTAATAACTTTTATCTTCAATATTGAACAAATAAATGAAATGCGAGCATTTATTGAAAATTGAAGTTTACAATATGCGAGGACATAATAATAGTGTCATACATTTGATGGAATTGGTGACAATTGTTGGTAGGTTATATTTTAATTATCACTTCTCTTCTCAAGTCAATTCATTCTAATCAAATATCAAAAACGACATATTAGGAACATAAACCTTTAAAATTATCCAATGCACATTAAATATTCTAATATTTTATTATGGATGCGAATGAGTGAATTCAATGAAGTTGCATTCCATCATTCATCTTTTTCTAATACAAGTATATATTTAAATTAGGTTGTAATATTAAAAATTTATAAATTATAAATTGACTAAGACTTTTAAGTGGTTAGAAGCAAGATTGTACCATAGGTCTAGAAAGAAATAGCTAGTAGAAAAAGTCTTTAAGAGTAATGACATTAATCATGGCAGCTATATACATAGAAGGTAATCAATATTTAAATTTATATCTCAATTTTATATTAAATATTAAAATCAGCTATATTTTTAAAATTTTATATGGTTATGCAAAGTATATAACAATATGATAAACACTTCTTTTTGTATGGCTATGTAGGATGTCATTTGCTTCTACTTTATTGGCCTCATTACTATCCAAACCTAGTGGTTTCTTGTATATATAATGCAAATTTCTATGGAAAATTAATTATTGATATTATGGATGGCCATTAGTTGACTTTTCCATGCAAACGTTGTTTGTTAATAGTCCAGTTAAGGACTATAGTGAAATAATCATTCAACATCACTGGAGAGAGGAATAAGAAATATTTTATAATACAAAGTCATAGATAAAGACTTCTACAACTTAAACTTCAAACTCTACAGTGAAATTTTTTGTATGTTTAAAATTTTGATAAATGTAACAATTATTACTTGTTAAAGTGAACACATAAATTAATTTTAATCTAGGAACTCATGCGATGAATCTAGATTGTATTTTAATTTTTCATATTGTTATAGTACATATGATGATTGTTAATTGAGTGTTTTCATCTTAATTTATTCTTGATATTTTTTAGACAAATGCATTTAAGATATCTTTTTATTTTGATATAATATTATTTACAATATATAATATAACTAGTTTTACCTATCAAGTAATTAAATGGTAATTTTTTTTAAGATTTTCATTTTTTAAAGCATGTAATAATTATCTTTATATAAATTTTAATTCATTAGTGATAGGTGCCTCTTTAAAATACATAATAATGTACGTTGATATGATAGAACACATAAAATATTTTGTTAACTTATCTTTACATGATATTGATGATAAAACCATGTAATTTTAATAATGTTTTTGCTAAGGTAAGAAAGGTTTTGAAAGGACCAAGAAGCTTGTAAAAAGTGAAGAAAAGGAAAACTTCCAAACACTTAAGCCACAAACTTGTCAATGGTGCAAGCAATGAAACACACAAATAGAAGAGATACAATGGAAACACCACAATACAACAATAAACTGTCAACCAACACCTGACCACCAAAAAACCAAGAGAAACTTCCAGGTTTTAAAGGGGACACGAAACCTTTAACAAACAAGTTTTAAGGGACCCAATACCCAAACTACAAGAAACGAAGCCAAAGAAACAATACACAACCTACAACAAAAAAACTACACACCAAAAGCGAATCATGATTACATTAGCAATCTCCATCTCCACCTCAATAGGAGACAAGAAGAGAAACTATTCCAACATCCCAAAACTATCCAACTCAATAGAAGAGTTTGAAGGAAAAAAAAAGCTAAAGGCAACAACGAACTCTTGCAGCAACAACAAGCCCCACCAACTAAACCGATCTCCACATCAATAGGAGAAAGCTTCACCTCCCCAAGTCCACAACCTCCACCTCTAAAAGGAGAAAACTCTACCTCTAAAGGAGTTATGTTTTGAGGACCCAAAAAGAGAGACTGAAGAAAAGAGGAAGGGGCGACAACAAAATTCTTAAACCTAGAATCCATCTGGGTAGTTTGAACCAACAAGATTTCCAAAAGAGATTTCAGGATATCCCCCACTAAACACCTTTGTAGGAGGTCAACAACCTACAACATCACACAACCAGAGAACCATCCCCTCTGAGATAGAACAAAGGAGGCTTAATTAAACGTGAGATCGAAGAACACCTCGTTCATAGGCAAACACAAACCATAGCCTCAACCACCATCCAAAAACTCAACAACATAAATAGAGCTGTATTGACATAAAAAACCCCTATCACCACACATGTAGCGATAAAACACACCCAGAGTCAATGATAAAAATAGGGCACCACCAATAGAGCCTAAACATCAAAGGGATAAAGGTGGCCTCAAAGAGAGAAGAGATCACCCCGAAAATCATATTTCAACCCGCAGGAAAGAGTTGAACAAGGACAATAAAGTAGAGAAACATCATGTTCACTACAAACAGAGACAAGCAAAACACAAAGTTCACAAGAACCCCCTTTCCTAAGTGTGCCTAGAAGATATAGAATAAGTGAAAGGAAAAATCACAACCAAGGTGATGTAAGGCATCAAATGAGATGAAGTAAGAAGGCATATACATCGTAATGCAACAGAGCCAAACAAGGTTAAGAATGTAGGAGATAAGCAAGGAAACCAAACGCAATAGCTTGACAAGGGAATATATGACTATCCTAGTGAAGACTGGAAAGAAGAACACAATCACCACCAATAGGTATGTATGAAACAAAGGAACCACAACCATATGCATAAAGTGACTATTGAACATGACAACTGAGAGGGGGGTGAATTAGTTGTCACCAAATTGAATGCCTTAACCATTTAGTAGAACTAAATCCAAATACTGCATAAATGATTTATCAATAAATATAGAAATTGAAAGTCATCACATAAACACAGTAACACCATATTTACGTGGGAAACCCAATGAGGGAAAAACCACGGTGAGGATTAGCTCACACTATAGAGAATATCAAAACCGATTACAAAAGGCTCATTACCTGAGATAAGGACTCACTATTTGAAATAAGGACTCACAATTCGAAATAAGGACTCATTGTCCACATGGCTACAACCCGGATGGCTCACTTCTAGAGTACAAAAGTTATGACTTACCACCAAAAGTGAACTAATGAATTACACCTTTCTTGTACTAAGTTTAGTTCTAGATGAAGCTTTGTAAAGGTAGTACTATATATCAGTAATCGCTCAATAGTTCTACCCAGATCACACACTTATTGTCTTCACCTACTTCGCTCATTCTTATCTACTGTATTTGCACCCTTTTGTCTCTATATCCTTCTATCATAGCCTCACATCACTATATATTCTGAAGAGACACATGTGCACACATATATGCATCTTACTCATCAATTAGGTTGACCAAACATCCATAAAGTATTTCACATGCTAAGTCAGAAAGATATTCATATATCCAAATCATAGTTTTTCACATGGTAGGAATCAGACCTAAGATCAACACACTAGACCACATATAATGATCATCTTCAATGAGAAATAACTTCCGGTAAATGAGTCATACATACATATTGTAAACTAACATCAATGACAACCTGCTGACATTAATGACAACCATTTGATGTAGTCTTCAATCTTCAATAGTGATAGGGTCCACAAAACTAGAGCCAAAACCACATCGAATCCTCCCTCCAAGTGCACCACAGAGCAGGGTGATCCCAGAATGCTAGTTTACAATTTCTAGGAGATTCTTATTTTTGCTGAAATTACATATTTTTAGAAAATATAATGATTTAAGCCTTAAAAATTTTCAACTTAAGGATTCCAATTGAAGAGGGTTTGATTGAACCACCTTAGATCAAATCCCCTTGGATAGAACCCCGCTAGTATTAAACCGTACCTATAACATAGTCTCCTTTACACCTATCAAAATGCTGATAAAAACCCACTTTTGATTTTCCTTTTGGGGGATCAAATGAATTCATTTAAAATTTATTTTTTGTAAGTATGTAGTCCTTATTATAATCTTCCCAAAAAGCATAATTTTAAATAAATTTAATTTTATTATTAGATTTATTTTTTATTTCTTGTGAATGTAGGGTTTTCATTAAAAATCAAGCTCTCTATTCTGCACATGTGGAAATATAGAAGATTATCAAAAAATTTGAAAAATATGAGTGCACTAGATATTGAATTTTTTGACCCAACAAAAAAATAAAATTGAATTTGTTGATCCAACAAAAAAATAAAATTGAATTTCGATACATACAAAAAAGTTGTGTTATACAGTTCGCTTATGTCTGAATTGTAATTGGTTTGACTTCAAAACTTGATTAAGGAAAAATATTCAATAAAACACTATGAAACCAATTGGAAGCACTAGATATCATAGTTACAAATCTAAATTTGAAAAAAATAGAATTTTATCCTTCATGGAAACAAAGTTATGTCTTATATGGTGAGCATCACTCCTTAAAAATGGTGTTTACTAAAAAAAACTAGTTTTTGAAGGAGATGGAAAAAGAAGTGTAATTTGATTCCAAATTTTTTGAAAAAAATATAATTAGAATCTATAGACCGAATTTCACAAATCACTAGTTTGCATCATCTTCAAATTCCTCATGATTTAGCTGCTATAGGTGTCCAAAAGTGAAGATTTAGTTAGAAAAATCAGTTTAGTGTCTAGTTTGGCCAAAAATTGTAAACCACTATTGTGGGATCACCCAACTACAATGTTAGTAGTCAGAACAGAGTCGGGGAAAGGAAACAACAAACCAAAAATTCCTAGCATTAGAAACATTGAAGTCAAGCCATCAGATCACACCAACAAAGACAAAGGAGGGGGACCCCCTCACGACCGACACATCTCTCCACAATGGAGCAACTCTCCCCAACAGGCACAAGCCAAACCAAATAGGGGAAAGAGGAGCATAAATGAAGAAGCCCTACACAAAAACAAGAGAAACCGCACCAGAAGAGAAAAGAGGAGGCCAACAAAACCATTCCCAACCATCCTGCAGCATAAAAAACAGACCCAGATCATCATCATCCTCTAATTCAACACTGTCATTGCTCTCCCCATCCGCATAATTCAAAAGTCTAGAGCTGCTCCTATCCCCACCCAGATTCGTTCTCCGCATCGTATTGATGTAATTTTAATAATGTTATGGTATATTAGAAGGTACAATTTAGTATGGAGCTTAGATTTTATATAATTACATGATGTGAATTTCCTAAATCCTATGCTAATTTAGATGAAATATCTTTAAAATGCTAGAAGCAACTCTAAAAATGGGGCTCAAACCTTTGTTTTAATCCCAATCACCACCAAAATCATGCCTATAACATTAATTAGTAGCTAGTGAAAGATGAAATTCCTCAATGGCATCACTAATGATTGTTTGATATTGGTCTTTAAAACAAGGAGCGGTTTGTTACTATTTGCAATACAATGAATTTTAGGTAAGGAATTCGTGATCACAAACTATTGATACCATTTAAATTTTAATATCACATGAATGTTTGTAATTGTTTTACTTGACCTAAGGGAAGAAAAATAAATGGCCAAAAAGATGGAAAATACTTTGATTAAAAGCTAGTTTCTTGAGGGTCTAGATGATATAATTTAGTTGGTTGTGTTTATTTTAAGATTGTTTCCTCTCAACAAAGATCTAGTTATGAATAGTGGCATGGTGAGTGGGATTTAAAAATATCATAAATATTCAATATAAGTGTTTCATTTATAATATAAAGTGCTTATGTGAACATATATCGATCTTATTTAAACAAATTATGTTATTATGTGTATATATACTTGGGTGGTAATGCACATGCACCATAATAATTCCTATTATATATTTTTCTTATGAAAAATATAAAGTACATTAAATATGTTTATTTTATCATGAGATGTAGAAGGTTGTCAAATAATTTTATGATCTTTAGAATTGAATTTAAGTATTTTAAATAAGAATATGGTATTTTTATAACAATAAAATATAACTTATGTTAGATATAAAGATTAGTGTCAAAATTTCATGTTCCTTTATAGTGCATCAGTAATCACCAATTTGAAAGATGTTATCTGAACCATATTGCATGATGTCACTCCTCTGGACTTTACATTAACTCTCTTCATTCATGCCTTAGTCGGATTCCAAATTGCTAAAGTTCAATATAACTATGTTAGACTTCATCAATAAGTTTTCTAGATTTAATTGTGTGAGAATTTTTGTATCAACGTTTCGGATCACATTCCGTGATCCATCATTTTTCTCCTTGAGCTCTTTGTTTTCATCCTCATGATGGATTATTGAGTGTGATCCAAAACGTTGATGCGAAAAATTCTCACACAATCAAATCCAAAAAAATTGCTAATGAACATTATGAATTGTCGAAACTTGATATCATTAATGTGTTAAACTTGTCGAGGTGTGAGGATTTCACTTACTTCCTTATTGTCATGCTATCGCTATTAGCCTTGAGGCCTTCCCTATTCCTTTTTGATGAATTAGCTAACACATTTTCCCCTTGTCTGGCCTTAGGCTTTTGGTCTCTTCCTTGTTTCCTTACCACTTTCAACTCATTCCCATATGCCCCTTGATTTTTTCCTTACCTTCTTTCTCTTTGAAATAAAAAATGAATGTTCTCCTTGAAGTTTGATGCCTAAAATATTCCCTTGTATTATTCTAAATCTTTTCACCAAACTTTAGGACTTTTAGTATTCTTCCTCTTCTTCAATGGACTTTTAGCGTTCTTCCTCTTCTTCAACAAGTGATAGGTGACATTTTTGATGCCTAATAGAAGCAATCTTTCAGGGTTCTTCATTTTATTATTCTTCAGTAGGTGGTGAGTGGTAGTCTTGAGGTTCAAACCTTGATGTTTGATAGAGGTCTTCTCATAGGGTTTTCGAGGGTAAGGGTACTTTTCTCCCTAATTTTTCAATAAATTTTTTGGCAATGTTTATGGAGCATACAAATGACTATTTGACCATGTTTATTAATTAATTAAAAATAAAGAATGCATTGTGTTTTTTATTTTTAATTAATTAATAAACACGGTTAAATGACCATTTTGTATGCTCCATAGATAACTCAAGAATTTATTAGTAGGCCCAAGGATCGATGCCCAAAATATTTAGTCTTTTAATTTTGTGTACAATTTAATGCTTTAATCATTGGTTCAATGGTTGGATTAGACCCAAAACTTTGACGATACTCAAGAAGCATGTTTTTGACTAGAAAATGTCATTAATTCTCAACTCCTCTCAAACATCTAATCTCAATTTTTAATGCTATGATAATATAATTTAATGTACTTGAGCATGGAAGTGTGCTTGTGTGTTGTGTTAATACTTGTTTATAGAGTTAGTTATGGAATGCTTCTTCCCTCTTTGAATTTTTCAAACCTTAATCTTGACATTAGTTCATAATGGTTAGTAGAGATGAAGATCGTGTGAGTTTTATTAACATCTTCATTAATCTATGCTAAAATAAGTAGTAAGAAACACAATATGATCTTATAGTATCACCTCCCTTTAATTTTTAACATTCTCTATCCTTTTTCCCTTCTATTAGGATTAGCTTAGGGATTATTCAATGTTGACTTAGATAAGTACTTATGCATCTATAATAGGAAGGAAAATGGCCTTATTTACAAGTTTGATCTTCATCACAAGGGTTGCACACCTAAAGATCAATCCCATGTTTCACTAGAATAGTGAAAAATAGATACAGTAGGGTGAAATTCCAAGTGACAAAAAATTATAGCATGCATTATGGGATGAGTTTAATAGAATTTACTTCATTTTATTTATAAGGTGGGGCTACTCTTAATGAATTTAGCCTTAAAGAGGTATCCTTAAAGTACTTGGAAAATTTGCTGTGAATACTCTATAAATTTAGGTTTTAGATCAAACCTATAAATTCATGCCCAAGGTTCAAACAAGTGTGCCTTATAGAGGTAACTTTCAATACATTGAACTATCATTATTTACTTAATAAGAAGAAACAGGTGCTCTTTTTCACCAACAAGAATAAATAGAGGTTTGTGATACCATTTCCTAGGGCTCAATCAACACCCTCCACTCAATAGATTACCACAAGCTAGGAAACCTATTGTTTATATAAATAAAACATTATTTCCAATGGATGCACCTAGAAATCAAGTGTATTTTACCTTCAAGGG
This sequence comes from Sequoiadendron giganteum, assembly GCA_007115665.2. Lineage (NCBI taxonomy): Eukaryota > Viridiplantae > Streptophyta > Pinopsida > Cupressales > Cupressaceae > Sequoiadendron > Sequoiadendron giganteum. The sequence goes on from CM021101.1 coordinate 817,113,812, forward strand.
TGGTAACCCCCTTGTATTAACCCAAAGAGATGATATACTAGTGGTTGCCTTAAAAAGTATACCTTTTTTCATTGCTGTAAAAACCACTACCCCAATAGAACATATTCAAGACGTGGCCAATATATGATTTGTACACAATTTCATAAAAGATAACATAGTTGTCAGACTCTTCGTGTAATGCTCACATTTTAACGTGGAGATAACACAAATGCAACTTTTTTTTTAACATAGGTTTACAACTTAACGTGCTCTCGACAAGCCACCATTACACAACACAATTACTAGGGTCTAACGTATCAATTGTTCCATTACTCAAGTGGTACTAATTTACAATATTAAGTATATAGATAGCTCCTCATCCCCTCTTCGAGGTAGTGCTACATCATGAAAATTATCTAGATTTAATTAGGTTTACCATTACTTAATAACTCCCATAATAGGAGAACTAAACTCTACATGATTAGTTCCAAGATTCTTTATTTAACCTTGTTTAAATAATACCCTAGGATCATATTACACATTTGAGTCATTAAAGAAATAAATCCTTAAGTTCACCTTCACCTTTAACTATTATATAATATATATTAATTTCATCTACATATCTCTAGGTGAGATAACACAATCCTACTCACGACCTTAATTTTTAAATGGAACTTGTTTCATTTCAACACCTTCCACTTGATAGATTACCACTAGCCCACACTTACATATTTACCCAACTATTTTAGAATATAAACTTAACCATCTTGATATTACCTTTATTTCACTTGGATAATGCATCTTTCTTAACTCCATTTAGACAATTGATTTACTTAATAATTGTGATAATTTTCACCTTCTTCTTTTATTTTTATACCATGGGGCTAATTGAGACCTAAATAATTTGATAATGTTTAACCCATTTTCATGTAATTAAATAATTAAGTAGACTTTTTATCTTTATGCACAATCGAGGAATCCAATTTAACCTATTAGACCTCACTTAAATTAATTCTAAATACTAAGGTCACTTTATTAAATATTCTTGTTTGATGTTCAATTTAAATCCCCTTTATAACCCTTAGTTACAAATTTATCATTTATGTCAATTTATTATTATGAATAATTTTAATGAAGCTTTTGATTTATTATTATTATTATTTTTTTTTGGTAATAATGATCACTTATTTAAATTGATAATCCATTTTCCTGTAGAAAATAAATATTTAAGCAAGTTAGAATAATTTGTCAAGCCCATTTTAAATAACAATATTTTATCCAATATTAAACCATTCATCACAATTTTATATATTTAAGTTTCTTCAATTGAATACAAATAATTATAAAATAATTTATTCCATATCTTATGATTTTTCTAAAACTTAATCCATATACAATTTTTCTAAAACTTAATCCATATATGATTTTTCTAAAACTTAATGAATGAGTAGTTATTTAAATTACAATAAAACAGATTTAAAACAACTCCCACTTTTCCATTTAGCAATATTTTAAATTACTACTTGATATTTTAAAGATTTAAATTTAGGTAATAATCTATCTTCTCATAATTAACAATACATGGTACATCACATTTTTTTATCTTACTAAGTCGGTGCTCAACATTACACACATGGTCAAATTTAAGTTTCCATGTTTAGCCCTAACTTTGCTATTTTTTCAATTAACTATTTTTTTATGTCCACTATTGTATTTAATTTGGGTAATAAGTTTGCACAATGCACTAGGAATGTGATAGATTGTGGCTAATAACCCTTGCAACTCATTAATATTTATGTTATTCATGAATTTTACATTGTCAACAAAGGTTGAGTCATTTAATCACATGTTATAATAATCATTTTTATAGTTTTAGTTCCTTCTAAAATATTACTAGGTATGAGAACTTACAAATGACAACAATTCCTAGTTGTTTTATTTTTTCTTTAAGTTTTCTCTATTGTATCCACGTATATGTGTGCTTTCCTTATTTGAGTACTATCCAAAGGCATAAAAAAACACACACCTTAACTAAATTTTTTACATGTCTATTTTAATGTCTCTTATCAATGTTTAGGGTATTGCTAATAATAATATTATGTACCGATGGTGTTAATATATATGTCACTTGAAAAAAAAATATTGAGTTTCCTAGTGTAGAATTATGGGCATGGCACCTCGTCACATACTTGAAAGGAAAAGCACTATAATATACAAAGGTTTGCATCTTGACTCCATTCACAATTGGGATGAGTTAGGTGAAAAGTTTTATAAGAAATTTGAGGATAAAGGTGATCACCTATTACTTGTGGAGTAGCTGACAATGATAAAGAGGGCTCCCCATGAATTCATGGGAGATTTCAACTTCATATTTTAGAAGAATTGGGATAGAATCATTGCCTTGGTGAAAACATCTCCCAATCATGCATTTTTATGCTACCTAAGGGCTCTTAATAGTGATGTTGCTAGTATAATACAATCTATGGGTGGAATGACTCTGGAAAATGTTATGCCATTTTCATTAGGGAAAAAATGTTTAATACCAAGAAAATAGCTCTGAGGCAACTGATTCCTCTATTCCCAAAATTTCCACCACAAAAAACCCACTTTGGTGCATCTTCTAATCACATCTATGAGTCAACCATATATTCCTACAACACCTTAAAATTAATTCCATGAGGTTAAAGTCTTATTGATTTTTTTTGGAAATGGGTTAGTGACAATAAAGAGGTAACAAGCTCAAAACAACATACCTTAACGACCTCAAAGTCAAAATTACCAGCAAAATAGGTAGTCATTTCAAGGGAAAAATCAATGAAATTATGTTAAATTATATAATTACTTAAAAATATCTTGTTCTAGTTTCTAGAACAACTTAGCTCAAGAACATGACTAGTGTCATCCATGCAATTAGCCACATAACTAAAAATGCTTGTCAAAATTGAGAGTTTATGTAAACTCTAATTGTTCAAAATGAACCCTCAACTTTAAAACAATAATTTGATGCAAATCAAGTAGCTATTGGTAGAAAATATCAGATACTAGGAGATTCTACAAAAGGGCACTCTTCTCACACCTGAAATCAAGTGTCCAAAAATCCAAAAAGAATGAGAGAATTAATGAATGAATCCCTCTCTAAGGTCAATATAGAGGCTTATAATGGTGCACCATGTAACACATCCTCATACATTGAACCTCACATGTTTCCCCACCCACCTTATAATATATTATAAATACAAGGCATGGGATTGCAAGTGCATCTAAATGGGTGTGTACCTCTTTCAAGGAAGAAGGGATTGGTCAAGAAACCTCTTGATGCCTAGATATTACATGGTCTTCCTCAAGGATGGGATAGAAAATTAAATCATTCATCCCAATCAAATCACATCCCAAAGGATTTCCTACCCAAGATACTACCACTTGGATTCTAAAAATATAGATACGATTAAAATAACATTTTTGACACATCTAAAGTTGGGAAATGCTCAGATACGAGTTTAACAATTTATATGAATGAATTAAATAGAAATACATCTTAAGGGTAATTTTTTTATAAAAATTATAACATAAAATAAATGTATAGAATCATGGGTAAATACAAAGCTCTAATTGGTTCATTAGTTCCACATGGTCAAATTTTCGGTGATCAAAATAATTAATTCATTAGTTTCCACATGGTCAGATTTTTGGTGATCAAAATAATTGGTTCATTAGTTTCCACATGGTCAATATCATTACTCACCATGTGAAATGTGATAGGTTTATATTATCTATGACCTCTCATTCTTCTATTGGACAACATATTAAACTAAGGACATATTCAATGTACACATTAAATATATCTAAAAAACAGTGTATATAGCCAACACAACATGACTAAAGCTACACTACTTTTTTTTATTGATAACTTTGAGAATTTTTAGCCCCCGATTTAAGCCAATATAGAGGCCATATCTTGTCCCTAGCATGAAAAATCCTGTGATCATGGTAGCCCAATAGGAGAATAACACCCGTGAGCACACTAGCCCAACGAGGGATTAGAATAACATAGGCATGAACACCTATCTCATGGCATGAAAACCATTAGCAACCTCAATACTATGGTTAAAACCTATGATGAAATTGAATCAACATAGGCATAATGCCTACAATCATAATGGCACAACGGAGGTTTGAACCCTAGTGGCCACAATAGAAACATCACCACTTTACTATCGCACTATGGGATGAACCTCAACTAAAGCTACACTACTTATTTATAATAATTGAACCAAATCATATGCACAAAAAATATAACTCATCATAAGAACTCAAATTGAAAATTATGCCTAAATATAACTAAATATATTATCAATACACTCATACACATCACCATAATAATCCATAGTGATTTTTTCAAAATCTCACTAACATCAAATTTTAATACTTAATTTTATTTACATTGAATTTTCAATAAAACATAAGAAAATAATCCTACAACATTGTGATCATTTATAATAAAATTTAAACAAAAATAAATTAAAAAATCCCCTTAAATGTATAAGAAAAAATAAGATAAGAGATCACATATTCACACACACACACATAATGATGAGATAATAATGTGTATAAAACTAATAAATCACCTTACTATTTGTAAAAAAATTACTAATAACAAATACTAATTTATTTTATTTTTATTAAGATTCAATATTCACCTTAAAAAAATTCACTATATTAATGTTCTAAAAAAATCTACTTTATTCATATGATGACAAAAGTGATCTCCATTGTTTAACCACTAATTATTCATGACATTATAACTCTTCACATGTTAAATACTATCATGCAGTTTAGGCTTAGCATTCGAATATTCAATATAGATGTATAGTAAAATAAATGTCAAAGTAATAATAATAATAAACTTGTAGGGTTAGCATGATTATCCTATAGACCAAAAATACTAACCATCACATATAAACCATGATTCAACTATAATACTTCTATCAATGTAATGATTATTAAGGTCCATCAAAATGTCTAATTATTTACACAAGGTACAATAGGCATGACTAGGGCTATGCCATCACATGAAGGGTCTTACACATTAAAGTGAATTAAGTACCAACATCCAAAATCCTAATAATGATAATAATTAATATCACATAATTTTCAATCCAAGGCATGACCTATAGAACTCACATAGGAGGTTAGAATTACCATAAATTCACTAGTAGAAGGTTTACAAGATTCACTAGAAGGTACAACTAGAAAACAACATAAAAGTTGAGTGTCAAGAGAGGTGCTACAAGGGTAATATATTTATGGGTCCTTAAAATGTTGATTTTATAAACTTAAACTTGATGCCATTGAAGGATAACTATATGTTTTTTGATATGTATAATTTTATATAAAAGACAAACTTGTATCAAATAATACCTATGGTAGATTATTTTTCAAGGTATAATCAAGTTGTTTTCAAGGAGGTTGAATATCATAACATTTAACCTTTGTCACACCATGGAGCACACATGTTTATGTGAGGATTCCATTAAGAATGTTGGGGATACTTCTCAAAGGGTTGTGGAAGTAGTATTTATATCCTTGATAAATGAGATCTAAATGGTGTTCCAAGATGATCTTATAGAGTTCTCTAAGGACAAAAATATCAATGTAAGTTCTTACAAAATATCTTTAGAATGCGTTTAAAAAATGACATCTCTTTAACTCTAAGACATGTATATTTGGGGTTGAATAATGGAACTTATAGGTCACACCGTGTTTAAGAAAGGGGTTAAAATTGATCCTAATATATTCAAAATACCAAGCCTATTTACAATATGATGAAAAAAGGAAAATTGACACAACAAAATGGTAAATTTGTTAAGTAATTTTTTTAGACAAGGAATATTTGAAGAAATAATTGGTTCTATCTAACCCTAATTATTGAAATCCTTTTTTTCTCTTCTCTTTTTCTTCTTTATACATTATTGTCATTTTCCTATTATAAAAGAACAATCCAAGCTTTGGGTTACTGGTGCAGGAGCACCTAAGAAACACTAGGCAATCTAGTTTTGATTCTTGTTTTTGGTATATTTCCCTTGAAGGTCATGTTGACCATAGAGTAGGTGAGAAAGAATTAGAGGCTTAGGGACATGTCTTGATCCTTAGTGATCATTAGGATAAGGTGTGGAAAGGCTTAATGAGTCTTGGAACTCTTTTACAAAAGTTTGCTAGAAATTGGCACAAGTTGCAAAATGGTACATTTTTGCAAATTTGCCACAAGGTAACTGCAATGTCCGACCAAGGGGAGGCATAACTGCCTTTTTTGACCTATATAGAGTGTGCTTCAACCCAAGAGAAAGTTTGGAAGGTATTGGGATGATTGAAAATTTTGAAATTTAAATAAGAACAGTGGTGTTAATGTGAGAGTTTCTGGTTTTTGGCATTGCATAGTGTTTGAATGGATTGAATTGGTTACTGTAGGTGATGTAGAATGTGGTGTAGTTGTTGTTGAAGCTTTGTGTGGCATTATTTTGTTAGTGTGTTCAATTTCCAGGAATTTTTTTGTATTTAGTTTGTTTCTTTTAGTTGTTGTTCTGACAGACAGACTGTGAAGAATGGAGGTTTAGTTCACATTCGCACCGTACATAGTGTACGGGCCTTTGGGAATTGTGACTAGACCCCATGAATGTAAATATGGTAGGGTTAGGAGTCGTTAGGAGTTAGGGTATCACTGAGGAAGTCTTCTCCTAGGCGAGCCTGACAGTGTCCGACTAGGAAAGACAAGAAGTGTAGAGCACTTGACTTGTAGGGGTGTCCATCTCCTAGAAAATCACGATGTGGAGAGGGTAGGTGTATGCCTTGCCAAGGCATAGCAAGGGGGAAGAAGCTCCATCAACCCGTTTGGTGAGAGGATTTCTTAACAGTCTATAGAGAAGATAGGAAAGACCTTCAATAACCTAAGGTTTTGCTCATTTCTAGTTTGGGGTACTGTACGGTCAGTGGAGGCTTAAGATCCCAAAAAAACATTGAGAGGTGGGCATGGGCACCAAGAACCTCAAAGGAAGATTGGGTGTTCTTTGGAGAACTTAGGAGAGCAAGTTTGATTTCTTGGAGATGGAGGCCTAAATGGAATTCCTAGGCTAGTAGCCTTTTTAACCCTAAACGAGGGTTTGGTGGAAGCGACTTGTAAATGGAGCTTGGTGGACCTTCAAGAACCCTAGGAGGATGATTTGAAGCTATTGGAAACATCTCTACACCCCTGCAAAGTTGAGTTTTAGTTCCTGTAGTATGTTAGACTTTAGGGTAGATTAAGGGCTAAGGAAGAGTTGAAGCATTGCACCAAGGTTGGCTTGGTAGGTAGGATTTTTCATGGTAGCTGGGTTGGCAAGGTGAACCAGGGAAACCTAAACAGGCAATAGGTCTTATAGGTTAAGGTGGTGGAGTGTGACACCATAGGGGTCTTCCAAGTAAGATCCAAAGCATGGAACAGTGATTGTTCCATCCAACCCTACCCTATTAGTTACCCATTAATTTTTTTAAAATATCATGCTAGAATGATTAATATGAATTGGTCAAGGAAATTAAAAAATTTAAACCATGCCTCATTGTTGGAAAGATAGTAGATATAATGGTCAAAGATATTTTCACTCAAAAAGGGCAATGATCTATTAATTTTTTTGAATCTATAGAAGCCAAAGTTAATAATACTCTAATTAATTGTAAAATTAAACAATATTATAGTACTTTAGAAAGAGAGGGGGAGGAAATCTAACACAATATGTATCTTGGAATCTCTCCAAAGAGAAAAAAGCTAGATTGATGATGCAAAAGAATCCTGGGTTGTGAGAGAAATCTTGCATTTCCTAAAAAATATTTGCTATAATTTTTTTCTATAGTCTAGTTGCTAATGCTTGGAATGATGTTTTGATGAATAATTTGAAGTAATTTATTTTCTGAGACCTTTGGGAGTTGCACTCCTGTTGACTGCACTCATGATGGTGACCATTTCAAAGCATAACTAGGGGATATTCCATTATGGAATCCACCTTGGGAGTGGGAGAATCTAGCCTAGAATTATTTTGTATTATTTCATTTATCATTTCATTAACTAGATATTCTCCACTTTGGGCGTACAGGAGGTAGTGTGTTTTCATTTTACTTTCTAGGATCTTGTTGGTGGAGTGGAAATTGAAATCTGATCTCCAAATTTGGTAATTAAGTTTGAATTCGCATCATGGACCATTAATAACATTTTCTATTTGCTGGGGCATCCATGAAGGAGAATGGCATGAACTTTTCAAAGATGAAAAAATCTGATTTTGAATTATAGTGCAAGTGGTTTTCATTGGTAATTTTAACTTGTCATTTTTGAGATAGATTCTAGGGGAAGAAAGTATGGAATAACATATTCTTGGAGAGAATATTGAGAATGTTTTGTGAATATTTGAAAGTGTGTTGCATTAGTAGGTGAAGATAGGAACCCATGATTGAAGACTAGTAAAGTTTATAGATTGAAAGTTGCAAGTTGCAAATGATAGTTTGAAGTTTTCATATGAAGAAGAAGAAGTTGCAACCAATAAGTTTTATCATTTACTTTCATATTTCTGAATGTAACATGTTTTTAATTACTATTCACCAGTCATGTTATTTGTATAAACTAATGTAGTTAGATTTTCAGAAGTTGTAATCAATTTTGCAAGTTGCATATCAAACATTGAAGACAGTTGCTGATTTTTGCAATTAATTTGTTGTCATTGTGTGTGTGAATTTATGTAGATGGTGTTTTATAGAAATATCTTACATTAGTGGTATCAGAGTAGGTTTTTCTTGAGTCTACAGGAAAAGTACCGAAGTGAGGCAGTTTGTAATAGGACCTTTGAGTCATGGGTGTTGAGAAACTGCCTCCTAGAGTAGCCCATCATGGTAGAGGTAGAGGTAAAGGTGGAGGTAGAAACACTCCTAGTATGGATGATTTCAAATCCCTTAGAAGGAAAGTAAAAATATTGGAGGAAGAGCTAGGTAGAAGAGTTGAACATAAAAGAAGAGATGAAAGTGAAGATGAAGTTGAGAACGAGGAGCCATTCAAAGAAGAAGCACAAGATGAGATAGATCCTGGAGAAATCAGATTGCTTAGAGCCATTTCCAAGATTGGAAAAAGAGAAAAGATGAAAGTCTCAACATTTAATGGAACCTTAAATCTAGAGGAGCTCATAGATTGGATAAATGACATGGAAGAATTCTTTGAGTTTGAAGAGATTGAAGACCTTGACTTGAAGTGAAATTTACAAAGATAAAACTAAAGGGACATGCTAGCATATGATGGAAAGAAGTTCAAATTGACATAGGAAGAAGAGGAAATGAAAAGATTTCAAAGTGGGATAGAATGGTTGAGAAGATTAAGGGATAATTTATTCCTATGGATTATGAGTTGGAATTATTAAAGAAAATACGTGGATTGAGACAACAAAGAAAATCAGTTAAGGAATACACTGAGGAGTTTCACACTCTTTTGATTAGAACAGGACATTTAGAAGACAACAAGGAGAAGTTAGAAAGATACATCAATGGACTAAAGCCAAGCATTCAAGAACTAAATTTGGTAAGAATTTTTAATTTAGAAGAAACTTATCAATTTTCTTTAAAAGTTGAGGAAAATTTGAATTGAAAAATTGAGAATAAACAAAAAGGAAAGGGTAGAGCTTATGTGCAGAAAAATGAGCATAAAAAGAAGATTGAAGATACTAATGACAAAAAAGGTGAAATAGGTGAGAGTTTAAACAATTCCCGTGATCATAATTTTAGAGGAAGAGGAAGATCAAGTAGAGGATTTAGAAGAGGAGGCTTATATGGAACTTGTTACCAATGTGGAGAAGATGGAAATAGAGCATATGATTTCCTCATAATAAAGAAGGAACAAAAAGAAGGCTTGGAAAAAATGCAATGGAAGCAAATGTAAATGAAGAAGATTCATAGTCTTCACATTCAGAAGATGCAAAAAATGGAGAAGCATTTGTTATAAGAAGAGCCTTGATGAACAAGTGAAAATAAAAAAATCAAAGGAAAAGGTTGTTCCAAACAAGACATGTAAGTGTGAAGGTAAAGTATGTATTGTGATTATTTATGGTGGTAGTACTGACAATATTGTTTCTAAAGAAATGGTGAATAAGTTCCAATTGGGAAGGAGAAGGCACCCACATCCATATATGGTTTTTTGGTTGTAGGATGACCGTAAAGTTTTGGTAAATGAATTTTTTTGGTCAAATTTCAGATTTATGATTATCATGTTGAGGATTTGTGTGATATAATGTATATGGATGTTTGCCACTTGTTATTGGGAAGACCTTGGTAGTTTGATAGGTGTGTAGTGCATGATGGGTATGCCAATACATACTCCTTAACAAAGGATAAAATCAAGCACAAGTTGAAGCCCTTGAGTAATGAAGAAGAAAAGGAATGTAGTAGAATTGTGTTGGCTAACAAATTGGGCACCTTGAGTAGTAAGAAATGACTTAGCTTTGGAAGGTGTGATTGTTTCCAACCACTCTGGAAAGTTCACAATTTTATTTGTGAATTTCCTCTAAATTTTGGAGGTACAACTCCCTCATATGATGTGAAATGAATTTGTATGTCCTAACTAAACATGGGTATACTTTTAACTCGAAAGAAGGAAAGGAAAACCAAATAAAGGAAAATTCCTAATATTAAGTGCAAGGGAAATGATACTAATGGGGTTGGCTCAAAGACCATCGTATACTTAACAAGCTATGAAAATACTAGTATGTAGAGAACAATACAAATAGATCAGATTTTATATAATTACTAGTGCAAAGACCAGTTGTGTAATATGAAATAGAAAAAAAAAAGAGCCAATATTACTTGTAAATTGAAATCAAATACAAAGATAATGCATATACCAAATCACAAGAAAGCATAAACATCCAGAATCACCTCAAACACACAAATTGTAGACTATCTGCTACCTTTGCAAACAAAGTGCACACAGACAGATAGAGATTTCAATTCATCATAAAAATTATATTTAATATCGTAATACTAAATATTTTTTGATGATATCCAAAGAGAGAAACAATTAAATATAATCATATATAAGGTGGGTAGAGTAACTGCCTCTTTCCCAAAAGTATTTAAAAAATAAATAAAGTCTTTCAAAAGATAAAATTAACTGAACTAAGTTGATGGCACTTCACTTCCTGGCTCTATGGTCACGACAAGTCATTTTTGCTAGGTTTGAAAGGCCTTGATGACATGTGGGAATAATTTATTGTGTGGGATGGTGGTGTTCCCCATTCATAACTTCCACGCCAACTAGTAATATTTAACAACTGTGATTCTTTGATTGTAAGACTTCATGAGACCTGTAGCCTATGTCAAGATAAGGTCTAGTTCACTAAACATTCTCAAATGTTCTGCATTAGAAGATTGTGAGTTGAAAATCCCATCAATTAGTTTTTGGAAACTATCCTTCAAGGTTTCAACACTCTCACCACTTCCATCTCCTTCTTTATTAAAATACAATTCGAGAGTGAAAAGGTTCATATGAATCTCTTCTAAGCTTGCATCATATTTGGCCTATATTTCCTGAAGCTTTTGCGAACCCTATTTCACTACATGTAGTTTCCATTCCACGCTTTTGCTCCAAATTAAGCAATGACCATTAACAACACTAGGTATAATCTATCTAATGGCTAGCTTCTCCATCCAAAAAATGATCATAGCCTTGATTTTGTTTATGTATTGATTCCATGTTCTTTCTTCCTTCCCAACAATAGTCATCTCCTCTTGAATCTCTAACCTTGAAGCATTTACCCTTTGCAGGCAACTGAGTGATCCAAAGATGATATAGTCACCTCTCCCAACTAATTTCACACTCCACTCTTCCACAAATTTGCCAAAATTCTTGCAGCTTTGCATTCTACTCACTGCCTCCTTAGCCACTAAAGCCAAAGGGTCAGAGGATGACTCAACTTGAGATATTGGTTGAGGCGAAATGTCAAAAACTGATCTTAGGTAGTTAGTCATGACTTGAATTTGTCTTTTCAATTCATCTCTACTTTCCTTGTCATTCTTTGATCTCTCCACCATTCTTGCTGCAAATACTTGAGAAATTTGTACATCACCATCTCTTGTAGGCAATCCCAGATCAATCTTGTTAATATCAACATCACTAGAAATGGCTTGATTGACCTCTTTCTATGTGGTAGGACATGCTACTTCTAAACATAAGTTTCTTGACCCAGGTTCATCGATTAGTTGGGCAATAGTTTTTAACTTCTTTGACTTTGGGGTTCTTTGGAGTAGCCACCCTATCATGTACTACTTTGGAAGATCTAATTGTGTCGCTTTTATTTTTCTAGACAAAGTGTCTTCTAACCACATAGGAGTGTTACGGACGTTGGCCTCTTTGTAACTGAAAGAACCAAAAAAGAACTCTATTGTTGGGAGGAGTATTAGTTTGAGTATCTTGAAATGGGTGTGGCAAAGGTCTCTATTTTGAAGATTCATCAAATTCCTTGTTAGGTGATGACTGAGGTGATGGGGAAGTAGAGTTGATATCAATATGTTTTAAAATATCTACTTCTTTTTCATCCCCCTTTTCATGTTCTAGAATAGGTAAATTGGGGAGATCTTCCCTGCAAGTTGATTGAAGCGCATCTCTATTAGAGGGTTCTTCATCACCATCGCCTTGAGCCCTAGATTGTGATGGTTGCAGAGCAACTCTAGAAGTTCCTCCAATTGCAAAAGACTGACTGTTGCCTCCTACCAGTTGATTGTTTTGTGATATGGTATTGGGACGAGATTGCTCTATCTTTTTCTTGGTGACCCATTCTTGATTTCTTTCCAAGACATTATAAAAAATCCTCAATGGTATATTTTTCTTTACTACTCTAGTCTATAGCAGGAATAGGGCAGTTGTCTATTAATTCTATAAAAACCGGGTCTACTAAATGTGACCTGTCATCCTCAATACCTTGCACATCAAAATTCAAATTAAAGGTAATAATCTACCTCAAAGATAGTATCATCCAACTTATTTTCCTTACCTCAAATTTGTCAAAGAAATATACCCAATAATCCTCTAGAGCAGGTAAATAAAGAAAATCTGGACCTAACTTCAAATCATCCTTGTTAAAATCCTTTAGATAAAAAGGAAAGCGTTCATTATGGGTCTACAAATTATACCTAGAAATCTCCCTTTCTATATTAATGGCGTCTGACATGGATTCATATGTGTAGGGACCAAATACAACTGGGAATTACATGGTCACCCTCCTTCACTCTTGGAATATTTTGTTTACAGGAACCAAATCTCTACAAACTTCAAGCATGACAAATTTATCCTTAGGATGCCTCGGGAGTTTAATTGGAAAACCAGTGAAACTGCCCACCCTAATGTAAGAGAATATTTGAAATTGGATAAAATGACTTCCATAGTAGTTGACAAACTGCATAGCTTCAGGTGAAAGCCACATTTCCATTTTTCCTTATAGATCTCTTGTCATCCTCATACTGAATGCGTATGATAGTCTTCTATGATGAAGGAAACTCTTATGCAGCTGTAGCTTATCAAGAAAATCAAAAATAGGTACCTAGTCATGAGGAAGATTACTTGGCCTCAAACCTGGCCAAGGTCTGGTACTTGCAATAGCAAAGATCAAATAAGAAGACATGAAGAATGCCCTATTGACTTGGAAATGAGCTAGTTGACTATGTACCTTGTCACTGATAAGTGTATCCCAATCTAGAAATTATGTTCCCCCTAGTATAATTTGTATGAAGAAATACATCCATTCTTGGAAACTAAAAGTGTCTACATTTCCTCGAACTCTGTGAAGCAACAAAATAATGTCAGATATCTCTTCTGCAAAATGGTTCCTATGCAAATTCTGGGGTAATTGGGATTTTCCCCCTCTTGATTTTTCCAGCTAGTTTCTTTCCATTATGTTTCAGTAGTGCCCCTTCTTGAAAGAAAACTTGGCCCGAGAATTGGTAAAATCCATGGGCGAGTAAGGTTCTTTTTCAGGAAGCTTTAAACATGAAGCAAAGGTGGCTCTTTGGATTTTAACCACCAACCAGTTATCCTTATTTCTTATATCTCGAGCTTGGAAATTGTAATGCCTTATGCATTCTAGAACCAATTCTGGGCATTGGATAGCTACGATAAAGATGGATGCTTCCACTAACCCGCTCTCAATTACCCTCTCAGTGATAGGTGGTGGGTTGGGAGCATTGAAATTCTCTTTGAGCTTAGCTAAATTTTTTGGCCTCAACTTAGTATCTCCAATTTTTGACATTTCACATGTTAATCTTGCGACATATTCATACCCTCGACACTTAATTCTAGCTATTTTTGGGCTACTAGGTTTTGAATAGATTTTTACTAGACAATTCACAATATAGGGGAGGATAAACTTGGAAACTATGCGTTCATAAGAAGGAGATAAAAATAGAAATATCTTAGAATGATCCCAGGTTTTAAGGACGAAGGTTTGCATTGGTGTGCTTCTTTTCCTTTGTGTTTCCTAGAGTGAATGTCGTGGCTGAAGAATGATTGTCTTTGGCATGATTTTTCTCCTTTAATTCCCGCAAGAAGTGTGCTAGTAGATAGACATTAAATGTATCTCTTACATCGCATCGACATGTGTCAACTCTCATGTCACTATCTAATATAACTGATTTTCCAAAAAAATGAAAAGGAGCGGTCATGCGAGCGAGGAAACATGGAACTCATATAACTTTATAAATCATCATTTGGGTTTGAATTGGGCCACAAAACACCACTCACATATTAATTATATTAAATTTTATTTCTTGGTGGTAAGTGGGGTGTTAATTTTTTTTATCACATCACCAACACTAATAAAATTAAACATAAATCAGGCAAATAGTTCAAGTAGCTGAGCAAAGCGTCACCAATAACTCTAAAAATGCAAAAGGATTTAAGAGACGGGTGAAGGGTGAGTTAGAGTAACTTGGTAAATCACCACCTAAGTTGTATTAGACAACCAGGAAACTGCCAGAGTATAACTTAGCCAAAATTCAAAGGGGATAAGTCTAGTTTTTGGAGGGGTACCAAAAAGTAGATAACAAATGTCTCTAACTGGGGATGAAGACTAACAAGGATGAAGCAATTAACCTAGAAGCAAGTTTATATGACCATTTTCTTAACTATTGGGAAATAGATTCAAGTTTGGTAGTTATTTTATTAGAGTTTATTCATGTATTTATGCTTCCTAGACTATATTTAAAGTGTTGGTGATTTTGCAATAGAAGATACAGTGCTTTGGTTGCAATTTGTGGGTTTGTTTGCCTTTTCTCATTGTAAAAATTGCAGCAGGGTTTTAGGTTGTTGTTTTCTATTATCATGAATAGAAAAATAATGTATTAAACTTACAATATGAGAATCAAGTCATGTTTTTTCCCTTGGCACAATATTTTATGTTAATTTTAAAGAATATAGTTGATTTTTCATTGCACCCGATTTCTCCTTTTATGGGTTTTTGAGAAAAATTTTAATGGTAGATTGAAAATGTTTATGAGGGATATTACAGTGGTATTAGAGCTGTGATCTTTCCAACCTATAGGGTGAATTAATTTTTTTGAGGTGAGTCATGGGTTTCTTTGAATCTCTATTTAAGGGAATGATAGAAAGGGACAATGAAATTGCAACCTCCAAAATTGCTAGATGGTATGAAGAATATAAAAATGATAATAATATTCTAACATTCCAAGAATATTTAAGTGAGTTAGGAAAAATAATACTAGCGGAAGAAGAAATTATCAATATTTTTGATGAATACTAGGAAAAATAAGAAGCTTTCCAAATTGTAGTACCATTTGACAAATATTATAGAAGGAGAAAGAAGGAGGAACATCAAAAGGAGGAGCTAACAAAGAAGAGAATTGAACCAAATGTTGAAGGTATAGAAATTTTAACTAAAGAAGATATTTCAATAATTTTAAATGAGCATTCAAATCAGGAAAAGGTTCCAATAGATACAATCAATAAAAATTATTCATTGCATGTTGATTGTGAAGGAATTTCAAAAGATTGTAATATTTTTCAAGAGAAACTCATTGATGTTGGTATGCCGTGATTATTCATGCTATACTGTACACTCTTATTGTATCCTCACCGGGGTTTGAGGCCAGGCCAGGCCCCAGGTGGGGGTTTGGGGGTGGAAGCCCATGAGAAATGTTTTTTTCTACTTTTTTCGCTTCGTCACCAAAAAAGAAAAAAAATTGACTTTGTAGAACCCTAATTTATAGAAGCTTCTAAAAGCTTGTTATAAGCGGTTAAGATGGGAAGTTGTAGCATGGCATTATTCATGAGATTGTAATATGTTTTTAACTGGATAATAAAATTATTGGATGGCTGCGGTTTTATGAATGTAGCCTAGATTAGGTGAACCACATTAAATTCTTTGTGTTGTCTTGTTTCTCCTATAATTTTCTGTGTGTTTTATTTCTCTATTTTATTGATCAAATCTGCATTTAACTTGTTACCGCCATCCTCCTCTTTCAGCCTATAAACCCATTTGTTGGTAAATCCTTTTTACCTATAGGAAACTTGCATAATTCCCAAGTCTGATTTTTAGCAAGGAGTCCATTTATTCTTCCATTCCATGCTCTCAGTGAAACTTGGTATCCACCTACATAGCTTCATCATAACACTCTAGTTCACCAACAACAATTAATAAAATAGAATACAAAGAGGGAAAATATTTTTGGAGGTCTACTTATCCTTGAAGATCGTCTAACATTCACTAGAGTTTGTGGTATTTGTTGTTGTTATTGTTATTGTTGTGGAGCATGAGGAACCACCGGAACATCATTGTTTGGAGTATCATCCAACACTACATAATTTTTTCTTTCTTCTTATGCTGCTGCAACTGATCTTTGTATAACACTTTCTCATTGAATATGACATCCTTGCTTCTCACAATTTTCCTATTTTCAAAATCCCAAAACCTATAGCCAAATTCATCAATTCCATATCCAAAAAATATACATTTCTTTGATTTTGCATCAAGCTTGGTTCTATTTTTAGAATCTACATGTGCAAATGCTTCACAACTGAAGGTTTTGAGAAAAAAATAACTCACCTTCTTACCTATCCATGCTTCCTCTGGAATACCACAACCCAAAGGATTAGAGGGAACTCTATTAATTAAATAAACAATAGTGTTTACCACATTTTCCCACATGTTTAAAGGAAGCCCAATATGCAATCTCATAGTCCGTGCATGCTCCATTATTATTCTATTCATGTGCTCAGCCACTCCATTTTCTTGTGGAGTCCTTGGAATTATTTTCTGCCTATGAATATCATTAGAGAAACAATAATACTCAAACTCTTTGCTGCAATACTCACCACCATTATTAAATTTGAGACATTTTAACTTTTTACCTGTCTCATTCTCAACCAAGATTCTCCATTTTTTTAAAGTTCCAAATACAATAAATTTTTTCCTAAGGAAATAAATCCATACCTTCCTGGTTGCATCTTCAATGAGTGTAACATAATAATGAGAGCCATCAAGAGAAGATACCTGAGCTGGTCCCCATACATCCGTATGCACAAGCTCCAATTTCTCATCTTTTTATTGTTTCCCATCTTTGAGAAAACTAACTCTCTTTTGTTTTCCATACACACAACTTTCACAAAAATCCATATTAACACATTTAGACCTGGTAAAACATTCTTTGAATGAAGTAATTTCATACCTTTTGCAATCATATGCCCAAGTCTATTATGCCATAATGCTATTTTAAAGTCCACAACAACTATCTAATTTTCTACCTGGTGAACTGCAACAACTGTTCTTGAACATTGATTTTTTGCCTGCTGAACTACAACAACTATTCCTAAACTATCTAAAAAGTGTTTTAGTAGGTCTAAAATGTGATAATATGGATTTTTGTGAAATTTATTTGTATGGAAAATAAAAGAGAGTTAGGTTTCTCAAAGATGGGAAACAAAAGAAAGATGAGAAATTGGAGCTTGTGCATACGGATGTATGGGGACCAACTCAGGTATCTTCTCTTGGTGGCTCTCAATATTATGTTACATTCATTGATGATGCAACCAAGAAGGTATGGATTTATTTCCTTAGGTATAAATCTGATGTATTTGAAAAATTTAAAAAATGGAGAAGATTGGTTGAGAATGAGACAGGTAAAAAGTTAAAATGTCTCAGATTTGATAATGGTGATGAGAATTGCAGCAAAGAGTTTAAATATTATTGTTCATCTAATGGTATTTGTAGGCAGAAAATGGTTCCAAGGACTCCACAAGAAAATGGAGTGGATGAGCGCATGAATAGAACAATAATGGAGCATGCATGAACTATGAGATTGCATGTTGGGTTGCCTTTAAACATGTGGGTAGAGGCTGAAAATATCGTTGTTTATTTAATTAATAGAGGTACTTCTAATCCTTTGGGTTGTGGTATTCCAAAGGAAGCATGGATAGGTAAGAAGGTGAGTTATTATTTTCTCAAAACCTTCGGCTGTGAAGCATTTGCACATGTAGATTCTAAAAATGGAACCAAGCTTGATGCAAAATCAAAGAAATGTATATTTGTTGGATATGGCATTGATGAATTGGTTATAGGCTTTGGGATTTTGAAAATAATAAAATTGTGAGAAGCAAGGATGCCATATTCAATGAGAAAGTGTTGTACAAAGATCAATTACAACAACATGAGAAGAAATAAAATGATTATGCATTGTTGGATGATACTCAAAACAACGATGTTCCAGTGGTTCCTCATGCTCCGTAGCAACAACAACAAAAAATACCAAAAAATCCAATGAATGTTAGATGATCTTCAAGGATAAGTAGACCTCTAGAAAGATTTTCTCCCTCTTTGTATTCTATTTTATTAACTGATGCTGGTGAACTATAATTTTATGATGAATCTATGCAGGGGGATACCAAGGTTCAGTGGAAGCATGGAATGGAAGAAGAAATGGACTCCTTCCTAAAAAATTAGAGTTGAGAATTATGCAAGTTGCTTGCAGGTAAAAATACTTTACCAAAAAAATGGGTTTATAGGATGAAAGAAGAGGATGGAGGTAAGAAAAAATTTAAATCTAGATTAGTTGTAAAAGGATTTGCACAAAAAAAGGGTATTGATTTTGATGAAATATTTTCTCCAGTTGTTAAAATGACTTCTATTCATATTGTTTTAAGTATTGTTGCTATTGAAGATTTGCACTTCGAACAATTTGATGTCAAAACAACCTTCCTCCATGGTGATTTGGAAGAGGAAATATATATGGAACAACCACAAGGATTTGAGGTCAAAGGTAAGGAGAAACTAGTGTGCAAATTGAAGAAAAGTTTATATGGCTTGAAACAAGCACCTTGATAATGGTATATTAAATTTGATAGTTTTATGATTGAGCAAGGCTACAATAGGTGTAATTCAGACCATTGTGTTTACTTTAAGAGGTTAGCTGAAGATAGCTACATTGTTTTATGTTTTTATGTTGATGATATGCTTGTAGAGGGGTCTAACATGGATCACATAAAGGAGTTAAAACAACAGTTAGAAAATTCATTTGCTATGAAGGATTTGGGGGTTCAAAAACAAATCCTTGGTATGAAGATTACAAGAGATAGGAAAAATAGAAAATTGTTTCTATCTCAAGTTGATTATGTTGAAAAGGTGTTGCAGAGAATTTATATGGATAATGAAAAATCTATTATCACACCTTTGCCCAGTCATGTCAAATTGACTAAGGATATGTGTCCAAAGACACAAGAGGAGGAATGAAATTTTTCCAAGGTATCATATGCATCAGCTGTAGGTAGTTTAATGTATGCCATGGTATGCACGAGACCGGATATTGCACATGTCGTAGGAGTTGTTAGTAGGTATATGAGTCATCCTAGAGTTGAGCATTGGAATGAAATAAAATAGATTCTCAGGTACTTGAGAGGTACATCCAATACATATTTATGTTTTGGAGGCTCTAATACTGATTTAAAAGGATATGTTGACTCAGATTTGATAGGGGATATAGATACTAGGTGGAGTACCACAGGTTATGTATTTACAGTTGGTGGGACAACAATTAGTTAGATTTCTCAATTGAAAAAGGTGTTTGCTTTATCCACCACGAAGCTAGAGTATGTTGCTGCAAAAAAAGAAACAAAGGAGATGATATGGCTGCAACTTTTCATGGAAGAGTTGGACAAACAAAAGGCTGAAAGTAACTTGTTTATAGATAACCAGAGTGATATACATCTTGCAAATAATTCTTCCTTGCACCCTAAAAATAAACACATACAACTGAGATATCATTTCATTTGGTTTGGAGGATAGACAAGTAAAGATGGAAAAGATACACATAGATGCCAATCCAACAGATATGTTTACAAAGGTAGTGACAAGGGAGAAGCTGAGCTCCTCTTCAACTTTGGTTTGTCTTCATGGTTAAAATTATAACAAAGCAGTAGGGTCCAAGGTGCTTATTTCCAATGGGAGCTATAAGTGCAGTAGTGTCATCCAGGATCAATCTCCAAGTGAGAGATTGTGTTGGTGTGGAGCCCAATTAGTCTCCAAGTGGGAGATTGTTGGTATATGGAAACTAATCATGCTATAATGTACACTCTTCTTATATCCTTGACAGGATCTGGGGCTGGGTCGGGCCTCGAGCAGGGGCTTGGGGGTGAAAACCCCCTAACAGTGAGGGTTCGAGGGTGACAGCCCCTAGGAATTTTTTTTTCTACTTTTTTTTCGCTTCATCACTGAAAAAGAAAAAAACCGACTTTGTAGAACCCTAATTTCAAGAAGCTTCTAAAAGCTTGTAATAAGCGGCTGGGATGGCGAGTTGTAGAATGACATTATTCATGATATTGTAATATGTTTTGCACTAGATAATAAAATCATTGAATGGCTGCGGTTTTGTGGATGTAGCCTAGATTGGGTGAACCACGTTAAATTCTCTGTGTTGTCTTGTTTCTACTATAATTTTGTGTGTGTTTTATTTCTCTATTTTATTGATCAAATCTGCATTTAACTTGTTAGATATCTACCTTGTAGCCCTAAAAATTGAGTGTGTAAATAGTGAAGAGAATGTTGATGTTGAGCATGTGGAAATTGTTAGAGCATAAATTAGTGATGAGTACTTAAATCTGTTTTATGAAGTTATTTTAAAAAAAGAAGGGAAGTTGCAAAAAATATTTCAAAGTGAATCCCAAAATGATCTTACTAAAAGGTATGTCCTAGAAGACAATTCGTATTTTTGCATTGTTGCTAACAAATGTCCATTATCATTGCATGACTCTATAATTCATGAGGGTGAAGGAATTAAAAATGGACCATGCACAAGAGTTTGGGATCTAGGTAATTATTGGGATTACCCTATACAAAATATCATAATGGAGTAAGAAATGGAGTTTCTTGATGATTCATTACTTGCACATAATTCTATCATGCCATATTTTAAAGAGGGTTGCATAGGAGACATTAGAGTGGTTGTTGATTTTGAAATTTATGCAACTCCTAGAAATGAAGACTTTTCAAAAGCCTTGCAGGACAATAAGCAAAGTTACCTTGTTGATAGATTTAAAAGGAAACTAGTGCATAGTGTGAAAGACATATGCTTACAATGCATGGATCCCTCCTATAGGATTTTAGTTGATGGCCAAATGGAGATAAGAATAATGAAATTCTTATTGTAGAAATGTGGCAAGAAAAAGTATGTCATTTTGATATTTTATATTTTATGATAAAGCATGGCATGGTGTTTTTGGGACCAAGTTACATACAAGATTGCTATCATTGATGAATGGGGGAGTTTTCAAGGGGATATTTCAAAAGATGGTTACATTATTCCTAGCATCAAGAAGGCTCTAACTACCAAGGAATTTATATATGGAGTTAATATGACAAAGCTTTCATACTTGGCTCATAACATTAGAATTTCAAATATGCAAGGGAATGCAACACCAAAGTTCTCTACAAGTGAGGTAATCCACTCATGTTATGCATTTTTAATTTCAGATTTCTCACATGCATTATTGAAAGAATATGGTGTCATAGGAGAAGGTGATTGGGCTCCATCAACACAAAGGTTGGATTCTATTTGAGTGAGAAAAAATTGTTGAAAGATCTAGGAAATGAATTGTCCAAATATGATAGAGAAATTTAGTATGCCTTAGAGCTTTCCATGGTTTGTAAGTATATAATAATCACTCATTACTTTTCAAAGTTTGAGTTGAGAACTAGCTACCAACATATTTGTGTTTGCAAGAAAATGATGCATGAGTTTTTTTTTAGAGGCTACATGGGTTATATTGAGTATTTGTTCTTATCTATTGCAACATTATGTGTCTATGATGAGGAGTTATGTGATGAACTCATTGAAAAGCATGCATATGGAAAGGGTGTCTTATCGAATACTTTTATTGGATTTCAGTTTACTAACATTTTCAGATCAATAACTTATGGAGGAAGAACCAAATTGAACAATTATGAGCACAGGGAAAGTGAGGTGAAGAAATACATGGTCCAAGAATTGCAGCCCAAGAGTCAAATTACAGAAGTCAAAGGATGCCACTTCTTATTTGAATATAGTAATGGAGCAATTCAAAACTTAGTATCTACATGGGAGATTGATATTACATACTTGGGCCAAGTCACGAGAACACAAGGTATACATGAGATTGCAACACAAGAAGCATTGGAAGGGTTTATGAAGGTAAGAAAAACATGCCTTCTATTTTCCATTTCAGATTTCTCACATCATTTTGTTAAGGAGTATGGTGTTTCAGAAAAGGATAAATGGACTCTAACAATGCATATATGGGAAATGATGAGAAATGAAAGCATGAAGTTCAAATTTTTACAAGGGAATTTTTATAGGTATGAAATTTTTTTATTGTCATTTATACTCATATAAAGTACAAACAACATAGGAAATATGGAAAAAATGAGCTGAAGATGGATTGCTATGGATTGAAGATTCTCTTGATTCAATATGGTTGGAGTAATGAGCCACAAAAATGGGTAATTGGCAATACGGTTGGGAATAACTTCTTTATAATGATTAATTCATGGTATCTCCTTATCATTCATGATGATTAGAGGTTTCCAAACACGATAGATTATTTTATAATCATTTTTGAATTTATGTTGGGTAATAAAAATGTGCTAATAGTTATGCATAGAGAGTACACCGCCTTCTACCAAAATGTCTTATTGCTTGTAGATTTGGTACTCAAAATATTCTAGTATGAATATTTTTTTCATACGATTTTATTGGTTGGTCCTCTATAGTACTTTTAGTATCCAAAATCATTCCATGGAGCTGCAATTAATATCCTCCAAGTTAAGGTAAATTTTGAGATAATCAATGTGCTTTTCGATATTGTGGATCTCTATTCCCCAAGGGTGAAAGAAGAAATCGCTTCTAGAATGTGTACTTGTTGTTGCAAATGCTATTTTTTTCTTCTCTATTTAAGTATTTATGTTATATATCTACACATGAAGCTGAAGGTAACATCTCTTAATTTGAGGTAAAATATGGGTCTTTTGTTGTGCATTCTTGTAATACAAATTTGGGTACTTGGGATGTAAAAGAAGTAATTATTTCCAAGCTAAGTATCTAATGTTATGAAGGATATAATTATGGTTATAAAAATTTCATTGAGTGTAAAAAATAGATCCGTATCATCATCATTTGTTTCAGAAGTTCCAACTGCAAGTTTCCTAATGACAGTGCATCACTAATTAAAGACCCAAAACAGTTTGCAGGTTTACAATTCAGATTTGGGAAGAGTATGCAATGTTTTTGTATGATTTTAATATCTATTCCTCAAGTATATTATTTCTGCTATATATCAGATTTTGAAGTTGCATACATCATCCATCAAGCTGAGGAAAAGTTTGGAACAAACAACGTTGTTTCCTACAAGCAGTATCCCAACAACTCCAAGATAAAAGGGGTAATTGTTTTAAAATGTATTAATTATTTTAAAGGATTATTATTCTATTCTAATATTCCATTATGTTACATAAAACAAATCTATATCAGAGGTTACAAGGACTTTTTTTTTTAATTATCTTTCTTTGTGACTATGCACATACACGATTTTGGAGAAAGATTGAAAGGGAGAGATTGTTAATTGAAGAATATTCTAATCATGTTACAAGTAAATAGGTAATATGGGATATGAGAATGAATATTAAATATTGGTTTTATGATATCACAAAACACAATAACATTTTTAAGGGATTCTTCATGATTCTTAAGAGGAAGAAGCTCATGCAAATATAGCATCAAGGCTCGGTATGCAGATTATTATGATTGATCAACTTTACTACATGAAATTGGATATATATGTTTACAATTTATTGAGGAGAAATTTTGGGAAGGGAGGATTTGTCTTGTCCCCATTTTCTGAAAATAGTATTTTTCTAAAATAGCAGTTTCTATTTTTAGTAAGGCTGATTATCCTAATATAGAAGTCAAGTCCTGTAGACAAATCGGAAAAATAATGTTCTTTATGGTGAAATAATTCAATCAAATTTTAATGAAAAATTATCAAATGAAAATTTAAATATTTGGAGCCAAAAAGGGAGTGGGACTTGGAGAATCTCAAATTTGGCAATTATTAGCCTTCTTGAAATCAAGTCAAAAGTTGGATTAAATGGCAATTTCTATTTGGGTGGAGGAAGTGGAGGTTCATTTATGGGAAAGTGGTTTCAAATTTTGAATTTTAAGATTCCTTCCATTATTGGCACAAATTTTTTGTTCACAAGAAGCTTCATGAAGAATGCAATACAAAAAATGCAATTTCTTGCCTTTTTGGGAATCTTCTATGCTTGTTTTCTCTATTAACAGGTTATGGCTCTCCTGCAAGGGTGATAAACCATTGTAGGGATAATATTTGAGGCTATAAAAACCAAGGGGACTGGACTCAAGGGGATTGGCTATGAGGGTCTACAGGCATGACTTCACACAAATGTTGTATTGTTGCTGAAAGATGGCTTTTATATGGATTTTTGGTTGAGTTGTTTGGCAGGGTTTGTGTTTTGGAGTGCTCAAATTGTGGTATAGTTTTAGATTGTTGTTGTTATCAGTTTGGTAATTATTTTATTAGATTTTATTCATGTATTTATGCTTCTTAGACTCTATTTAAAGTGCTAGTGATTTTGCAATAGAAGATACAGTGTTTTGGTTGTGATTTGTGGGTTTGTTTGCCCTTTCTCATTGTACAAATTAAAGTAGGGTTTTGGGTTGTTGTTTTATGATATCATGAATAGAAAAATAATGTATTAAACTTGTGATATCAGTAGAAAGTTGTGATTTTTCCCTTGGCACAATGTTTTATGTTAATTTTGAAGAATATAGTTATTTTTTCATTACACCTCATTTCTCCTTTATGGATTTTTGAGAAAATCTTTAATGGAAGATTGAAAATGTTTATGAGGGATATTACATACGCAAGTTGATTTATTCAGTTATAGTGTGTGGAAGATTATCTAGGTGTATAGGATGAGTTTTTTCTTCAAGTGAAAGTTTTTGTGAAGGAATTTGTTAGATTTTAGGGTGTTTATGAAATATTCGAGATTGTGTCTAAGTTTTGTGTATGGTTTGCGAGTCATCTTTGAATCAAGGGAAGCATGTACTTAAATGTTTGATGGTGTTTACATAGGTTCAATCGACCTTGGGTGTTTACAATAATTGTGAATTTTCTTTAGTAGCATGGTGTAGCATGTATGAGTGGATTTAGGACCAAGTTAAGGTGTGATGTGGTTTGCCTTCATTCCTTTCCACTGCAAGAACATTTTGGTGCTAACCTAATTTGAATTTACATGGTTGAGGTGCATATTCAACCTTGGAGAATATTTTCAAGGTTGAATAAGGTATAATTAAGTGTTGTGTTGATGGAGGATCAATAAGTAAGGTGTGTGATGCAAATTTAAGAGGTGTAAAATACAAATTTATGAAGTGTAGTGTGAGATTTAATGAGTTGGATTACTAGAAGCAGTGAAAAAAAGGTGTCTACAATCTTTAGAAAGGCTGTGGATGTGTTGGTAATGTTGTTATGGACTTTTCTATTGCATTGAGATGGATTTATCACTATAGCATTCTTCTTTTCTGTAATTTGGAAGTGAGCCCTTCTTTATTTTTGGGCAGTGAGCCTATTGTATTTAGTGTTGCAATTAATTTATATTGTGAGCTAATCCTCATCGTGGTTTTTACCTTTCTGGGTTTTCCTCATAAATCTGGTGTTCTATTATGCATGGTGTTGATTTGTTTCAATTTTTGTTATTTGCTTTCATGCTAGATCATTCTAACAGATTAAAGGTTATGTGGATCTGAATATTTGTGAGGGTTTTGATGTTTTAATGTATAACTGATTCCCCTCCTCTCAATTGTCTTATGCATTCAATAATATGTATCAAAACAAGGTTACTTAGAAGAAATCTTAACCGCTTGAGGTAGATCTAGGATGGCACATGAGAGATATGCTCCTCTATTTTATGGATCAAATTATGCATTCTAGAAGACATGATGGAAAGGTCTTCTGGTATCCCTTGGATATGGAGTTTGGAAGTTTGTTGTGAATGGATACACTATGCCTACAAATGGTCCAAGTACTGATGATGTGATCAAGGCCTATGAAAACAATGGTAAAGAAAGGTATGCTCTTTTAAGGGGTATTTCTAATATTGAACTTGTGAAAGTTACGAATCTAAAAAATGATAAAGAAATCTAGATAAATTTGGAAAGCATTCATGAAGGATATGATAAGGTCAAGCAAGGTAAGATGTAGAATATAAATATCATGTTTGAAAATATGAGGATGTTAGATGATAACTCTGAATTATATGCACAATGTATAACCTGTGAAACTGAACTTAATTGCATTCATACACTTATGAGTGAGACATAAAAATAAAGGTTTCAAGATTGAAAAACAATACATTTCTTATCAAATCAAGCATAAGGACGACACCTAAAATTTGGAAGGAAAATTGACAATATTTGAAAGATGAAAGGAAAATTCTGTAACTAACAAACTATGATAACTTGTAAAATTTGTTGTATTATATTAACTGTAAATAAAACTAAGTTACAAAATAGTCTCATTGTAGAATGCAAAGGCAAAAAACAAGAACTCACGAAAAAAGACTAAGTATTTCTTATATACACTATGTGTGGGAAATATGCGTAAGTGAAATAACTAACAACACACCTTAATGCACCATTATTAGAGAATTCAAAAAATAGATTCAATCTATTTAAAACATAATAAAATCTCTAAAGATGTTCCATTGCTCTCTAACTCTAAGGATTTATTAAATAAAAGTGGCTCTTAGATTGTGTGCACTGTGATTGTTAAAATGATAACCTAGAGAATGAGAATGATGATCTAAATGAAATACTATGTTAATATGATTGATAATGAAAGATATGATAATGATAATAAAAGGTACATGATGTTGTGATATTGATATGGTATGATGTGATAAACTAAAATGAAACTAACATGATATGTTGTGACATGATTATGATCTAATGTGATTGCTAAAATGCTTCTTATTTAAATGTTGTATGATAAATGCTCTAGTATGATTCCTATAGAGTAAAATTGCATGCAAGTGGGATCCTTTTCCTGTAGCAAGAGGTTGCTTTAATAGATTTTAAAAGATAATTCCTGATGTGGCAGCAAGTAATGGTTCAGATTTGATCTAGATAAATCAATGGTAGAAGATGAAAAAATTGGTGAGGAAGAAGGGGAAATTCTTTCCCTAAGCAAAACATTGTGGCAAATGATTAGGAAGAAATTGTGGATCCATGAAGCCAACCATTTCCAACTGTAAAAAGTTTGTTTTGAAAGATCAAGTAAAATTGAATGCAAGTTAAAGCTTTCAACTTTATTGAGGGAAACGTTGTAAACATGTGTTTAATTGGAAAAGCACAATTGAATACAACTTGAAGCTTTCAACTTTGTTAAGAGAAAAGCTGCAGACATGTGCTCAATTGAATATTTGATTTATTCAATTTTTGGGGGAAAATATTTATTATTAAATAAAATATTTTGGAATTTGTTTATTTAATAAAAAGGGGATAATATTTAAATAAACTATGTGATTTTAATTTATTTAAATAGGATAGAAGAATTTGATAATTAAATTAAAACAAACTATTGAATTTGTTTATTTAATTAAGATAGAAGAATTTGATAATTAAATTAAAACAAACTATTGAATTTCTTTATTTAATTAAAATAGAAGAATATAGAATGTGAACTATATAAATAAATATTTCTATTTATTTACATGTAGTTGAATTAAAGGTTAATTAATCATATTTATCTCGACCATTTTTAGGTGTATACATTTTTCCCCTCTTTGAAGTGAGATGTTTACATATTGCTTCAAAGAATCAATTTTTTTGCTAGTATTGAAAAAAAATTCCGACATGCCCTAGACGTTGATTTTTCAGTGATAATGGATGTATGCCCCCTTGGGAGGTAAATTGATGATTTTTTTTTGAATTTTTGTGAAAATTTTCAAATTTTTATGATTTTTTGATGAGTTGATGATGATTTGATAATGAAGCAATTAATCTCTTGATAAATTTTTGTTATGCTGCTCCTTTGATGAAATAATGAATTATGACCTCTTGGTAAATAAAATAAATCAAAGCCATAAAATCCCGCTTAATTAACCTTTAAAAGGTTTAAAAGTTGATTTAGAAGCTCATTTGTGCATTTGGATTTTGAATTTGATAGTGATTGAGAAAATTTGTGTGATTGGAGCAAGATGGCGATTCCCTACCACACCCATCAATTCGAGCGCATGCGATGACATGATTGCCTGGTAGTGTATGGACCTCCGGTACGTACCTCGATAAATTCCTCGTAATTCATGCAAATTTGATTTTCCCTCTCTTTTACATTTGAATTCAGTTTTTTTTTTGTTTTAGCACATTAAATATCTGATGTAGCACATATAATTACTATTTCAGTGCATCCACTGATTTTGCACATAGGAGAATAGATTTAGCGCATAAGTATAAAGTTGTAGCGCATAGGTTAAATTAGCGCTTTGGTAGATTAGATTATCGCATTGATAGGTTGGGATAACACATTCACTAGTTTTGTGCATTGAATAATTGGTTTAGCACATAGAGTGACTGAAATGGTGCATTTAGAGTTTTTGTGAATCGAATATCTGTGCTAGCGCATTGAACTCCTCTAATGGCACATTTACAATTTTAGCGCATTGGTTATTTGTTCTGGCGCATAAAATTACTAAAATGATGCATTGATACCTTAAGCGCTTTGATAAACTATTTTAGTGCATAGAAGTTAGACTTATGAACTTGTCAGTAGACTCCCTGATTTTGATGTTTTTTGATCTTGTCTTCCTTTTGATGTGATTTTTATTTTTGATCCTGCTAGATTTAGATGATTTTTGATCTCATGATAGGTTAGATCCAAGGATTGGTTGATGATAATTTACCTCATGATAGACGAGGAACAATTATACTTTGATTCATTAACCTTATGATAGGACAGGTTTATTGATAAATCAATTTATTAACCTCGTGATAGGCAAGGTTGATTGATCAATTGATTGATAAACCTCATGATAGGAGAGGTTGAATGATAGCTTGATGCTCATGATAAATGATCAAATTTCTCACCAAAGCTGATTAAATTGATAGGCTGACAGATTTTGATTGTTTGAAAATTTAACTGATTTATGAATCTTTTTGATTATAGGAGCCTTTGGCGAATCTTCAGATTCATGAGCGGTTTCCTAGGACTTTTTATCCGATTCCTTAGTTGGCACAACTTGAGATAGGTGTGATTTACCATTGTGGACTATCTTCACTATTATACATTCCCCAAATTAGGATTAATCAGGGACTCTTGACAACCCTTGCTGAGAGGTGGCATAGTGAGCATAACACCTTTCACCTTTCTACTGGTGAGATGGCAGTGACCTTGAAGGATGTATACCGTATATTGAGGATTCTGGTGGTTGGAGAGCTTGTTTTGTATGATCATACTGAGCAGGGAGGTACTAATTCCTTTATGTAGAGTGTTTGCGGATGAGAGGATTTGTGGTTACGAGATTCCTTGGAGGGAGATGGTAGATGCATATGCTACACTTCCATCCGTGCTTGCGGGTTTTATCAGAGGTTTCTTATTGTCTCGATCGTAGGTCGAAGGGACTTTCAGTTGGTTGAGGTAGGATATTGGAGTAGATGATTCAGTAGGGCACCAGATATGCTTGGGGCATGTGTATGTTAGCCCATTTGTACAATGATTTACACTAGGTTGTATATCTTTGAGAATGCAGTTTATCGATCGAAGTGACCTTATTATAGGTATGGGCATATTTTTATCGGGAAGTATACAAGATTCACCAGGATTTTACACCTTTGTCGAGGGGGGGTGTCTTAAAGTTTTCCCAGTTGCTATCACTCACCCTGTTATAGATAGACAATGACTACTTGGGAGGCATTATGTTCATGGTTATACTGGTCCATTTGTCTAGCATAGGCTGGGAAAATTGGAGTATTGGAGGCGGATGCTAGACGATCTTGAGGAAGTTGTTTGGCAACCTTACATTGGTTGTGAGGCTTGGGCTAAGGATGACACTAAGATGTTGTATCTTTGTTAGTCTATATACTTGATCGGGAGGACCCGATTCATCATTGAGAGATTCCTTTTGAGCAGGGTTATGCAGTAGTATGGTAGATTATAGGGCATGCGGGTGTTGCTCACTATGCTTGGCGTCAGATGGATTCTATAGAGTGGGGCCCACCCTATCCTATGATACAACAATTGAGGAGTATCGAGGGTTGCAATCGATCATCTAGGATTATCATCCTGAGATAGTGGAGGTAGGGATGTCTGCGGAGTATGCTCAATACCTATTTCTATCCATTGCAACAAATATCTAGCCTAGATGAGGCAGTGCCTTTGTTAAAAAAGCATGAGAGAGTAGTTGTTCATGGAAAAAGGTGGAGGCAGAGATATAGTGGAGATGAGGAGGAGATGGTAGAGGGGGAGATGACAGAGGAGGAGTTGGAAGAGGAGGAGATAAAGAGTAGTGATGATGATGACAATGATGATAATGATGATGCAAATGGGGGTGATGATGATAGAGATGGTGGTAGAGGTGGAGGTAGAGTAGCTTATGGTGTCAGAGACTTCATGTTGCCACAACAAAGGAGATATTTGGTAGCTCTGACACAATAGCATGTGCAGATTGGGGCACCCTCATAGCAAAAAATGCAGATAGCTGCATTACAGGTGCAGGTTCAAACTCTATAGGGGCAGTTAGCACAATTGCAGGTTCAAACTCTATAGGGGCAGATAACATAGTTGCAGGAATTATTAGAAAAGGAACAAGTGGCCACATTGATAGTTGAGAGAGATGTAGCCGGTGAGAAGGAAGTGGCTCTATCTGATAGGTTGTAGAGAGTGGCTGAGGGGACCACCATGGGCACAATGATGTTAGAGGTTACCAGAGTTGCTCAAGAGTTCGAGTATTATCGTGGTAGATATCATGAGGTTGTTTCGGCAGAGCAAAGATTTAGTTATGCTGCATCCAAACCAAGCCATAGTCATTCTCATACTACCATCTTAGGCATTGTACAACCTCCTCGTAGAGATCTAGGCCTCGACCCAGGTACAGGTGCACCTGGTGCAGGTACCTCAAGTGCAAGAAATCTTGTGGGATGAATGAGTCTTGGGGGAGCACCACATAGCTCCATGATCTTATCTAATGTATTTTGATGATGTACACTTTGAGTTTTGACCTACTACCATATTGTTATTGTCTTTCTTGACATGTATTCAGACTTCATTGTATACTTGACATTATGATTTTTGAGTTTTATATGATATGCAATAGATTCGTGATCCATATGTGTTCTATGTGATTCTATGATGAATGCCTTATGATATATGCATTTAATATTTGTTCTATATGTGATGTTGATATTATGATGATGTTATGAATACACACTAATGAATCTATAATAATGCTAATGTGATGTTAATTTGAAATTCAATGAGATGAATGTGATAATGCTATTGTGATGTTAATTGGAAATGAAATGAGATGAATGTGCAATTGCTAATATGATGTTAATTTGAAATGCAATGAGATGAATGTGAAAATGCTAATATGATAATTGTTTTTGATATCTTCTAATGAAAGTATATAATGTAATGTATGGAGAAATGTTAAGATCTAAGAATGAAAATATGCGATCAAATGTATGAATGATTGATGTAATAATACAAATTTTTCTATTATGGAAATGATTATGCAACTACATGAGAATGATTATTTTTTTTTTATGTCAAGTATACTCAATCCTTTACATGATAGATATACATTGTCTTTGAAAATATTTTCCCACCTTGATACAATCTATTCCACAGATGCCAAGCTAATATGAATGCAATCTAATATAAGTATGCAAATCTACAAATGCAAAGTTGTCATCTTACCAATCCGTTATTGTAATTTTTATCATCATTGAGCCTTTAAAATGCTGAAAGTGAGTACAAGTATCAATGGTATAAGATAGAACATGATGACCTGAGTACTTCTTTCATGAGTTTTGATATTGCAAGCAAACATAAGCATCTAGGTATGATTAAATTGAGATGACCCGAGCATTTCTCATATAAAACAGATAAGAATCAATCATTTTCGTATGCAAATTCTGAAATATCATCAATGATACTTGGTAGAGCACGTCTCATGACAAATTCACATTGGAATAATGATCAATTCATAGACAGTAGAAAAAGAAAAATCATACTCCTTCCTTGCTTCTTTAGTTCAATACATCATCAAGTTGCTCCAAAGATATGATAATAAAAACCAATGAACAACATTTCAAACACTCAAGCTAAATCAGTAAAATCATAATCAAAAGAATATCATCCATTTAGATTTGATGTGGTTTGATTGATTCAAGCTGTTTGATTGGATAGTTGATTTTCTAATGATGTTGATTTGTTAATCCCCATTTGATCCATGTGTTTTTTGTGTTGTCTTACTGTTGTTTTCTTATTTCTTCATAGCCCTTGGTTTATTACCCCCAGTTTATATTTTCCCCAAGCTAGGGTGAGACATGATCGCATTGCCAGGGTATGTACATGAGATTCTTCGATGATTAGCATAATGATGGCAAAAATGACTAGTCAAGGTGTGTTCAAATAGATGGAACAACTAGTCTATCAAAAATAGCTACTGTTGCTAGGTTTTCACTACTTGTTTTTATTGCACTTTTCAGATTTTCAGATTTTTTTTGTTGTTGTTACCAAGATGCCTGTTTGCCAGGTTTTCATCAAGGCAACAATTTATTTTTTTATTATTTATTTTTGTATTTTTAGTAGTTTTTAGAACTTTCACCATGCACTAAATAATTCAAGCATAAAATTTTCTAAGGTGGAGGTTGTTGATAGGCTCATTGAAGAGATCCCCTTAAGGTGTTTACAATTTGTAAGCACCTGATCTATAGAACAATATGATGACAAAGGGACCTAGCCAATTTGGTTCAAATTTACCCTTCTTCTCATGATCTTGTTGATTGCAAGGGTTTTCCTTTAATACCAAGTCACCTACTTGGAATGCCCTCAGTTTGACCTTGTGATAGTAGCTTTGGACATCCTATATTGGTATGCTTTCAAATGATCCACTGCTTGCTGATGATGCTCATCTAACAATTCCAACTCTTGAAGTCTAGACACTCAATAATCCTCATCTGATATGATCCCTTTGAGTGATACATGAAGTGATGGTATTTCAACCTCAATAGGAAGAATAGCCTCTGACCCATATACTAAAGAATATGGTGTAGCTCTTGTAGGTGTTCTAATACTAGTTAGATATGCCCATAAAGCAGGATTGAGTTGAACATGCCAATCTCTTCCAGCATCGTTGACCGTTTTCTTCAAGATTTTTAGAATAGTTTTGTTTGAAGCCTTTTCTTGGCCATTTCCATGAGGATAGCATGGTGTTGAAAAGTGATGCTGGATATGGAACCACTCACATAGTTCTTGGACATCTCGATTCTTAAAAGGTCTACCATTGTTGGTGATGATGGACTGAGTAACACCGTACTGACATATAAGATAATTTAAGATAATAGATGAGATTTGTTTTCTTGTGACTATGGTTAGGGGTACAACTTCAATCCACTTAGTAAAGTACTTTGTGGCTGTAATAATAAACTTATGTCCATTTGATGAAGAAGGGTGGATTTTACCCACCAAATCTAGTTCCCACTGACAAAAAGGCCATGTTTTTGTGAAAGGTTGTAGTTCTTGTGCTGGTGCATGTATAATATTGCCATGGATTTGAAATTTTTGGTATTTCTTTACATACTAATAAGAATCCTCCATGTTCAACCAGTAATACCCTAAATGGAGGATTTTATTCGCTAGTGTTAAACCACTTGAGTGAGTCCCACAAATACCTTCATGAATCTCATGCAAGGTTGATTCAAATTCATTACATTCTAGACATCATAGGAGAGTACCATCAAGAACTTGACAATAAGGTATGTTGGTAATCAAGGTATGTCAAGCGGCTTGGAGAATGAAATTTCATTTTAGGTTTCGGGAAAGATCGAGAGGGAGGGTATTGTCTTTTAAGTAAGTATAAATCTTCCCATAGATGGAGGTTTCAATGTCAACGATATTGCATATTACTTGGGATTCAAGATTTTCATGGGTAGGATTAGACACTTGTTCCACCATAAACTCATAACGGTTTCAAATTTTTGGTATTTTTAAGAGAGAAGTTACTGTAGCAATAACATCAATAGCTTTGTTATCTACCCTTGGTATTTGTTCAAATCTGATTTGGATAAAGTAATTTTTTAGATCATCCATCATTTTCTTATATGGAAGCAACTTGTCATCTCTTGTTTGATAATCATCATTGACCTGATTGATGAATAGTTATGAATCTCCATATACTTGCAGTTCTATGATATTCCATTCTACTACTACTTTGATGCCAATGATTAATGCCTCACATTCAACTACATTTTTGGTACAAGGAAAACTGAGTTTGTGAGACTTTGGAATGGTGTGTCCCTGAGGTGTGACAAATAAGATCCCAACACCTAATCCATGTTATGTGTATGAACCATAAAAATATAGAATTCATTGTTGTGGTGTGATGGTGAGAACATCTGCATCAAGAATTTCAATTCTCATTGGTTGCTCATCCTATAGAGGTGCTTCTGCTAATTGATCAACTATTCCTTTTGCCTTGATGGCTTTGTGATCTACATATTGTATATCAAACTCACTTAGGATCATGACCCATTTGGCTAGCCTTCCTATTAAATCAACTTTGTTGAGCAATTATTTCAGTGGATTGATCTTTGCTATGAGTTTAATTGAGTGAGTTAACATATAATTGCATTGCTTTTGAGTAGAAAATACTAATGTCAAAAAAGATTTCTCAATAAAGGTATAATTGATCTCATAACCATTCAAAGTCCTACTGATATAGTAAATAACTTGTCCCTTTCCTACAGGATCCTCTTGTGCCAATAGGATGCCCAATGAAATCTCCGTTGTTGCTATATAAAGTAGTAATGGATTTTATTTTGTGGATGGTACCAGTATTGGTGGAGACATTAAATATTTCTTTAGTTGATTGAACATAGATTCACATTTGTCAGCCCATTGGAAAGAGAAATTCTTATGTAACAAGTGATTGAACGAATGAATCTTGTCTACCAATTTGTAAATGAATCTTCAAATTGACTGAAGCCTTCCCTGTAGAGACCGTAGTTGACCGATGTTTCTAGGTTGCGAAATCTCCATAATAGCTTTGACCTTGGTGGGATCCACTTCAATACCTTTCTCTTAAACAATGTACCCTAGAAGTTTTGTTGATGTTATGCCAAACACACATTTCTTGGGATTCAATCTGACATTAAACCTTTCTAGACGAGTGAAAATTTTGTCCAGGATCTCAAGATGTCCTTCTCTAGTATATGATTTTTCCAATAGATCATCCACATAGTCCTCCATAAAGTATGCATCATGTCATGGAAGATGGTGGTCATTGCTCTTTGATATGTAGCTCCTACATTTTTCAGTCCAAAAGGCATTACATTCCAACAAAATTTTCCCCATGGATAGGTGAATTCTATCTTCTCTTGATCCTTTGGTGCTATCTTGATTGATTATAACCCGAGAAGCCATCCATAAGTGATAACATGGCATGCCTAGCTATCAAGTCTACAATTATGTCAATCTTTGGTAAAGGAATCCTTAAGACATGCCTTGTTGAGATTCCTGAAGTCAGTGCAAATATTGATATTGCCATCTGGTTTAGAAATAGGTACAATATTTGATATCCACTAAGCATAATCAATTGGATGAATGAAACAAACATCTAATAATTTCTTGAGTTCTACCTTCACAAACAAGGCGATATGTGGATGCATTTTTCTTAGATTTTTCTTGATAGGTTTCACCCCAGTAGGTAGAGATAGGTGATGCATTAAGAGTTTTGGATATAAGTCTGGCATATCAGAGTAAGACCAAGCAAATTTGATTTTCCATTCTTCAAAGAACTTGGTGAATGTTGGCTTTTCCTATTCAGTCATTGATGTTGCCAGATGTAATGTCTTTACTTTATCTTTTGTTCCCACATTGATAGACTGAGTTGGATCAACCAACACTTATGATCTCTTGTGATAAATTTTGGGAAGAATTTCAAATCCCCCATATTTGAGTGCCTCAATGAGGTTTTCACTGTCAGATGCACTCTTTAATTTTACTTTTTCTAGATCTAATACTACCATTAAATGGTTTTCACCATTAGATCTTTTGTTTCAATTTTCATTTTTGCAGCTAGAAGATTTGACACCCCCTGACCTGAAACTTCATTATAAGTTTAATGGATATAACTTGTTCCAAGGTCATTGGAACAAATAAATTTCATAATGGCACCGTCATTCACAAAGGTAGGAACGTTAACAGGGTTTAGTTTGGTCCCAGTCAATAAGCTCAAGGTGTAGTAAGGGTAATAGATCATCAGATTGATGAAGGTCAATAGAATTGAAAGTACAAATAGCAATATTATCAAATTTTTTGGTAGGGGTATCAAGGTTTATGATGGTACTCTCCTCCAAGTCTATTTCGCTTGATGTCTGTTCATCGTCGCTTGAGTCATTGATATTCTGTGATCCAAACACAAGGGGTCTAGTCCCTAAGCTTTGTCCCTCCTCACACGTAGGTGTATACCTTTGTATTACATCCATTTGTTTGTCTTCAAATGATGCCTTAGATAGTGAATCCCACTCATAATCATTACAGTCTGTCTCATAGGCCTTACTTTCTTGCAATTATAGAATTCTTTCAACAAACTTCTAGGTTGCTACTTATTTTGATTCTCCTTTATATCCCGATCTAGTTTTATCTTTGGCTTGAAGTGTGTGAGGTTGAATAGGTTCTACAATGCCTTATTTCCTATTACCGATAGGTCCTTGTCCTTCATATCCCATATCCTCTAGGATTATCTTTCCGTTTCCATATTGATCTATTTGTATGTTGGGGGTTGCTAATGTAGATGTTTCCTCATCTTTGTAGAGCCAATTCAAAACAAACTTATCTTCTGATTCTTCAATCAAAGTGCCAACTTTTATAAATCTATCGTCAAGAATTGTAGTAGGTTGTGATGATTGTTGCATTGATTTTGATGGATTTCCATAAGTTCTTGGTGAAGGAAACAACTGTGAAAGACATAAATATTGTTGAATGAAATACTCTCCCATGCCTTTGTCTGTTAACTGGATCTTCCTGTTGAACTATTTTGATAAAGATTTTTCATTGTTTATTATAGTAGAATCAACAATACCTTTGTCCTTTGATTGGTCCTTCTTTTCAACCCACTTTGACACAACATTTGATTTCTTCTCATTATTTGATGAACTTGGAGTGTTAGCTTCTCTATTATGAGGGATAAAAGTATCTTGATTTTCCTTAAGCATGTTGCATTGTTGGGGGTTATTTGAATCAATTGAGATGGTTACTTCCTGTCTATTGACTGGAAACTTCAAGCATTGATGGTAGGTGGATGGTACTGCTTGCATCTGATGAATCCATGGATGTCCCAAAAGTATATTATATGTCAGATCTTTGTCCAACACTTGGCAGATTATGTCTTTCATAATTGGTCCTACTTGGATAGGTTAAATAATCAATCCTTTGGAAGATCTCTCTTCGTTATCATATGATTTTATTTTGATTTTCCTTCTTGGATCAATAGAATTATCAGAATATCCTAGTGCACGGATCAGTTTTCAAGTACAGATATTTAAACCAGCTCCACCATTTATAAAAACACGGTTTACTTGATGTTTGTGAATGAGAACTTCAATGTGGATGGCAACATTGTGTGGATGGTTTAGTGATACATCATCATGCTCAAAAAATGATAGGTAGTGAGGAGCGGTTAAGTGCCCCACCATAGCCTGGAATTGGTCAACTTCCATATTATTGGGTACTATTGTGGTAACAAGAGCTTGTTCTAGGATCTCCTTGTGTGCAGGTGAAATTTTTAAGAGTTCCAATATTGAGATTTGTGTGGGTATTTTCTTCAACTGATCGATAATGTTGTATTGATTTGTAGGGGCATCAATTGTTTTGGTTATAGGAGCATCAAATTATTTATTTGTAACTCCTTTCAGTATTAGCTTAGCTTGTCCCCTTGTCACATTAACTAGTTGATATTCAGGATTATCTCTGATTTTTATGACGTTAATTTGATTTTCACTTGCAACCATGTTTGTGGTTTGATGATCAACTGTAATGTTGCTATTTCTATCATAATTTTCTACCTTATTTGTTTGATAATCAGCTAGAATTATGTCTTCAATATAATTACTGGAAACAAAATTTCATTTGTTTGAATTTCAGTAGCAAAAAGATCACACTTATCCTTGATTTGAAGGTTATTTGTTTGATCTCCATCTATCTCAATATTGAGAAAAGTGGTTTCATAAACGTACTTTACACCTTTTCCTTTACAATATGAAGAGGATGGTTCACCTTTATCATAATTGGGTAAAGGATTCTTGAAATCTCCATGATCATTGTTTGTCTGTGGTCCTTCAACAAATATTTTCTTACTTTCAATCAAATCTTGGATTAAATATTTCAATTGCCAACAATCATTCATTTTGTGACCTTTATTGTTATTATAGTCACAATAATGTGCATCATTCCACCAAAATGGTTTGACTTGTGGATCACAATTTGGTGCTTCTTATGATGTTACAAGTTTAGCTTCAATAAGTTCCTTGAATGTTAATTCCACTGATTGTGCTAAAGGCATGAATTTCCTCCGATTCGATGAATTTTGGAATGGTGATGATTTAGATCCAACATTATTTGAATTGTTGTTTTGGTTATCATTTAGATTGCAACCTCTGTTGTTGTCCGGGGTTGTCTTAGTTGCAACTACTATTAAATTGAATATTGGTTTCATGTTTTTTTATTTCAGTCACAACATCATTGTTTCCAATATTTCTATACTTTTGCCAAAACTTGGGTTTTTCATTGTTGTTGTTGTGATTAGAGGAATTTTCATTGTTGTTGTATGTGTTTAGAACTCCTATTTCAACCAAATCTTCCTCTATCTTGAGACCCTTTTCTATCATTTTATCAAATGTAGGTGGACATTGTAGTTCAAGTCTATAACTCATGTCATCATTTAAATTATCCATGAATAGTTCCATCTTTTCCTTTTCAAGTATGGAATGTGGATATCTTGTAAACAACCTTCTCCATCTTTGCAAAAATGAGAGAAATATTTCACCCTTATTTTTTTTAGTATTGCAAAGATCCTTCATTGTGATATCATGTTGTATATTGTAGGAGTATTGAGTTATAAACTTGTTAACTAAATCTTCAAAGGATCTAATTCCTAGAGTTAATTTAGAGAACCATTTCATACATTGTCCTCCTAAGCTTCTTGGAAATAGCTTCATTAAGTATGTATCTTCATGGGAAAATTATAAGCTCATAGCTCAAAATTCTCTTACATGATCAAGAGGATTTGTTTTCCCATTGTATTTATTTTACTTGGGGAACTCAAAGTGTTTTGGAAATGGCATCATGTCCACGTTATGAGAAAAAGGATATGGAAAAATATCTTGTAATAAATATCTCTTAGTTGTTCCTATTTGCATATCTTGAAATTGTTGTTGTAAGGTTTTTAATTGATGTTTCATTGCATCTACATCATCTTTATTTGGTAATTCATTCTCATATTTTTTAGATGTTCTTGTCAGTCTATTGATATCAAAGTCTTTTGGAATTTTAACACCTAGATTAGCTAACATGAAAAAGTACTTTTCCCCATCTTTTTTCAGAAAATTCTCCATAAAATTATGGAATTTGGGATCTTGTTGCACATTTTGTAGTTCTTCTTCAAATATTTCATCATTTTCATTTTGGTTGGTTTTGTTGAACAAATTCTCCTCAATCTTAGACATGTTTATTTCTTTTTCTTGAATTTTCAGTCTTTGTGACCTTGTAAAAACAGGCATAAAAGTGCTATAATTGTCCACTAAATTTTTGATCTTGGTTTGATATAGTGTGAAGAATGTTAACTTGAGTAAAATAGAATGATAGATTTTATTGATCAGACTAAGTTGACAAGTATGATTATACAACTTCGTTTCTTGAAGTAGGATGATAGATCTTGATAATGAAACTAAGATTTTAATTATATTTTTTTGATTTAGACACTTTTGGATGATAGATTTGAGTTTAATTTTGAAGAATTTCACTTGTGAGACTTAGATTTCAAAGGTTTAAGACTTTGTTTCAAAATAAGAAATGTTTCCGTTTTGGTAAAGATTCAAATTTTGGTCTAAAAGTATCACAAATAGTAAAACCAACTCTCAGGATTTTAATTGGGTGGATGCACCATTACAGTCTTTGGATGTGCTAAAAGAATTAGCCTATGTGCTAACAAACTAGGTGAATGCACTTTTAAACTGGCTGTATGCGCTGTTTTGTTACTCCTATGAGCTAGATTTTTCTTTCAATGCGCTGGATTTTTCCTCCTATGCACTAGAATATTCCTTTGATGTGCTAAAATGTGGGTCAATGTGTTGTTAAATAGGTTTGATGTACTATAACAAAGAGTGAATGCACTATTCTAAGAGTATTCAATATTTTTGACAGTCTATTTTCAATTTTGGTTTTCAACAATGAATTTGTTTGACTCCAAGTATAAATTATGATATGATGACTTTGTTTCTGATTGGTTTTCTTGTTGAGAATAATATATAGTGATTGCTTTGATTTAGATGAATTCTTTTGAAAATGATTACACATGCAGTAGTAATTTTGCAAACATTTGTTTTAAATCTACACTTTAAACAAATAGTGTATGTTTTAGAATCAGATCTAATTCTTTCAATTTTCACTGGTATGACACATTAAAAATAGTTCAAGAACTTTTCTATCTCAAAAGGTCACTAAAAATATCATAGCCCACACTTGGAACTATGTCAGCTCACATAGCCGTGTCACCCCCTAGAGGGTGCCCGTGTTTTTTCCTTTTTTGAGTCTTAACCAAAAGTCGAATCCTCCACTTTTGATTAGGGTCTCT
Source organism: Sequoiadendron giganteum (assembly GCA_007115665.2). Taxonomy (NCBI): domain Eukaryota; kingdom Viridiplantae; phylum Streptophyta; class Pinopsida; order Cupressales; family Cupressaceae; genus Sequoiadendron; species Sequoiadendron giganteum. Next base: position 817,155,463 of record CM021101.1, read on the forward strand.
GATAGTTATATGGTGACTATCTCGGGGGCAAAGTATTCCCTCCCCTTGCACTATGATATAGAAAGCGTTCAAAAACTGACACGGTTGGATTCTAACTCAAAGTTCATAGATAAGGTTTCCATTCGGAGTGAAAAATAGATAAAATCCCTCAGGAGAGCTCCCAACCTTTAGAACAAAGGATTTGGGGATGGTTATCTTGCACACTTCCATCAAATATCAGACTTTCCTTGAATTCACTTTTGATTATAGTGGGTAGGAAAACCTGGCTTTGGTTGTTCCCACTTAGGTCGTTCCCGTAGGGTGAGTACTTTTTCCCACTACGACATACCTTCTAAAGGTTTTAATAAAGCATGAATAGTGAGTCTAGCATTCTGATCACCCAGTGAAAGGGAGAGCATAAGCCTATCACTTCAACCACAATAAACAGGGGGTTCAGTTATCCTTTTACTTAAGCTAGATGCCTAACTTAATAAAAGAAAGCAATAAGAAAAGTTCAAAGCTCTACAAATACCATTAGTAATTTTTTTCATTTTTGTCTTTGACAAGCGTAAATGTTTCCAAAAATTTTCTTTGGCTAGTGTACCTTGTACCTGTAACACAAAAATAAAGATTTATATAAAAAATGGGTTTATTTTTTGTAAAAACAGTCCAATGCGCTACACTTTTAAGCATATGCACCAAAACTCCAATTCTAAAAGAATAATTGAATGCGCTACAATAATTAGTGAATGCGCTATACCAGTGATTAAAAGCACCAAAATAGTATTTAGATGCGCTAGAATAGTGTTTTGATGCGCTGAAAGATCTATCAAATGCACTGTAAAAACTTCCAATCATTCTAAAACAAAATCACGTGAAACTTGCAAATCGCTTTCTAGAAAATGTTAACTATGGGGATTTTTCCCCACGGTGGGTGCCAATTTTTGTGTGTGGGAAATATGCATAAGTGGAATAACTAACAACACACCTTAATGAAACATTATTATAGAATTCAAACAATAGATTCAATCTATTTAAAACATAATAAAATCTCTAAAGCTATTCCATTGCTCTCTAAGTCAAAGGATTTATTAAATCAAAGTGGCTCTCAAATTGTGTGCACTGTGATTGTTAAAATGACAACCTAGAGAATGAGATTGATGATCTAAATGAAATACTAAGTTAATATGATTGATAATGAAAGCTATGATAATGATAATAAAAGCTATGATGTTGTGATACTGGTATGGTATGCTGTGTAAACTAAAATGAAACTAACATGATATTCTATGACATGATTATGATCTAATGTGATTGCTAAAATGCTTCTTATTTAAATGTTGTATGCTAAATTCTCTAGTATGATTCTTGTAGAATAAAATTGCATGCAAGTGGGATCCTTTTCCTATAGCAAGAGGTTGCTTTTATAGATTTTCAAAGACAATTTTTGATGTGACAACAAGAAATGGTTCAAATTTGATTTGGATAAATCAATGGTAGAAGATGAAGAATTTGGTGAGGAAGAAGGGGAAATGCTTTCCCTGAGCAAAAAATTATGGCAAATGATTAGGAAGAAATTATGGATCCATGAAGCCAACCATTTCCAACTATAAAAAGTTTGTTTTGAAAGATCAAGTAAAATTGAATGCAAGTTAAAGCTTTCAACTTTATTGAGGGAAAAGATATAAACATGTGTTTAATTGGAAAAACACAATTGAATACAACTTGAAGCTTTCAACTTTGTTGAGAGAAAATCTATAGATATGTGCTCAATTGAATATTTGATTTATTCAATTTTTTGGGGAAAAGATATATTATTAAATAAAACATTTTGGAATTTGTTAATTTAATAAAAAGGGGATAATATTTAAATAAACTATGTGATTTTAGTTTATTTAGATAGGATAGAAGAATTTGATAATTAAATTAAAACAAACTATTGAATTTGTTTATTTAATTAAGATAGAAGAATTTGATAATTAAATTAAAACAAACTATTGAATTTGTTTATTTAATTAAAATAGAAGAATATAGAATGTGAACTATATAAATAAATATTTCTATTTATTTACAAATAGTTGAATTAGAGGTTAATTAATCAAATAATTGTATTTAATTAATTAGATTTATCCAGACCATTTTTAGGTGTATACATATACAATGTATGATAACTCCAATGTGCCAAGAGGTGGAAGAAACAGTCAACTGAAAGTGTAAAATATCTTTGAAGCCCTACTCACGAGCAAAAAATATAAACATCGAAAAGAGGGCCCACAACTGAAGAAAACTAAACTTTGAATCTCGTAAACTCCTCCCCATGTTGTGCATGATCAAAAATCCTCAAAATTGTTGTGAAATTGAATCTTTGTCTCAAAAAATCCATGCATAATGGCTCCGAATGATGTGGTCTCTAGATAACTATTATTGACTTCAGTTCTCCTTTACTTGTGCTTCTTGCATTATTTTGAAAAAAAGGGCTGTGTGATTAAATATTAAATATAATCAAAGTGATTATTTTAATATTTAATATGTGGTGACTCCTCCTTTTACATTTACATGTTAAAAATTTTAAATATTAAGTTAATTTACCTTTAATATTTAGTTACAATGGTTGATTTTGTCAAAATCATGTAGACAAAATAAGTGAAGTAGTGCTTTCACTTCAAAATTAAATGATAAATTTGAATCCCAACTCCCAAATTTACTCTCAAGCTTACGGGATCCTCTCAAATAAAAAGGTCTTTTGACTTGAAAGTCATAAACCATGGGGTAATAATTTGAAATGATTTTCTTTTAAAACATAAACTAAAAAGCCCACATTTTGAATTAGGGCAACGATGAAAAAAGGTATTGGTAAACCTAAAATCATTCATTTCATACTTCACTTCATTTGGTCTGCTGCTGCACCACCATGGTGATGAGGGTTTTGAAGCTTGCTTGCTAATATTGAGTTTTTTACAATGAATTATTTGAATATACTAACAAAAAAACATGGTAAGCTTTTCTTAGATATTAATCTAGACACTTTTCTATGTATTTCTCCATTTAGCAAACATTTTTAGGCACCTATGTTGTGACCTCCATTGATTTTTTTGATGTCATGAACTTTGTTTCATTTTTCTGTTGGTGCTTTCTTGCTTGAGGCCACCATGGTCGCTTTGTAAGAGCATTATACGCGAGCTTTGAGAACAATCCTTTTCATTTGCAAGCTTGGTAAGCATGAATCTCTAACTCTACTCCTATTTTCTATTGAAACTAGCTTGTTTCGAGCCCAAGAGAGTTGTAAAATGATTTAAAACATATGCTTCCTCATTCAGTAGCTTTGACTGAACACCTCTTTACCTGGGTATTTGAGTTTATGAAAAATAGGAACCTACTGTGTGTTATGGCTGTAGCCTTTCTACTTTTTATGAGTTGTTCTCCATAATTTTATGAGCTCGAATCCCCTGTATTTGAGATTTCATGTAAACCCCAAGTGGGTTTTGGTCATTTGTGAGGAAAAGACTTCTCTAGGCTGTGGCAATGAGAGCTCAACTGGGTTTTCATTTATTTTCCTAAATGTATTGAAAACAAAGTTTGTTCATTCGCTTTGCATCAAAACAACAAAAAAAACTTCATTATGCAAGGTTGCAACCTTTAGACTTCTGGGTGTTTGTTGAAATTTTGCAAAAAATTGAGGGTTTCATTTTCATGTATTCTGCAAATTTTTTTATGACCTCCAGGTTGTGGTTACAAAAAATTCACACTTGCTTTTCATTTTGACTCCTTGCTCAAAATCCTAGCACTTTTTATAATGTTGTGTTTACTATTTCTGAGAGAATGTGCACTCTTGCATTCCAAATGTGGTCACAAATAAATAGGTTTGTTTACTACTCTAAAGGAGAACTTTATTTCGGATCTTGTTTTTCTAAGGCACACACATAATTGCACCTTTATTCTAGGCATTCTTCTGAAAATATTGAAATATATCACCATGCCATTTTATTTGTTGTTGAATAATCTATATTTAGCCTCTCAATAAGATATTTCTTATTTTTCCGAAGAAAACAATGTGACTTCACTTTCTATAATATATGTGTAGACATCCAAATTTGACCTCTCCCATAAGGTCAAATTTTTCCCCTTTATTCATCTATCTCACCCTTTTCCATCAATGTTAATTAAATAATTTATTTAATTAATATTTCCCACTTTCCCTGTTGTTCCTAAGGTATTTAATTCAATTAATTAAATACTTTAATTTTCCCCCCTTTCCTCCCTAAAGTAAATAAATACTTCTATTTATTTAATTTAGTCATTTGTCTTTATGAATTTAAATCAATTTTAAATTCACCGTTTTCTCTCTCCTTGTCCCATCCTCCATAATCCTTTCTTAATCTGAATTAGCCTAATTAATCCCTGATTAGGATGTGCCTTAATCAAGATTAATTTCACATCCCCCATCATAGCCCACTTGTCTTAATATTTCATTAATTACCCTAATCACTTGTTTGCACAACCTAATTACTTGATTAGGTCATCTTAATCCCCCATGCCATTTATGGCATACCTTCAAGTTAACTCTTCATTGAATGCTTTCTCCTTTTGGAGAAGGAAACTAATCAATGTGAATTTTTAACTCACATTTTATTCCTCCAAGGACTCAAAAGTCTTATCACCCACATGGGGACAAGGACCTACTTTATGAGGAGATCTTGTATATTGTTTGTCATGCTTGTTTTCCTTTTCCACAGTCAACCCCTACCTTTAGAGGTGAATTTGCCCCTTATAGAGGTGAATTTGCACTGTAGACAGACAATTTTTCCCTCCGAAAGGGTGATTCTGAGTCTCAGTCCAGTTGAGGTCCACATCTTAGGAAAATCATCCTATCCTTGGAGTCAAATTCGCCTGTCCTCCAAGTTTGGGTGAATTTTCTCTTACTTTAAGTGAATTTGCTCTAACTTTTGGCGAGTTTTCTCACCTATTGGGAAAATATGCTTTCTTTGTTGGGTGAATTTTCCTTCAAGGGTGATCCTGCTCAGTCAATTGGGTGAATTTTCTCTTAAAGGGCAATTTTTATTAGTAGTTTGGGAAAACTTGCTTAAGTATAGGGGCGATTTTGCTCCCTATTCTAGTCCTGTTCGTCGTCTCATCTTCCATCCGATTCCTCATTTTAGTCCGTTTAGGGGTCCGTTTTTCCATTCATGATACTGTTCTCCATTTTGGCTCTTCGTTTAGGTCTATTTATGTGTCATTTTTTCGTTCCAACTCTTCATTTAGATCCATTTAGGTGTATGTTTTCCATTTTGACTCTTCATTTTAGTCCGTTTAGGGGTCCATTTCTCCGTTCGTGATTACATTCTCCATTATGAGTCCTCGTTCAAGTCTGTTCACATGTATTTTTCCCTGTCCATCATCGTGTTCTCCATTCAAGTCCTTGTTTGGGTTTGTTTCAATGGATCTATTTGCCCGTTGTTATCCCGTTATTCGTTCGAGTCCCCGTTCGTGTCCGTTTTGGTGAATCTATTTGCCCGTTTGTCATCCCATTCTCTGTTTGAGTCCTTGTTTGAGACTATTTAGTTGAGTTCATTTGACTGTTAGGAAATATTGAGAGTCAAATTTTCCCGTTCTTTAGTGGTTTCAAGATTTTAGGTGAATTTGTAATTGTTTAGGTGAACTTGCCAGCTGTTTGGGAAAATTTTTATCTGTTTGGGTGAACCTGCACTTGTTTGGGTGAATTTGCAGCTGTTTGGGTGACTTTTTTAGGGTTTGGGCGAATTTGCTTCTCCAAATAGGTGAGCTTGCTTGGCAAGTTCACCTACTTCTTTTGTTATCTTAGTTTCAGGTGAATTTGATCTCTCCAAATAGGCAAAGTTTCTTCACATAGAGGCGAATTTGCTTCCCATACAAATTCTAGAATGTGAATTCTTTTGGCCATTGAAAACCTATCTTTTTTTGAGTCATTTTTCATGATCGAATTTCTTTTATCATCATCCGTCTTCCATAATCATCATTTTCATCCATTTGCATTTTCCAAAGATCATCGTTTCATCAATTAAATCATCTAGGAACATCTTAGAGCATATTTAGATCCCTTATCCATCGTCGGTTTGTCCCTAGACTTCGTCTTATAAGTTTTCATCCAAGTTGGCTTAGGTGTTTGATCTTGGTCACCATCATTTGTAATTGCTTAGGATTGCATCCATCCTAAGTAAATAATCCTCAACCTAATCAATCTACTTCTATCCTGAGGTAGATTCAATTTCGTAATCATCCATCTTTCACTTCTATCGGATCAGTCAACACCTTACATCATCTAATCAAAATTTCTAAAATTGAGTCAAGACTCGGCTTTACCAATCCAATCCAATCAATCATCTAACCCAATCAATCACATCATCTTATCGATTAATCTAACCCAATCTAATCCAATTGAATAATTTATCCATCATCCAACTTAATCAATCAGTCCCTCATCTAATCCAATTAATCAATCCTTCATTCATTACTTAGGTTCGTTTTGCACTTTCATGCCTGTTACCCAGTCACAAGCAAAGAAACTCATGTCCGATCAACAGGCCCAAGGTGCTCAAGCCAACATTCCTCAAGATCCCAACAACAAAGGCTCATCACAATCCAATAATGAGGTCCAAACCATGTCCCCTCCTATCGATGAAAGCATGGTTAATTAGCTCGAATTCATAGTTGATGAGTATCTTAATAATCCCGTCAATCTTCAAATGATAGATCATCCCCTTAATGAGAATGAGGATAAAATCATTGCTACGTTTCTCTTAAAGGGAATTAAACCACCATCGGGATTCAAGCTATCAAAATTTGTGAATACACCACCTCATGTGTCTCCTATGCCTCAAGATCCCTAAAACTCACAAAATCCTCCAGGAAATACTTATGTTCTTGAGTGTCCTCCCATAAATAATTGGTGCTAGCTTGAGTTGAAAAATTCTATACTTTATCAAGATCCACAACCCCCCTAGGTTTCAATCACAGTCGTAGGAGAATCACCCGATTCAAATAACCCCCTTGCTTACAGTATGTCACAAAACCTTCCTTCACCACCATCTTTGAATGTCGCTCAAGGTTAGACCCCACCACCCGATCAATTCAATCAACCTCCCATCAATGTTGGGGGCAATTATTTTTTTGTATTACTGCCACTTCCAGGATGGATGCCTCCCTCGAATCAATAGGCACCTCCATTTATTCATCAACAACCTCTTCAAAGCAACATCCCACCTTCTCAACCACCATAAGGTAATCCTCAACAAATACCACAAAAAATTCCCCAACATATTCCAATCCAGTCACAACCAATCCAACAAAAACTACCACAAAAAAATATCCCCATTCCTTTGCAACAACAACATCCACCCTCACATTTTCCATAGGGTAATCTATCACAACCCCCTCATCAGTCTCAAGGTCCTACCATTCAACAAGTACCTTAACAAAATTTTCCTGTCAATCAGCCTCAAATCACTCACCAAGCTCAAATCACTCAGCAACCTCAAATCCCCACTCGACCTCCTTAACATCAGCCTCTTCAACAACTGCAATTCCAAGCACAACCTCAACAGTCTCATCATTCCATTCCTAGTAATATGGCACAATACTTGTACCATCCACAAAGCATGTTCTATGTGCAACGTCCTACACCAAATCCTAATCCTGGTTATGCCCATTATATTCCAAAATAAACCATTTCCTATTAGCAACCCAATACACAATAGTCTCTGCATGCATCCCAATAGTATACCACCTATAATTATCAATCTAATCCATATTATTCCATGCAATAGTAGCCATCATACCAACAACCATCATACCAACAAGGTGCTTCCGCTTTATACTATCAAGCACCTCCATCTTACTAGCAAGGGGGTCCTTCTACTTATCATCAAAATCAACCATTTTATCATCAAATCTACACTAATCTGCCATAACAACCTACATATACCCATCAATACCAACTGAATCCATTAGACACACCTCCACCACCTTACGATCAAACTGCATTTGCTCCATCCACATCTTACCAACAATATGATCCCTACGATCAATCCAATTTGTCCAATCCATCTTCATCAACGCCTATTAATAAGGAGTTGGAGGAAGTAAAAGATGCATTGAAAGATTTACAAAGAGGAAATTCTAAAAAGTCTTTCAAATTTGAAGACATTTGTCCTTACCCATTAGATCCCTCAATTTCACTCATTCCTTTCCCTAAGCATTTCAAGATGCCAAAATTTGACAAATACAAGGGAAAAAAATATTCTAAGAACCATCTCCAAGAGTCTTGTTCACATTTCCAAGAAGTCCTCCACAATGACAACTATCTCCTGTGGTTGTTCCCTAGGGGTTTAACGGGGGCAACTCTTGACTAGTTTATGGGTCTTCAAAAGGGGCCAATCTCTTCTTCCAGTGATCTTTTAGAAAAAATCATCTCACACTTCTCTTTCAATTTGGAGAAGGATATTGATACATTAGATCTTCTGAAAGAAGCCCAACGTGAGGGTGAAACCTTTGCTAGCTACCTACATAGGTGGCATGCCTTGGCTAGTCGAATGAAATCTCCGCTTAGTGAGAAGGACCTCGTGACTTTGTTTAGGGCCAACACTCATCCAAAAATGAGAAATAATCTTAATCTTCACTGTGTCTCAACCTTTGTGGAGGTTATTGAAAAAGGGCCCATCATTGAGAGAGCTCTTATCGCTAAGGGGCAAGTTAAATCTATAATCCAAATAAAGAGAAGCCATCTAGAGACAAATATCACTTTTGGAACCAAAAAAAAATGCAATCAATGATGGTGTCACATATACCAAACATGTTCAAGTAGAAAACACCTCACAATGGCCTCAATATGCTCCTCCACCGCAACCAATTCCAAATCCCATATCTGTGCCACAGAAACACCTCATCCTCCCCAACAATTCGATCAAAATAACCAGGGGAATAATTAACACTCTTTCAATGCTTTGGGAGAGCCCTTAAGTGCCGTGTTCAATAGGATTTTACTAGAAAATTATCCAATTACATATCTAGTGACAAAGCCTTTTGATGATACCAAGCCAAAACCCGCTTGGTATAGGGAAAACGAGTATTGTGAGTTTCACAAGATCAAAGGTCATTCCCTCAATAAGTGTCAAGGACTCAAGAAATATGTCTATGTCACCAAAAATTGTATGCCTTTGGAGAAAAGGACAATTTTGTGCTTGATTTGGTCCTACTTTAGGTCCTCTTTCATCAATTATCACCCTAAAACAATATTTATAGGTCCCTAAGGTTCGTTAATTTTGACTTTGAGGCCTGTTATACCTAAGGAATCATTCAACCCCCGACAAACAACATCAAAATTATTCAAAAAACACTAATCCCACTTCAAAATCCCTTAGTGGGACTAGGTCGCCCAAGTTGGCGACCTAGTCCTTTTTGAGAATTTTTGTAATTTTAAGCGGGAAAATTAATATTTTATCAAAAATTCTTGATTGGTGTTGGTCACTTAGGTCAAAATTACCGACAATTATGTCTTGTTGCTTATAAATACTTATTTTTTAGGTCTTTTTTCCAGTCTCTCTTAGTCATTTTTCACATCCAATTCCAAGAATCAAGTGCAAAATATCTTCCTCAAGAAGATTCATCTCTCTCACAACAAAGTTGAAGCTTTTGGACAAAAAAACTAAGGCTTTTTGCAAGTCTTCAAGCTCACTCCACATTCAAGATCACACATTGACAAAGGTTGAACATAGATGCCTATGGAGATTCATGGATAAATCTAGGTTGAAGAGGTGCAAATAGCCATCAAATCACACCTAAAGAATGTTTCCAAAGTGACTCCATCTTCTACTTTCATCCCATTTCCAGATTTGAGGTTTGCATCCCATTTGCACTCCTTTTCTCACTCATTTACAATGTTGTAGGGTTTCTAGGATTGAAGTCTTGTATCATTCCAAATATTTTGCATGTATCTTATTCTAGCACAATAGAATAGGGTTTTGTCTTATTTCAGGTTTTCCTAGTTCTAGACACACTTAGAGCTAGGGTGTATGCATATTTTCTATCTCATTGCAAGTTTAACTAAAAACTAGGGGTTTGACCAAGGAAAAACCCACATTAGAAACCAAAATATCTTTTTTTATGTAGGTTATTTTACAAATTTGAGTCCAGATTCTTGTGAAGAAACAACATACATACCATAGGCCTCCGTGTCCACTTTCAAGTTTTTAGAAAAATTCAAAGAGACTAGGTCACCCATAGTGGCAACCTAGTCCCATTGGAAGGTCCTGACATATAAATTTGCAGATTTGGAGACCCAGTTGGTGAATATTGCATCCAAAGCAGTTTACCTAAAAAGGGACTAGGTCGCCCCACTTGGCGTAAGTGTCCCAGTTGGCTCAAAACTCATATTTTTTTAGATTCCCCAAGACTTCCACAACTTCTTCATCAATCTACAATAGTTTCTAGGTGCACCCATTTGATTTAATAGGTTATTTTTCTTAGTTTAATCTTCATTTTAGCATTGTTACATTACATCATGTGTTTTCCAGCAATATAAGCTCTCTTAGTTTAGGTTAAGTAGTTAGGTTTACATATGTTATTTCACTATTCAAAATATTTCAATACATATTCATTCTCTATTATTGAATGAATCACATGGTTTAATGCCCTGTTGGTAATGAAAACCCTCTTCCTCCTAGGTGAAAACCCTATAAATTTGTAGAAGACCCATTCTTTTGTCACCTCTAAAGCATTAAATTTTGCGGTTCATTTTGGTGAACCTGGATTTAGACACAATGTACTTTTGATTTAGTCTGCATTTGCATCCTAGGAAATTTCTGTTTAGCATTGCATTGAATGTTGCATTGTTTAAAAAGGCATCCTAGGGTTTTCTGTTTTGCATTAGCTAAAAAGACTCATATTTGGAATTCATTTCCTTGCATAATCTAGAAATTTGGCATATATCATATACCCCTATACATTACATTCCAGAACACTGCATTTTTCATTAGAAAAAACAAAAAAAATTTAAAAATAGCCATACTAGGGCTAAGTCGCCACCTTGGGTGACCTAGTCCCAGTACAATTTTTTTAGTAGTAATTTCTGAATTTCATTTCTAGATTCTGCAATACCTGCTTCCTTTAGTTTATGATTTGTTTTAGTTCTTTTATTATGTGTTATATGATTATTCTTAGCTTAAAATGGCATTTATGAATATCATTAGAGCTTTATGTATGTTTCATTTTATGCTTTAGTTCCTAGTTCTTTCAAAACACATTCACTAGAACATACACTTGAAAAACATAGAAACCTTACATGATAAAATTCACACACTTCTTCAGTATAGGAGCACGATATCATCTAAACCCTTTAGTATTGATGATTTGGATAAGTCATACGAAGCCCTTCAAGGTTTCCTCTCACTCTCTTCATCCAGTAAGGTTGGTGTTGATAAAGTTAAAACCTCCCCACCCTTGTCTTCCAAACCTTTTAGTTGTGATGATATCGGCATGTTAGATGACATTCTCCAGGATTTCATCTCACCTATTTCATCCACTATGGTTTGTTGTGATGAACAACCTAAAACAAAATATGTCAATGTCATCCAGCCTCAATTTTTTCTTTACCCACCTTCCCCTAAACCTCCAACCCTATCCCAACCTGAGTTTACCCTTTATCCTCCCAAGCCTGATACCATTTCTCACACTCATTATACCCATAATAACCTACATCCCCAAAATCCATCTACCTCTACTTCCCTCCCATTACCCAATCCTATCTTACCTGTGGCTCCTAGTTTAAACTCACAAATTAGGGAGTATGATTTGGTTGAACAACTTAAGAACACTCCCGCTAAGATATCCCTTTGGGATCTCCTTCATAATTCCCCTAACTATCATTCTACGCTTCAAATAACATTGCAACAGATAGTGGTCCCTCCTTGTATGAATGCTAATGATGTGGCAACTCTCCTACATGAAATGAACACAACTAATGTGGACATTACTTTCTATCAACATGAGCTCCCTCCATTAGAATTAAGAAAACAAAATGAAGCCTTTATGATTATAGCCCAATATGATCAGATAGGTATCAAACAGACCCTCATTGACAATGGTTCTGCCCTAAATGTGTGTAGTGTGAAGCTTCTTGATAGGTTACATGTGGATAGATCGCAATTCCAATCTGATTCTCTATGCATTAGAGGATTTGAAAATATTACAAAGAAACCTCTTGGTGTCATCACCTTGCCCATTATTGTTAGAATGGTTACGCTGAAAACCCCTATCCATGTCACGCCCTATGAAATTTCTTATAATATTCTCTTAGGATAACCATGGAGACATGAGATGCATGTGGTACCCTCGACCCTTCATCACAAAATGAAATATGCCTATTATAACAAGGTTTATCAAATTGACATAGAACCTGAACCTGGAGTTTCTTACAACTTGAAAAGGGAACCTCAAGTCCTCTAAATACCTTAATTCCTACCTCCAATATTTCCCCTTTTAAGAAGGATCAACCCAAAGATAAACCCATGTTTAATTTAGTTGGTGATGATTGGGGATCTTTAGAATTTACTCCTTCCTTTATGGGTGAGTGTATTGTCACATGAAAAGAGGATACCCATCAAGAAAAATAAATTGTCCTCTCTACCCAACAAGAGGAACACCCTCTCCACTCATCTACCTCATCTTTTTTGGAAGACAATGCAACATATACAACAAATTTTGATGAGATAGATTATCAACAACCCCCTAACCCACAATAAAATGGAAAGACTTTATGGATGTGGTTATGATCTTGTGAAAAAATTAGGCTACAATGGTAAAGGATGTAGCAAGCATGGGAAAGGAATCCATGTACCCATTGAACCTAATACACAAGGAACTAAGACCAGTCTAGGGTTTTCCTTTTCTAAAGTTACAAAATCCAATCAACGACCCTCCCTCAACATCAACACTATAACATGCACATGAAGAACCAACCTCATGCTTAAAAAATCTTGAATTTCTTGATGTGGATTCTCCCCTCTTCACCTATGTTCATGATGATGAAGATTTGAAACACTTGTTAGGTGTTTCAAATAAGAATTATCGCTCGAAGAAACATGCCTCTTGTGCTATGATAAGTTCTAAGCACATCATTAGTAATGTTAATGAACCTCACATGAGCATGGAAACATATGATCTTGAAGTTCCTAAGGCTAATGCACTCCCTTTAGGAGATACCCTGGACATACCAATGGATATAGATGAAAAAGATAAAGTCCTTAAGATTGGGAAGTGCCTTGACGATGAAGAACAAGAGGATATTGCAACCTTGCTTCATACCTTTCCTGAACTATTTTCTTGGAAATATTCTGATATGCCTGGAATAGATCCCCAGATAGTTACCCACAACATTGTCCTTGCTGAAAATGCTAATCCCGTTCACCAAAAGATTCGAAAAATGAATCCTAAGATAGCCTTGCATGTTAAAGGAGAACTTAAAAAAATCCTTGACACAAGTTTCGTTCACCCCATTGATTATTCTCCTTGGATATTAAACATTTTCATGGTTGCCAAACCTGATAATCAAGTTAGGATATGTACAAATTTTCTAGACTTGAATAAGGCCTCTTTAAAAGACAAATTTCCTCTTCCTAACATCGACATGATTGTGGATTCCACTGCTAGACATGCTTTGTTATCATTAATGGATGGATTTTATGGATATAATTAAATCTTCATCAACCCACAAGATCAATACAAGATGACCTTTACGTCCGCTTGGTAGACATTTTGCTGGGTTATGATGCCTTTTGGTTTCAAGAACATTGGCACTACATACCAACATGCAATGACCTTAATATTTCATGACTACATCCACAAAATATTAGAAGATTATGTTAAATAAATCCTTGCTAAATCCTCAACTCATCAAGATAACGTGAATTTCCTTTGCCTAATCTTCAAGCGCATGTGTAAATATAACATGTGCCTAAATCCCAAAAAGTGTGTTTTTGGAGTAGATAGTGGTAAAATTTTAGGGTTTATCATATCTCATAGAGGCATCGAGGTGGACACAAATAAAATTGATGCTATAAATTAATATCTCACCACCTCGTAACATCTCCCAATTGCGTACATTGTAAGGACAAATACAAGCCATTCGTCATTTTGTCGCTTGCTTAGTCGATCATACATTACCCGTCACACATCTCCTTGAGAAGGATGTCAATTTCGATTGGAATGATGATTGTAAATAGGATTTTGAGAGTTTGAAGGAATACCTCGCAACTCCACCTGTTTTACAACTTGTTGTACCCAACCAACCTTTCATCCTTTATATAGCTGCTTCTACCTATGCTCTTGCTGCATTGTTAGCTCAACAAGATCCCAATGGTAAAGAGCTTCTTGTTCATTACATTAGTAGAATGCTCCTTGATTATGAGACTCGTTAATCATCAATTGAAAAACAATGTCCGACCCTTGTATTTTCTACTAGTAAGTTGTGACATTACTTACTTAATGCCAAAGTACATGTGATGAATTGTTTTGACCCTCTCAGATATACTTTCAATAAAAAAGATCTATCAGGACATCTTGCTAAATGGGTCATGTTGTTAACTAAGTTCGACCTTAAGTTTATTGCTCAAAAAACAATAAAAGGCCAAGCCCTAACCAACCATTTAGCCGATGCTCCTTCACCCTTAGCATTACCCACCAATGACCCTTTCCCTCATGACAGTGTGTTTACCATTGACCTTCCTACATGGGAATTTTACTTTGATGGATCCAAGTGTTGAATAGGCTCTAGTGTTGGAGTTATTTTAATTCCACCCATAGGTAAGCCTATCCCCTTATCCTATCGCCTTAATTTCCTATGCATGAATAACAAAACTGAGTATGAAGCATTAATTTCTGCTTTAGTCATGGGGGTTAATGATATCAAGATCTATGGTGATTCATAATTAGTAATTAAAAAAAAAATGGTATCTATCGAACTATACAGGATTTTTTTTCACAATATAAGGATCTAGTTCTCAATCTGTTAGAGTAGTTTGACTCCTTCACCATTGATAACATCCCTCGAAAAGATAATTGTCACATGGATACAATGGCTAGTACAAACTCTCTTATCTCTCCTATTGATCCTTCTAAAAAAGTAGTCTTTACCATTCATCCTATTATGAAACCCTCCATCAGTGATAGACCTGATGATGTCTATCCCACCTTTCTCGATAATCAATGTGAATGGTATGATGCAATCTATAATTATGTAAAAGATGGTACCATTCCCAAACCTATAACTAGAAATACCCGCATTCACCTCAAAATGTTAGCCACTAAGTATATAATCCTTGCCATTACATTGTACACAAGATCCTTTGATGGAATCCTCCTGCAATGCCTCAAGGATGCTGAAACTCACGTTGCTCTTGAACAAGCCCATTTTGGTACTTATGGTAGACATTTTGGAGGAAAAACCTTAGTGCAAAAACTCCTTTGCATGGGCTATTATTGGAAAAAAATGAAAAAATATTGCTATGCACATGTTAAGCGATGTAATCAGTACCAAGAGCATAGTCATTTGATCCATGCTCCTGCTTCTGATTTTCATGCCCAAATACCTATGTGGCCATTCTCTATGTGGGGATTGGACCTAACTAGAAAAATCTGCCCACCTTCTTTTGCTGGACATATGTTCATCATTACTGCTACTAACTATTTCACCAAATGGCTTGAAGCTATTCCCCTTCATTCTATGACTATTGAGGTACTATGTCATTTTTTATTGGAACACATCATCGCTCACTTTGGCCTGCCTTCCATGTTAGTCTCGAAAAATGGTACACCGTTTGAGAATAAAGATGCAAATAAGTTTCTTTAAGACTTTCCATATTCAACATCGGTTTTCAACACCTTACTACCCTCAGTCCAATGGTCAAGCTGAAAGTACTAATAAAATCTTGGAGAAAATCCTTAAGAAGACTATTAATCAAAACCAAAAAGATTGGCATACATACCTGCAATATGTATTATGGGCATATTGCACAAGTGTTCATTCTTCTATGAGAAATACACCTTTCAACCTTGTTTACAGTACCGAGGCTATCCTACCTTTGGAGTTAGAAATCCCCATGTTGAGGATTGGTCTCTAAGGTCTTGTCGATAATGAAACTTATGTGGAACAAAATTTACACCAACTTGAAATGCTTGATGAACAGCACATCAACGCTCTCGAGCATCTTTAAGCTTACGCTAAATGATTGCAACACAAACATGATGTTGGTGTCATTCCAAGAACATTTAAGAAAGGAGATTTGGTTTTATATGAAAACCAGCGTAACACCACTATCGACTATGTCGACAAAGGTAAATTAAGTCCTAATTGGTTAGGCCCCTATGTGGTCGATACAAATTATGGGTCTGATACCTATACCTTAACCGAGTGTGATGCAAATCCTCTTAAAGATCCCATTAATGCTGCACATTTGCATAGGTATTATGTCTAATCCCCTCTTGAATGGTATGAATTATAGAGCAGTGTTGTTAAAGCTATTGGATTCTATCCTATTAGCTCTCTCATTGCTTTGTTCTTGATACATCATTATGTTTGTGTCCTGAACACTAAAGTGATTATTTAATTCATTTTTATAATTTCTTTAGATTTCATTTCCTCCTTGTGTGTTATGTTACTTTAACATCATAAGTGCATACCATATTTACCTTTTATGTTGTATTTAACACATTCTAAATATGTTTTAATTAGATCACATAAATTTTGTTAAATCATGTTGCCATTAATTAAATACTCTAACAAAGGCTATTTTTTTAATCACATTGTCATTTGACATCCACACATAAATTACACCATATAAAATGCAAATGCATATATATATACATATATCAAAAGTCTTGTGTACATGTCATCATAGTATATAGTGTCATTGAGGACTGTGATTACCAGATCCCTCAAGATCTGGTACCCACGTTGTATCATTAGTAGGACATCGAGAGACAGTCCTGTGTGATCGTGATTGTTATCCACCGAATCTGAGTGTGAACGCCATCCCCTCCATCCACATGAGTGTCAACCGCTACTCACCTGCTATCTGATCCCTCTCTGCGTGTAACTATGCCACCTCTCTCTCCAATCTCTCCACCTCTGTTGGGGGCTGTGATGGTTGTGCCTATGGTGCAAATCTCACTCAATGGACCTACCTCGTCAAGCCTTCATAAGCTACCTAGAATCTTGAAAAGGGTCTCAAGGTATCTAGCTCTTGCTCCATGATCAGTGGGGGTACGTAGTCCGAATCCATCTCCTCTTCGTCAAAATTTTTTGACACTATCTTTATGGCTGCCTGATGTAGGAACTATCATGAACCCTCCACATGCCCTACAAAATCAAAACAAAATTTAATCAGTACACATCATGATAAATATATATATATATATTCATTAAATAATAAATCAAAATATAACATACACATCAAAATTAAACCATCATCACCTATATCTTTGGTGGAACGTAGAATTTCCACCTCATCTTGTGTAGGGGCATGGATGATGTGCTCACCTCCCCTCAGCTATAAGTGTTGGCACTTGCTGCTGTGACTATCTGAGATCTCATCATATATATAGGTGAGACCTCTCCCTGCTCATATCGGTCCCTGGCTGCTACCTCATCATCATCAGTCAGGGGTGGCTCCTCTTCCTCCTCCTCCTCATCTTGCTCCTCATCCTCCTCCTCTCCCTCATGTCCATCATAATCCAGATCTGCATCCTCATAATACTCCTCATCAATAATATTAGTAAATATATTGGCAACCCTATAGCGTGTCTCCTCGACCCTGTCCTCTCTCTCTCTCCTCCCCCTCATCTAGTACAAGCTCTGCATCTCCCACTAGATCATTCATTGGGAACACTAGGTTTGGTCATGATGCTCTCCACCACTCCTCATGGTCCCATGTGGCCCAAACATCATCTGCATCATCCATAGGTGGCTAATCATGATTAGAATAGTCAAAGTCACTCTAGATGACATCATCTACTATGAATCGTGTTGTATCACTTGGCCTCCGGGCACTCTAAACAGACCTCCTAAATGATGATCATGGATATGGAGGTGTCTAAGCCTATCCAAACTGCCTCATAAATCGATCATAGTAAAAAAGTCACACTATGTGATTATGTTGTCCTACCAGGAACCTGCTCATCTATAACCTCCTCAACTGTCTGGTATGATTTGGCCCCTAAAGAACAAGTTGGTACGGCCTCCACATGATATCATCCTCATCCAGTCGATCGAATCTCACCCTCCAAAAGTGCATATCACCGTACTTCCATTGTCTTGGTAATGGGTAGCCAAATGCCCGTGGATAGCCTACCACTGTCGGATATGGGAAGCCAACTAGTCGGGTACATGTGATATAAGAACCAAACCTATAGGACTATGTAATGTACCATACTATCAAGCTCCCAAAATACAAATTGACCTAGGTCATTATACAAATGCGCTAGAATGCATCATCCCCAGGCATAAACCATCCGATGCTCTACCATCCCTTGTACTAAATGTACCAAACCACCCTCCAAATGAGTTGCTCAGCCATAAAAAAGAGGACTAATGCTACTGTATGCATCATAATCCTCCTAACCCCTGACTCTCACAAGTAGAGTAACATAGCCTGATCAATCTACCCTGCAACTCTATCATCATGTACTGGACTGTCGAGGCAGTACTGCATGTCTCCCCATTGCTCCTAGAAGGACCTTCCCCTCTCTAGACACACTTGCTCCCCTGAATAGGGACTAAGATTATGCAATGGAAATCCTCTAACGTGATGGTCATCTTACTTGTTGGTAGGTGGAAGGTGCATGTGTCAGTGTTCCACCACTCATACAATGCCATGAATATGGCATCTTGATATCTCATGGGAGGCATGAGATATGCCTAGTATATCCCCACTACCTACAGATGCTCTGTCTCTGCTACTGATAAAGCTGGAGCCAAGTCTCTTAGGAAACTCAGTTGTCTACCACCTAGACGCTGACTGGAACAAGTAGGTACTTATGCAAATCATCAAAACATGCCATCTAAATCATCTAATCTCTTCAATCCTACTCTAATTCATCATGCAAGTGTGCTATTGTTGTTCTAGTATGCTTTTCCTATGACACTAGACACTTTAGAACCCTTTTGGGACACTTCATGAAGAAATAGGATACTTTACGAAGAAAAGGAACACTTCACAAACAAAAGGGATAATTTGCAAACAAATGGGATACTTGTGAAAAAAGGACACTTTGTGAACTTTTTTTCCATGACCCTAATCTAATATAAAAAATGTAGTAAATTCATTCCATAATTGAAAAATCACAAAGCAAAGGCTCCAAAATCAACTTACCTCATGTTGTTGTTTGCCGCTTGCTACCTGATCCCGTAGAACATCCAATCTCGCAGGGGTGAACTTGCGTGTGCTTGACATTCTCTCATTTTCTCCTCGTCACTCTTGAATGCTACAAAAAGGTAAATAAGAAAGTAAACACACAATTACTCTATTTTCATTTCGTTTAACTATCTCATTTTACACACATGTGCATAGTTGTACCTTTTTACCATATTAGCCTTTTGTGTGCTTTTCATTCAAACCAACATAATGGGTGCTAGTGAACTCCATTTTTGATGTCATCTGTTGCGTTAGAATCATGTTTTCATGCCCTAAATTATCACTCATTTATCCTTATGAGGCATGGTACTTGGAAATTCCCTTTGATATGTGTGTCCTCATTCAACGTGGTTAGATTGCTACCTTGATTCCACCTTTGTAAATCAAGCAAAATCAAGGGGGCATACATCTACCCTTGAATTTGATATGTAGGGATTATATAAGAGGATTTTTAGGAATTTTAATGAATTTGTGTTGTAGGATGCGGTTCCTAATGTTTTGGTTTTGTAGATAACTACAATGCAGGCTTCATTCTCCTACATTTTAAATGCGTATCCTTTTATGAAAATAAGGTGCATTATTTTTCTAGAGTCCTTTAGCTTATATATGCACGTAGATTCATATGGGCACTAAAATGGGGGATAAATGTGTTACCAAAAATTGTATACCTTTGGAGATAAGGACAATTTTGTGCTTATTTTGGTCCTACTTTAGGTCCCCCTTCATCAATTATCACCCTAAAACAACATTCATAGGTCCCTAAAGTTCGTTAATTTTGACTTTGAGGCCTGTTATACCTAAGGAATCATTCAACCCCCAACAAAAACCATCAAAATTATTTAAAAAGCACTAATCCCACTTCAAAGTCCCTTCGTGGGACTAGGTGGCCCGAGTTGGCGACCTAGTTCTTTTTGAGGATTTTTGTAATTTTAAGTGGGAAAATGAATATTCTATCAAAAATTACCGATGGGTGTCGGCCTCTTAGGTGAAAATTACCAACAATTAGGTCTTGTTGCTTATAAATATTTGGTTTTAGGTCATTTTTCTAGTCTCTCTTAGTAATTTTCACATCCAACTCCAATAATCAATTGCAAAACATCTTCCTCAAGAAGATTCATCTCTCTCACAAAAAAGTTGAAGCTTTTGGACAACAAAACTAGGGACTTTTGTAGGTCTTCAAGCTCATTCCACATTCAAGATCACACATTGACAAAGGTTGAACATAAATGCCTATGGAGATTCATGGAGAAATATAGGTTGAAGAGGTACAACTTGCCACCAAATCACACCTAAAGACTATTTTCAAAGTGACTCCGTCGTCTACTTTCAGCCCATTTCCATATTTGAGGTTTGCATCCCATTTGCACTCCCTTTTTCACTCATTTTTAATGTTGTAGGGTTTCTAGGATTGAAGTCTTTAATTATTCCAAATATTTTGCATGTATCTTATTATAGCACAATAGAATAGGGTTTTGTCTTATTTTAGGTTTTCCTAGTTCTAGACACACTTAGAGCTAGGTTTATGCAGATTTTCTATCTCATTACAAGTTTAAATACAAAATAGGGGTTTGACCAAGGAAAACCCACATTAGAAACCCAAATATCTTCTATTTTGTAGGTTATTTTACAGATCTAAGTCTAGATTCCCATGAAGAAATAACATACAGACCATAGGCCTCCATGTCCACTTTCAGTTTTTCAAAAAAATTGAAAGGGACTAGGTCACCTGTAGTGGCGACCTAGTCCCACTGGAGGTTCCCAACACACAATTTTGCAGATCTGGAGAGCCAGTTGGCAGAAATGGCATTTGGAGTAGTTTACTTGAAAAGGGACTAGGTCGCCCCACTTGGTGTAAGTGTCCTAATTGGCTCAAAACTCAATTTTTTTAGATTCCCCGAGACTTCCACAACTTCTTCATCAGTCTACAACAGTTTCCAGGTGCACCCATTTGATTTAACAGGGTATTTTTCTTAGTTTAATCTTCATTTTAGCATTTTTACATTACATCATGTGTTTTCCAACAATATAGGCTATCTTAGTTTAGGTTAAGTAGTTAGGTTTACATCTGTTATTTCACTATTCAACATATTTCAATACATATTCAATCTCTAGCATTGAATGAATTACAAGGTTTAATGCCCTGTTGGTAAAGGAAAACCCTCTTCCTCCTAGGTGAAAACCCTAGAAAGTTGTAGAGGACCCATTCCTTTGCCACCCCTAAAGCATTAAATTGTGTGGTTCAATGTCCAAGATCTTATAGATTGTGGGGATATATAGGTAGATACCAACCAATCATCCTCATCAAATTCTCATTTATAGATATATCAGAATGATTCTCCTAACCTTAACCAAGGAGCTAGAACGTCTAATGCCAGTCTTGGGACAAGCAACAATAATGGTAAAAAAAACAACACCAACAACATCAACTTCAAGAATGTACCTTATAACTATGACATAATAGTTATGTGCATTAGTCAATTAGAGCCTAGTGTATCCATGATTCACGCCAAAGGAAAAGATCCTTAGTGTGATTTTAAAACTCATCGCACCTGTATTTCAATCCCTAGTCCTTCCACATCAACCCAACAAGATCCTATAAGCTCATAGTACAATATTCTTGACCACCTAGGAAAGGCACTAGCTCAAATATCCATTTTGGATTTGCTTAAGTATTCTCCTGTACACCACAAAATTCTCACCAAGTCCCTACATGATACCTAGGTACCAAATGACATAGATCCCACTCAGTTTTAGGCTTTAGTGGGACACCTGTCATCATCTTATCAATTGGGTTTTAGCCAAAATGACATGCTTTCTATCAACCCCGATCATAATCGCCCTCTCCATATAGAAGTCCTCATACCCTGAAATAAGGTAAAAAGGGTCTTGATAGATAATGGCTTGACCCTCAATATTTGTACGCTAAAGTTCATAAAACACATTGGATACACCCCAACCGACTTAAACAATCAATTCATTACTATAAAGGCATATGATAATGCTGAGAGAGACTCTGAAGACACCATTTGTCTTCCCATTCAAGTTGGCTCTATTATGTAGTACACCATGTGTCATGTTCTTGATCTTGATCTTCCATATAATCTCCTTCTCGACCGCCCATGGATTCATTCCATGCAAGTAGTTCCATCCACCTATCACCAATGTCTAAAGTTTCCTTTCCTGGTAATGGAAGTAACCATACAAGCTGATCCTCAACTGTTTGAGTATTGGTGTGCTTTAGAAGCTTCCTTCCCCCATTCTTACTATTGTCCTAGAGTTGAAATGGGGGCACCTCAGACATCATCATCTAATCCATCTCAAAATACATCAACTAACGTCACATCAACCACCTCCACCACCTGCACGAATTCTGATTCCACCATCACCAAGGTCAAGATCATTGACAAGGACTTTGGAGAATACGAAATGCAAACTGCACTTAATGTGGCCACAATGCCACCCTTTCCTCTCTCATTTGGCTAGCCTTCTTAGCCACCATCGAATGCAGAAGAAAAGACACTCACACTCACTTCCAAGAATATGGGCTCGACAACATTCAAGGATTTGGGTACACTTGAAGACCAGATGGAAGATGATATCAACCAATTGGTTTACCTAGAAGAACCTAATCCATCAACTCCTCTTGTGGAATATTTCTAGGAGACTTATCCTCACACATCAAAGTTGGCCAACAAATACAATTATTAGAAGGGTGGTCGTGCTATAGAAGAACAAGGATGGCACCAACCTATAGAACCATTTGTGCGACCTATAAGAATAGGCCTAGGCTATGTTATGAAGCAAAAGGGTCCTACGGTATCAACTTATACTTCTAACAATGTTAGTGTGGATAACGGTCTCCTTAAAGACATACCTGAAGAAGAATCCATCATACTTGCGTATGATGATGTGGATCTCTCTTCCATGTTTGATTGCCTATCCATCTACACTATCGACCTTCCCCTTCATCACACTGACCTTATTGACTAGGACCTATGTAATAACACACCCATTGACACCTTTCCCTTAGTGGATGCTTACATAAATCTTATGGGATTGGGGGAGGATGAATGCCCTAACCACAAAAGTAAAAAGAAACAAATCAAAATGGGTCATCTAGTGAAAACCTCTCTAAGGTGCTTTTTGACTCAAAAAAAGTTAAAAAAAAGGGTGTATCTGATAGTGAAAACTTCAATGAGGCACTAGAAGATGGGGACGTTCATCTTCCCCTTATGGGAACTCATTTGTCTGAAAGATCTTCTATTCTAATTAAAGAAACACATGAAGTCATTTTGGGAACATATGAAAATCCTAAAATTAGTTATGTTTCCAATCCTTATTTGAAGAGGAGCACTCTACCATTGTCCAACTTCTTAAAGATGACATCATTAATTTTGCATGGGCTTATTAAGATATGCCAGACCTAGATCCTGCTCAAGTTGTACATCATTTGGATGTCCACCTAGATGCTAAACCCATCAAGCAAGAGTTAAGAAAAAATCAACCTCAAGTAGCCTTGTTAGTCAAGAAAGAGTTGGAGAAACTAATAGAAGTTGGATTCATTAGACCCATTGACAATTCAGATTGGATATCCAACATAGTACCTATCACCAAACCAAATGGAAGTATTAGGATTTGCATAGATTTTTGGGATCTCAATAAGGCCTATCCTAAGGATGACTTTCCCTTGTTAAACATCGATATGCTAGTTGATGTCAATGCAAGACATGAGATGCTATCCCTCATAGATGGCTTTATCTGGTTACAATCAGATTAAAATTTCCCCTGAGGATCAACACAAGAATACCTTCACTACACCGTGGGGCACATTTTGTTATAATGTCATGCCTTTTGGCCTCAAGAATACGGGGGCAACTTACCAATGTGCTATGAAAGTTATCTTTCATGACCTCATTCACATCATAATGGAAGATTATGTTAATAATCTGTTGGGGAAGTCAAAAAAAAAGAAAAAGAACATCCTGTTGTCCTGAAAATGATCTTTGAACTATTAGAGCATTATAAACTATGGCCAAATCCTAAGAAGTGTGTCTTTTGGGTCATGTCAGAAAAGCTGTTGGGTTTCATTGTCTCTAGAAGGGGCATAGAGGTTGATCTAGCCAAAGTCAAAGCAATAATGGAAATGCCCTTGCCACGCAATCTTAAATAGCTGAGAAGTCTTCAAGGAAAGCTGCAGTCCATCAGGCATTTTATAGCTCAGTTAGATGATAAGTGCCAATCATTCTCCCATCTGCTGCGAAAAGATACCACCTTCAAGTGGGATTCCAAGTGTCAACTTGGTTTTGACATGATCAAAGAGTACTTGGCTCATCCCCCTGTCCTGATGCCTCCAAGTCCAGGCAAGCCCCTCTTATTGTACATTTTGGCTACTTCAGTTGTACTGGGGGCATTATTGGCCCAACATGATGAGTCTTCAAGAGAATGTGCAATCTACTATATCAATCGAACATTAGTGGGCTATGAGATTAACTATCCTCTGATGGAAAAGGCTTGCTTAGTTGTGGTCTTCTACTCAAAAAAGCTCTATCATTACATGCTCAGTCATCCAGTAAAGTTGATATCAAAAGTCAATCCACTCAAGTATCTGTTGTTTAGAACTGCTTTAACCAACCAAATGGCTAAGTGGATCATGCTTCTGAGTGAATTAGATATAGAGTATGTGGACAGAAAGGCTATCAAAGGGAAAGTAATAGAAAACTAGTTAGCAGATGCTCCTTTGGGATATGCTTATCCTTTGGTTATAGAGTTTCTTGATGAAGAGGTTATTACAGTCACAAAAACATCTACCTTGATGCTCTACTTCAATGGTTCATACACACACAATGGATCTAGGGCAAGTATCTTGTTTGTCACACCACAAGGTGATTATATCCAAAAATCATTCAGGTTAGCCTTTCCATGCACATACAACATAGTAGAGTACAAAGCTCTTATCACAGGTCTTAGGATTGCCTTCCAATTGAATATCTCTCACTTACAAGTCTTTGGAAATTCTCAATTGGTCATTAAATAGGTAAATGATGATTTTAAAACTAAGGATGACAAGTTGTTACCTTATAAGCACATGGTGGATGATTTCAAGAAGTATTTCACCTTTATCCAATTTGAGAAAATCCCAAGAATCCAGAATAAGGTAGCAGATGCAATGTCTACAATTGGTTCCTTAATTGACATGCCAAAATATCGAACAAACTGTCAGTTCCTACTTGAACAACTCTTAATCCCAACTTATGATATCCCTAAAAGTGATATGGTTTGCGACATGATAGGTCCCGAATCACCATGGTATCATGACATCTACACCTACCTCCATGATAACATCCTACCTCCCGATATCACACGTAATCAATGCAAGTCCTTCATTCAATGCACCTCCCATCATACCATAATGGTAGATACTCTTTATTGTCGTGAGTATGATGGAACCATTCTTAGGTGTTTGAACGAGATTGAATCTCACATTAGGTTAGTAGAAGTACACAGTGGTATTTGTGGGGCCCACTCTAATGGCATGGACTTGGCCAAAAGAATTCTCAGATCAGGGTATTATTGGCCTACTATGGAACATGATTATTGTGAGTTTGTAAAGAGGTGCTTTCCTTGTTAGCACTGATTTGATTCATGTTCTAGCACAAGATCTACAACCCATCATAGCACCATGACCATTTTCACAATGGGGTTTTGATTTGATCGACAAGATTTACCCTCCATCCTCCGACAACCACACATTCATCATCACCAGTAGTGAATACTTTACTAAGTGGGTGGAAGAAATGCCACTCACTCAAATCATTGGTATTTAGATTTCCAAATTCATCCTCTTCCATATTCTTTGCAGGTATGAAATTCCCTTCACCATAATAATCGATAATGGAAAGTCGTTTAAGAATAAGGGCATGGAACTCCTTTGTGAGACCTATCATATCCAACACCATTGTTCCACTCCATATTACCCCCAAGGTAATGGTCAAGTAGAGGCAACCAATAAGACCTTAATCAAAATCTTGGAAAAGGTTGTTAACAACACCAGTAGAGATTGGCATCTCCATATCCATCCCGCCACCCTTTGGGCCTATCATACTTCCATCCGCACCCCCACGAGTGCCATGCCATTGTCCCTCATTTATGGCATTGAAGCTATCTTTCTGATTAAAGTCAAAATCCCATCACTTCACATATCTCTGAAGAATATAATAAGTGATGAAGACACTCAGGTTGCATGCCTTGCTCAGTTGGAACTCCTGGATGAAAAATGGATAAAAGCATATAATAATTTGCAAGCCTACCAACATTGTCTTAGGAGAAGCTATAATAAAAAGGTTCAGCCCAATCAATTTAATATTGGTGACCTAGTCCTTAAAGAAAATCAGTGAAATCCGCAAGAACGAGACAAGAAAGGAAAATTTGAAGTAAATTGGCTAGGACCTTATGTCATTACAGCTAAGTATTGTTTTGACACATATATGCTTGCCACTCCTGAGGGAGAACCCCTGGAAGAGCCCATCAATAGCATGGATCTGAAAAAAATTTATGCCTAAGTCAGTTGGATTGTCCTATCCTAAAAAAATACCAAAAAAAGAGTAAAAAATTGTCAAAAAAAGTCAAAAGAATCCAAAAATAGTAAAGAGAAATAAATCATCCTATGGTGAAAACCACTCTTCATGGTGCCTTGGATAAGTACACTTGGTGAAAACTTGGCAACAAACATTATTTATAGAGGGCTTAATCATTATCTACCTCGCGTCCTAGTTACTTTATGCTTCCATCCATCTTATACTCAAGTCCTATCCTATCATCCAATCAATCCTGTCATTCCATCAGCATCTTGTCACTCGTTGCATGGTATTTTGTGATTGAGCATTGGACGATCCATATTGGCTATCCAAAATCTTGAGCTTTTTATCCTCCATCTGAGCTTGTCGTCACCTGTCCGTTGTGTCCCATAGTCAGTCTCATGTCATCATTGAGGCTCATCCATTGTCTCAGTCATCATTTGATCCCATCTTGTCTTTGGTATTTTTCAAACTATGTTGCCCCTACGCTTTCATTTAGGCAAGTTCGATCATTTGGTCCACCCCCAAGGAATTTGTCTGTCCATCTTTGTCCTCCACCGTAGTCTCCATTGTCCTCTTTCTGATTTTATCCATGGTATTTTGTCAAACTATGAGGGCTCTATGCTTTCACGTAGGCAAGGATGATCTTTGATCAACCCTTGAGCCCCTAGGTCTTTAGGGTATGTCTGTCTCATGTCTTTTTTCTTATTGTCTTGTCGTGCCATCAAGTATGTCCCTATCCTAGATGGTGCTTACAAGCAAAGGCCATTAGTATCAAGAGGTTCAATTGGTTTCAGATATCCCGTGTCATGTTGATATTTTAGTTTAGTCTCCATCTTTGGTCTCAAGAGGATGCATCCTTCCTAACATACCACATCAATCCCATCCATCCTTTTGATCTTCTGGCAAAGGATGTTTGAAATTTGATTGCGATCTTTTGATTCTTTTGAAATTTTGTTTATTATTTCAGCTCCCTATCATACCTCGTCAGGGTCGCCACGATCCATAATATCATGGTGTGCTTTGACTGGTAAACATAGGGGTGTATCTTCTTTTTTTGTTTGCTTGTTGTCTTCCTGGTTGTCTTGCATAGTACCCACCAAGATCCTTGTGGTGTTGTGTTATGTTGGGGCATCCTTTGTGCTTGTGGTTATCTCAATACCTAGCCCGAACAAAGTCCTTGTGACTTTGGGGTATTGGGATAGCCTTTTTGTTTTCTATGCTTGTTTTACGCAATAGACACATATTTTCCTTGGTTCCTTATATTCTTGTATCTTGTGTATTGTGCTATATAAAAATTCAGTTCTCTTAAAAATGGAAAATAACATTAGGATTGCATTTCATGCTTCATTCCATTGCATTGCATGTATCCCTCCATCTCTTCCTCTCAACTATGACTAGTGATCCTGGCTATGAAAACATCTCTCTTCCATCTCCCTTTCTTCTTAGGATCCACATGGTCTTGATAGGTGTAGTTCCATGTCCAACCTCATTCATGCCTTCCATCATTATGCATGCCCTTATTTACAATCATAATTCACCTAGTTACATTTGCATTATCATTTCATTGCATTGTCATTTTATTGCATTATCATTGTTATTATCATCTTGAGGTATTTGGACTAATATAGATCTATTAGTCTAAGCATCTTGAGTTCATTATCATTACCATTTTAAGTTGTTTATATTGGTCTTAATTTGTTATTCTAAACATCTTAACACATGTAATTATCTTCTCGTTACATTATCCACTAGGTTATTTAATGTTATTATTTTGAGCATTTTAGTCCATCCTATTGCATTACATTATCATTACCACATTCATTTTAAGTAGTTTGGATTGACATAGATTTTTTATTCTAAACATCTTAAATTCAATTCATTTCATTATCATTGTACTACATATTCACCAATCTCATTATACATTGCATTATATGCATACATCACATTATTCATTCATTGCATTTTATTACATTTTCATTTCACTATCACATCACAATAATATCATCCCTAGTACATATCATAAAATTAAAATAAAGTACACATGCATCTCCATCTACATCACAAATCATTAGTTCATAATCATATCATACATTGCATCTTGCATCACAACATGTTAGGCATCATACATATCCCATAGATCATCATAAATGCATACATACATCATAATTATCCATCACATCTCGTCATAAATCACATCTCATAGTAAACACATCCACACATAAGCATCTATTACATCACAAATGCATAGCGTAAATAAAGGCATCACAACATATATAAATACCAAAATATCCAAGTCCATAGCAAAGTACATAATAAATGTCCATCATAATAATGAATACATGTCCATCATATGTCATCAAATAAAATATAGGTACAAAGTGCCCCTAAAAAATATGGACCACATCAATAAATAGGTTGATCTCTGTCTACTTGGAGTTGTGGAACCTGTGGCCTCTGTCCCTGTCCCCTATCTATACACCATGCACCTGTCAATATCTAAATCCTATCATCCATGTCCTATCTACCCTATGTTGGCTCCATCAGATCTTTTGAGAGGAGTCTAGTACTGGTCCCCTGCACGGGGGAGTCTCTCTATAGTTGTTCTAACCCTGTGTATGTGTTCCCCTTGTCCATGATGGTGTTGGAATCTATGGTACTGCTCACACATATGGTGCTACATGGCATGTCAGATCTGGAACCTCCATGAAATAGGTTTCCATGTAGTATCTAGACTCCCTCAAATACTCATCTCTCTTAGTTGCCTGATTCCTTGTTGTGTCCCACTCTACTCTGTACCTGTCTCATAATATAGATAGGAATATCCTCTCCTACTTCCAAGCCTCTGGAGCCATCCTCATCTAGTCAATGTGCCCCTACATTTGTTTCATCTCCTTCACTGTCATGTCTCTCTCACTCTACAGAGTTTGTACCCGTCTCTCTGTTGTCTCTGCCCTCTCCAGATCACACTTGAATCTCCCATCACCACCTTTGCACACTCCATCCTATCTTGGAGCTCATTCCACTCCCTTCTCAGCTGATCTTGCTCCCCCCTCAGCTCATCTTTCTCTCTAGTCAACTCCTCTATAATCCTACTCATCTCCTCCCTCTCATCTCATGCCTCATCCCACTCTCCCTCATCTCATCTCTCTCCTGCTAGGCCTCATCCCTCTCCCACTCCATGGAATTCCTCTCCAATGCTATCCTATCAGCCTCCCCTTGTATAGAATTGAAGTCTCTCTCCCTCCTCCTACAGTCTTTGTAACTTTTCCTACAATATGTCTATCTCTGCCTCTATAACTCTAAGCCTCACTCAGGCTCCTCCCAACCCTACGGCTGGATCCTCAGTTGGTACTGGTCTACCTGGTACCATCGCTAGTGGATTTGCATGTATGATCTCTATCTCATAGGCTAATCCTACTCTCCTAAATCCTCCATCACCACACCCTCCGTTTCCACCTCCTCCTTGTCTCTCCTCCACTATACCTTTCCTCTCCTACCCCTTCGTCTTTGACGTCGTAATCTCCTCTCATCATTTGAGCCATATCCAAGTGCCCCTACAATTTGATGCACAATCATAATCCATCCAGGACCTTGCTCCACCCACCATGCAATATACCTCATGGTCACCCCTGAATCAACCTCTCCTTGTGTCCTCCCCAAATATGGTGTTGGTTGTACCTCCTCCGATCTCTGTCTAGCCACCATTGCTAGGATCGTCTCACCCCACAATTGCTCCTGAGTAATATTGCAAAACCTCTACAACCCTAGTGGAATATATTGTGTTTCTTTGAATTACCTCGTCACCCTGTCTGGTTGATGGATATCTATAATATCTCGCTCCCTCCCGATCAAATAACATACTGCACAAAAATACCCTCTATGCCTCCTCTCCTGCTCTTTCCATCCACTAAACCATCGTGTTAGATATGGTCTCCATATAATCTGATCTCCCTATAAGTCATCCGGCCTCCTCCTCCATCCCTCTAAATCCCTCATATCTATATAGTGTAGACAACAACCATGTTCCACCCCGTACTAGTATGCTCCTGGTAGCATCTCATCCTACTCTCCCATTATAAGTATCCTTGGCCTAGCCACACTAATGTGCTCCAGGCCAAAACCTGCAGTAGTGTCATGTGTGTCAAACTGAGTCCTCCCCTATTGTAGGCAACATGCATGTCTCTATACAGCTACCCAAGTACGCATGCACCCCATGAAAACTCTCCATCTCTCCTCTTGATGATGTTTCGTACCACCTCAATCAACTTGAGGCAGAAAAACTTCCCACTCCAGTCTAGAAATAAAATCGCACCGATCAAACCACACAAGTACAATGGTAGTGGAGGTACTCCCAATCCCAAGCACCCATCCAAATCTAGGTTAGCCCTTCAGATAGATAGATATCCTCATCCAAACACTTCTCACACAATCCTCTCCCATGCTCATCCCTGAATCCTGGTCCAATTGACTAGGTACCCTCCAATGGGTAGCCGTAGTATCATCCACATGTCCTCCAAAGTCACCATCATGTCCCTTTTCAGGAGATGAAACATGGATGTATTAGAACTCCATCTTTCTATTAGTGTGGTCAATAATGGTCAGTGTGCTCTGATGTGGGGTACCCGAGTATGTGCAGTAGGCCCGCCTAAGCTAAGGCTGCATGGTCCTCCTCATCCATCGCTACAATCGTCTCCTACAACACTGCTAAATGCCTCTCCCACGTGCACAACGTCTCAAAAATTTGCACCAAAATCACACACCTTGTTATTCATTCATCATTCCCTCTTTTCCTCTCAGTCTTTCATCCCTCTTCTATTTTCTTTTCTTTTTCTCTCTCTTTTCCTTTTCTTTTCCTAAGTCCTAACTCCGGTGACTTCATTCCTTTTCCACATTCACCCATCATTGGGTGAATCTGGCCTCCCCCTTCTTCTATTTTTCTTCTCATTTTTGCTTCTCCTGTTCATCTAATGAGCTCTCCCATCTAGTTGGCCTCACCCATTGGCATGGTGAGCCCACCCACTCGGCGGGGCAAGCTTGCTCCTCAACTGGTTGAGCTCACCCCTCTACGGGCGATCCCACCCATCGGGCGGGTGAACCTACCCTTCCCTGGTGGGATCACTTGTTGGGGGTGGAGGTTCGCTCATCCTGAGTGGACTCTCCCAGTGGGTGGGTGGCAACGCTTCCTCTTAGGTGGAATAACCATTGAGGGGTGCAGGTTTGCCCATTTCTTGTGTCCTTCCCTCCCTTGGGGAGAATTCACCTCCTCCACAGGCGAATTCGCCTATGTTTGGCCATGCTCTAAAGGGCAATTTTGGCTTTCTAGATGGGTGATTTTTCCCATCCGTCAGAGACCCATTTTCCATCTACCCACATTATACTAACCCAAAACCCCAAATATGCAATAACTTACAAAACTTAGCTAAAAAAACATGAAGAGGGGTTTTGGCGCTAACATGGTGGGGTACTACACGCTAGTGGTAGAAATATCGCACCTCCTACCCTTGGTGGATGATCTCATCGTCCATGAGTCTCTCATCCTTGCTCACCATGTTAGCTCTCCACCTCAATTTCTTCCTCTCTCTCTCTCTCTCTCACTCAGCTTCCAAATGTGCAAATGGTGAATAGTAATTCATAAAATTACTATATATTCATTTTCCCTCCTTTTTTAATTCTTTTTAAGTTGAGGGTATTTTTACCATTTATTTAACTTTTTTTCCCTCTAATTAATCTTCTTTCTTCTACGGGCCACCATTTTCACCCGTTCATCTATTTACCTTCATTCAAAAGCCATTTTTCTTGGTTTTGTGTGCTCTATTGCATGGTACCTTCCATTTCTTCATATCAAGAAGTCACCTAGGGCCCCTTTTTATTCCCCATCCACCCTCTCGAGGGGGCATACCCTGTCATTTTCCTTTGTTCCTCTGTCCTATCCATTTTCTCATGACATCGAGGCATCTTCTTACTTTTTCTTTGATTATTCACCTCACATCATCTTTCCCATATTGGGGCATTATTTTCTAGTCCATTCTTCTATCGAGTCGGCTACATCCTATTTTTCTTCAAAACACTATCATTTTAACAATATTTTGAAGAGGGGAAAAATGTAGACATCCAAAATTGACCTCTTCCATAAGGTCAAATTTGTCCCCTTTATTCATCTATCTCACCCTTTTCCATCGATGTTAATTAAATCATTTATTTAATTAATATTTCCCATTTTCCCTAATGTTCATAAGGTATTTAATTCAATTAATTAAATACTTTACCTTTGCCCCCTTTCCTCCCTAAATTAAATAAATACTTCTATTTATTTAATTTATTCATTTGCCTTTATGAATTTAAATCAATTTTAAATTCACCATTTTCTCTCTCCTTTTCCCATCCTCCATACTCCTTTTTTAATCTGAATTAGCTTAATTAATCCCTGATTAGGATGTGCACACCCTTAATCAAAATTAATGTCATATCCCCCATCATAGCCCACTTGTCTTAATCTTTCACTAATTACCCTAATCACCTATTTGCACAACCTAATTACTTGATTAGGTCATCTTAATCCCCCATGCCATTTATGGCATACCTTCAAGTCAACTCTTCATTAAATGCTTTCTCCTTTTGAAGAAGGAAACTCATCCCAATGTGAATTTTTAGTTCACATTTTATTCCTCCAAGAACTTTAATTCCTCAAAAGTCTTATCACCCACATGGGGACAAGGACCTCCTTTATGAGGAGATCTTGTCCAATCCCAAGGTACTAGGAAGTACCTCCACCTCATGTCCTTCCTTACACATCACTTGCCACATGGAAATATGTGAGGGCTTGTGATTTCTCAACTCACTCTAGCCCTTGATCTTGTCCAAGGTGGTTGCATCTTGACCATTCATTCTTTAGTGGCCTTTCCCCTAAAATTAGACGATTTTCTCTCATTTGTAATTTTTTTAACATTATGCAGTTTTGAACTCTCAAGCTTAGAAGCACTTGCACTCGTCCACCATTGCTACAACCTTCAAGATCATTTTGCATCCATATCCAACACCTATCAAAATACCCACTTGCATAATTGCATTCCTCATGACATCCTCATCGTTTTGCATCTAGTTTTATGTTGTTTGCCATTGGAAGGAGCACACAAATCAACCAATCAATAGGGCCAACCAACCAATCAACTTGGAAAAGGTAGTATCAAGATTTTTCTTTCATTTTGTTCAAGTTCAACTTAGGCCAATCTTGAGGTGTTGTTGTGTTTCCTTTGTCTTTCATTTTATTTTCATTTTGTACTTTAGGCTAGGGGATTTTCATTGCACATAGTATGCACTATAGCTTCATTCTCTTGTGACACATGATTCATTTGTTCTCAAAATGCAATTCTTGTTCTTTTTTGATTTTACACTTTGAGCCCAAACTAGGTACTTTCTCACTTACATTTCTCCTTTGAAGCTTCACATGGATGCCAATGCATTTAATTTTCATATTATAAAGAAATAAATAACATGTTTTGTATCTGAAATACAAAGCACCCACAGGTTTTATCATCTCCACCACTGTAGGTTTTAGTTCACTTTACCTTGTGAAAGATGTATGAAAACTAAACATTAATCTTTTATCTTCTTTAGAAATGGCGTTGTCTCTAAGTAAAAATAATTACTTTCTCTCAGATTTTTACATATAAATATGTTTTGACCTCCATATGTGGGATATTCTTGACATTGAGTGGTTATTCATTTTTTCTTATTGCTGCTCCATTCTTGGAAGAAACCTTGCTATGTATGCCTGTTCAATATCGCACTAATGACAATGCACTCCTTTTTTTTTCTATGTGTGATCACCACTATTTATCATAGTTCCTTTACTCTTTAACACTGTTCTTTTAACATATAATTTAAACACACAAACAAGAGAAAAATGATGTAAAACAATAATTTAAAAAATATGAAACAAGGTGATAATGCATTAAATTCTAACTGTTTATGACCTCCTTGAATATATGATTTTCATGTGAATCTCTTCTCATGTCATTGGCATACTGAGACTATAATACCTCATCCTTCTCTTGTAAATGAGAAGATTCAGTATGTTGGGCTCGACCCTTGTGGGAGCCCACTTTTCCCCACATACTGAAATGTTGAATCATGATGAAGCAATAAAGAAATATGTACCTATACCTACATAGTGAACAAACATGTTAGATAGAAACAATGAAATTCAATGTTCTTATGATGATTTTCTTTGGATATCTTGTTTACAACTATTCATCTTGCTTTTCTTGATTAGTCATAAAGTAGCAATTATTTCCTTGATTAGAAATGCATGAGATTTGTATGGACCCTGGAGCTCTAACATATCCTATTCTTGCATATTTCTTTGTTGGAGAAACAACTGGACAACTTCAATGATGTTGGGAAAAACTCTAATAACGAGATTCATCATTCACCAGGCAATGATGGGTCCCATATCTGATTTTATGCTTCTTTTCCTTTATTTGCTTTCTATTTTATATCTCTTAGAAAATTTACTCCCATGACTTGTTTGGGATTACAAAAACATTTATTTTAATAAATCAACTATTTCATATCATGTAATAAATTATCTATTTTCATCTGTAAATCACTTACAAAAAATGAAATAACTAAATGAACTATTTGAGGCATATGTTTTGTAATCATAAATAATATCAACAACATACTTGAAGCATGAACGGTAGAAAATAGTTTATATTTAGAACTTGATAATCTTTGAATTTTTGGTTGATTATCTAAATTGCTCATGTGTCAAAAAATTTCTCATCCCAATTTAATAACTGCTTGATAAAACTTTACTAATTTAGCTGAAAACTAAAAAATAGTAATAGATTTGGCGACCTCCTAAGAGTGTTTTCCTACTAAATAAATAAGATCAGTTGCCTTATATATCCATTGGGCATGGAGTCCATTCTTTTGTCCTTTTCTGACTCAAAACTTCTTTAACTCAACAGTAAACAAAACTGAAAGAAACTAACATAACTCTATTTAAGACAAAGTTAGAAAATTGTGTAGCATCTGCACTTATTGAAAATAAAATAGAATTGAAACCAATGTGCAATGAACACTTATTGAAAGAAAACAACTACTCTACCATATACATCTATAAAATTTTGATATTTAATAGTACTCTTTGAGGTGAATCCCATTCATAGGGATTGGCAACACCTCTCCATCCAGCTTTGAGAGATGGAATGCATTATGTTGTTTGCATTCTATGATAATATATGGGGCATCCCACATGACATCAAATTTTGTGTGTTTACCCGGTCTTCTCTTGAGTTCATCCCATTTAAATACTAGATATCCCTCTGAAAGTCATTAGAGTTTCTTTTCTATCAAATGTTCTCTTCATTTGAGCTTGATGAATTTCCAAGTTCCTCAGTGCTTGCTTCCTTAATTATTCCAGCTCCATTAGCTGTGCAAGCCTAATTTCCATAGGTTTTTCATTAAGCAAGTCCATTTCTTTGATCAAGATAAAGGTAGGTAGCTTGACTGAGACATGAATTTTAGCCTCTTTACCATATGTTAGAACATAAACTATTTCTCTCTTAGGTGTAACCCTATCAGCCCAAAGGGCTAGCTTCAAATTCTCATGCTAGGTTCTCTAATTGTCCTGGATTGTATTCTTGATGATCTTAATCAATTTCTTATTATTGGACTTTGCTAGTCCATTACCCTGAGGGTAATAGTTTGAAGAAGTATTTAGATAAATATTATGCTTCACTGAACAATCTGAAACTTTTAAACTTATGAATGTTAAAGAATTATAAAAAATGATTGAATTTGGTGTACCAAACCTGGAAACCAACTCTTGATAGAAATTCAAAAATAGATGTTTCATTTGCATCCTTCAGTGCAACTGCTTCAGTCCACTTCGTGAAGTAATCTATAGCTGCCAGTGTCCATTTAAGCCCAACACTTGAAGGTGGGTTAATGGGACTAATGAAATCAAGTCCCCATTTACCAAAAGGCTACTCCACTTGAATTCGATGTAGAGGCAAAGCTGCAAGCTTCTTCTTTCCTGTAAACACTGCACATTTGTTACATTTTCTAACCCAAGCATGGGTATCTTTAAATAAATCTGGCCAAAAATATCTAGCTCTCATTATCTTCAAAGCTATGGTTCTTTGTGTGAAGTGGCCTCCAGTGGGCCCATCATGAAACTCCTTCAAAAAAATTTCAATCTATCCTAGTTGAGTGCATCTTAGTAAAACACCATTAAAATCCCTTTTATATAGAATTCCATCAATTACAGCATATGGGATGGCTTGAAGTCTACAATACCTTCATTTGGACTTGTACAAACCTTCAGGATAGTTACTTGTGTGCGAGTAAAGGACCATTTTTTGAATCCAATTTTCTGTTGTAACTGGAACAACAACTTGTTCTTCGTTATTGAGCACTGTTTCAACTTGTTGATTAGTTGGTTTGTTGTTTACTTCATTTTTAGCAAGTTTTTCACATATGCCTTTGCCTCTAACAATCTTGGTGACCTTAATTTCAATGTCCTACTCCATCACTTTTGTGATCCAACCTACTCTCTTATCATTAATGTCTTTGTTGAGCAAAAATTCTTTAACTGTTGAGTGAGAAACCAACAATTGCATTCTATTATTTGACAACATATGCCTAAATTTCTTAAGGCTTCTTACTACAACTAATACATGCTTCAGTACACATGAATACTTAGCTTCATAATCATGCAGAACTTGACTAAAGAAAGTCACAAGCTGCACTAATCCTTCATTTTCCTGACAAAGCATGGATGAAATTGCATCAACACTCCCAAATGTATATAATATGAAATCCCTACCAAAATTTGGGTTAACAAGTGTTAGAAGATTAATCTTTACTTGGTAAAGGTTATTCTTTATTTGTAATTATTTAGTAACTTGTAGGAATATTCCAAAAGAATCCCTACAAGTCTTTTATCTTTTTGTCTTCTCACACATGTGTGAGGATGACTTATTTTTTAATTCCTTTATTAAGGAATATTTGTAACCACCTCCTTAAGAGGTGACACTTTGCACACACATAGATGAATGGTGGCATTCATTGAGTTGGGAGTTACATTCTTACTCCTCCTTCTCACCTCTACTTATTGAGGTGCCTCTCCTCTCATTCTTCATTATTCAAGCATGCAAGCTAAGGCTGAAGCTCTCTCTCTCTCTTTGTATCATTCTTAGGCATTTTGCCTCCATTCATAATATTGGGGTTTTTTCTTGCTTTTTCCCCTTATCAAATTCTCGTGTCTCCTCTTGATGGTGGTGGTGCTTGATTTGGCTACTCTCTCTTTGGTAATATTTTTCCTTCAAACAATGCTCATTGATTAGTTATTTCCTTTGTTCAATTTATTTTTCCTTTCAACAAGAGTTGGGGCTGCTGCAAGTGCCCCTTTAATTTTTTCAAAACTGTTCTTACCTTCCTTTTCCCAGTTGAATGGAATATTATTATTTGGCATGGTTGTAAGTGGTTGTAATAAAGCTGCAATGTTAGGAATGAACCTTCTCATGAAATTAATACTGCCAAGGAAACTATGCAAACCTTTCTTATGTGTAGGCAATGGTAAATCTAGAATAGTTGTGATTCTTTCTAGGTTAATGGTGATACCGTGCTTTGAAATAATATTACCCAAAATATTTCCTTCATGGACTATAAAAATTCTCTTTTTGGGGTTTAATGACACTCTGTACTCTCTGGATCTTTCAAAGATCTGCCTTAAATGACCAACGTGTTTGTCAGATTTTTTTTAAAATATAATAATATCGTCTAAGTACTCAAGAAAAAACCTATTAATAAGGCCTTGAAAGGCCATCTCCATCTCCCTTTAAAAGGTTCCCCCTGCATTGGACAAACCGAAGGGCATCTTTTTGTAAGCCATAGTACCCCACTTGGTGGTAAAGGTTGTTTTGAACTAGTCTTCTTCTTTAACCAAAATCTGGTTATACCTTGAATAACCATCCAAAAATGAGAACCTTTCTGATCTTGAAACAACCTACAGTATCTACTCCACTGAAGGCAACAAATAGTGATCTTTGAGTGAAGCTCTGTTTAGATCACAAAAAATCCACACAAAGCCTTATCTCTGCTCTTTTTCTTGACAGGCAGCAAGTTAGAAAACCAAGAGGTATGCTTTATCAGAAAGATAATACTACCTTCAATTAGCTTGTTCAATTCTATTTTCATGAGATGCTCCAACATCGGATTTAGAGGCCTCTACTACTATTTCACTGGTTTCATGTTGGGCTCCAACTCAATTGTGTGTTGAACTAACTCAGGGTTAAAACCCTTCAAATATCCATACTCCCAAGCAAAAACATGATTGAATTCCTCAAAAAGCAAGATGAAATCCTCTTGTTCTGCTTTGGCACAAACTTTGCCAAGCTTTAAAAGCTTATCTTTGAATATTTCAATTGGTTCATAATGCTCATGTTTCACTATAATGCTTGATTTATCTTTTCTAACCTGATCATCAGTGTAAAAATTTGATTCAAGGGTCACCAATCCCTTAGGCAGCTTATTAGACTTTGGCTACAAAATTTGATTCTCATATTGCTGCTCAAACTTTTGCTAGTTTCCATTTTCTCGTTACTGTCAAAAACCTTCCAACTAATGTTATTATCAAGTACAGATGGTCTCACAACCACCTTTACATATTGATGTACCTCAACATTGTGAATATTAGTTGGAATATCAAATTGTGATCCTATGGTAGCAAGTTTATCTACTTCTTTATTCAAACCTATAGGAACAAACAACAAATTAAAAGCATCAAATTATTCTATTAAATCCCAAGTTCTATGCTTATACAACTTAAGCAAGTCATTTTTAGTTACATTCAGGTTTCTTACTTGATTTATTATCAACGTAGAGTCACCAAATGCCTGCAAACACTTAATACCTTTATTCCTTGCCCACTCTAGGCCATGAATTAATGCTTCATACTCAGTTGTATTGTTTGAGTAGATGAAAGCAAAGTGAAGCGCTGAAAAATGATTTTCTCCATTAGGTGAAACAAGCATGGCTCCTCCACTAGCACCTACGTTACTCTTTGAGCCATCAAAGTAAAATTTCCAAAGTTAATTAATCTATTGTTCTAGCTATTTTATATCTTTGACCAAATTTGGAACAGCTGCATCAAGATCCTGAATCATGGGAATGAAAGGGTTAATTTCATGATTCTCGGCTGCCCACTCATCTAAATTTATATCAGGAATACCTCCTATAGGCACATCAGGATCTAGGGTCATGTATTGATCCTCTTGCTCATGTATGATGCATAGGTTAGCATTTATAGGATTAGGAAAATAAGGTTCAATATGGTCTTTCTTTTTCTTGTGGTTCTAACTTGACAATCACTTGAGTATCATATCTAGTCCTGAAAAACAAGAGACCAATCAACAAAAAAATACCCACCCAACTTTGCTGTAAAATATCTAGAAAGGAAAATGGCAAAGAAAGGTGGAAAATCAATGGCATAAATGTCTTGTGGAATAGAGAAATTGGGACAAGCATGTAAGGTTAGAGGCAGACTTTTAATTACTCCAATGAACTTAATGGATCTACTATCTAACTACACTACCCCTTTTGACAATGGATCATAAACTAACCCAAAATTGTCTACTAGTTATTTGGGCATTATAAAGTTGCTTGCTCTTGAATCTATCATCTAGTTATGCAGTATGCTATTACCAATAATCAAAATCACATAAAAAGGAGGTGGATTTACCTCTTGAGGTGGTTGTTCACTCTTCCCTTCAAAACTATTTGCAAGAACTCTAGGCTGCTCCTTAGTAGATTCATCAAAGATAAAAATCCTAGCTAAAGATTGTTGCAATAAATCCTTTTTCCTAGGAATGTGCAATGCATCTAACATAGACAAGCTAACAGTGGCTTTTTTCATATGATGAACAATGTTGAAAGTCAGGGTACTAACTTTTTATTGTATCTTTTGAACAACAACCTCTTTTTGAGCTAGTAAAGGTTGTGTTTGATCTTTGGGATATTTGTTAGTAGCTTGAACTTGTCCTCTTGGAAAAATATAAACCTTCTGAGAGGTAGAAGGTTGAACTTACCCCTGTTGGGTTGTAGAAGTTTTCTTCGTGTCTTGATTCGCTTGTTGTTTGTCTTTATCAGCTTGTTGTTCATGAGAAACACCTTGCTGTCTTAATTCAACAACCCTATTCTTTGACCTTGTGTTGGCTGTAATAGAGGTGGATGACTATTTTTATGCTTGAACATGATTAACTCCACAAAATTCATTACCTTTCAAATTCATCATGGCTACATCAAGGTCATTTTTCTACGTTTCTTGTTGATCATTTCTCTTCTTTGCTGAATTTTCTGATGTAGCATAATTGTTTTGCACCATGAGAGCCTGATTAACCACTCCATTCATGTAGGTATCCTAATTATGAGGTTGATTATATGGATAGAACCACATATAATCTTGTGCCAAATTATTCCGTATAGGCACAATTTCTTTTGAAGGGTTAGCAATATTTTCGTTAAATGGCTGATTACGCCTAGCATTAAAGTTTCTTCTCTATCCTTGGTATTCAACCTAATAAGGTAGTATATTTTCCTGAAAGGATACTTGATAAGGTCTGTAACTATGGCCTTGCTAATTTTTGAGCCTCACTAATTCATTGCATACAATTTGCAATAATTTAGCCATTTGTTGTTGGGTACCCCTAAGCTCTTGTAAGTTTGAATTTATTGGAACACTGTTATTTTGAGCAGTTATTTGAAAATATAAGGCTGGAACAATAGGTAATGGAGCTATAGGAGGTATTTGAATGGGAATTAATGTCTGAATATAGGGAAAATAAGAACAAGAGGCCTAGGTGCAATTTTTCCAATCCAAATAAGATTATTTTCAACTCTAATAGCTATCTCAAATGCTATAGGTAATGTTACTCTACCCATAGATTGGATCATAAAAGAAATATCACTATTTATGCTCTAAGATAATACAAAAATCCATGGTTAGGTGTAGGTCTTACCATTGCTGGGATTCTATTCCAAGTTCTTTGGAATAAGAAGTTAAAATCTATCATCTGCTCTTGTGGTGCTCTCTTGATAATTGCCATTTTCTCAACTAGAGATAGATGATCAGATTTTTTTGAGAATTATCTATTCAACTTATCTCCCAAGTCATCCCATGATGCAACTAAATTCACAACTAAGCCTATGAACCACTGGAGTGCTTTGCCTTTGAATGAAGCTACCAAAAGCCTCAACGCTACATTCTCTTATATAACATGATGGACTCCACAAAGTGAAGCCATGTCTCTGATGTGCTCAATCGGTGTAGTATGATCTTCACCAGTGAAGATAGGTAGGATTTTGAGTGTAGAAACTGGTATATCATCATGCTTCTACAAATTCAATGGGCTACCCCTATTGAATGGTACAAACGCATGTGCTCTAGCCATCAGAGCTACTTGAAGTATATGAATAGGGTGAACTGGAATTATAGGAACTGAGCTTGAAGGTCTGAGAAAAGGAGGAGTAGATTGAGATCTCGGTGTTGATCATGATCTTGATCTCCTTAATATTCTTATCATTGTTATACCTCTTGGAAACAAGATACACTAAGAGGGGGGCTGAATCAGTGTTGTGCAAAATTAACTTTATTAACCTTTATCATCCAAGCATTAATGGCATTCATCCATAGTGAATAAACATGAAAATAAACACAATACCATAACACCAAGATTTTTATGTGGAAACCTTGTTAGGGGAAAAACCATGGTGGATGGCCGATCCACAATTATGATATGATCATACTCAAATGAAGATTACAAAATGAGGAATGCACTTGCATTCAAGCACACTTCCTAGACCTCATTGCTCAAAAGAAAAGGCTCACTACCATACAAGAGTTCATATTAAAAAATATCTGAAGATTGAACTAAGATGATAGCATCTACAAATTCCTGATTATAGTTTCGGATTAAGCACAATAATAGATCTGTTTCCTTATAGACTGATTCTATATTTTTGCTCTTCTCTACTCATACACATAATATAGATCTTCTATGCACAAGTGAAACTACACTTTATCACTCCTCTGACCTGCTTTAACTCAAAATTCAGACATTAACTCAACTCATACATCATACAAAATGATACAAACGATCATGTATATATCCGCAACATAGGATTTATTTACACTTTGTCAGCTTCAATAGAACACAAGAAAATTACAACTATCAACTCAAATTATGAGGAATGTGCAGTGCCTACCCTTAGTGGTCAGCCAAAACTTGGCTAGGACCCAAAACAAGATATATACACATAGAAATACTTAATTAATTAGTTCTCATAGATCCATGACTTTATACATTCATGAGGTTGACCTTAATACAAGAAAAACTGAGAACAAGTAAACCGAATCTTCTAATTTCCACACGGGCTAATACGAGCCACTGCGCTTTAGTAGAAACAAAGATAGCATACCAATAAATATTCCTTAGGATGTGCAATAAAAAATAATAACTTGAAATCATCTTACAGAATGATGAACACTGTGCTACTAGATACTCTATTCTTCCTTGACAATCTTCAATCTTCCTACCGGTATGGATGAATGAAAGTGTGTGGATCTGATCATCGATTAGGGTTTCCATCAATGAAAAAACCAAGTGATACACATAGTGTCTCTTACCAAAAATCTCCCCCTTTGGTATTGATGGCAACAATTAGTGAAAAATGACCAAGTGTCGGACCAGTACCAAGATAGACTGCACTGCTACCCAAAATTCCAAAAATGCAATTCTCCCCCTGAGATAATTGAAATTTTTCCACTCCACTTCTTCTCCCCCTTTGACATCAATGGAAAAGGTAGGGGTCACATGCCAAAAATGGATCAATTCATCAAATTTTTTATGAAAAAATTGTTACTATAACTTACATGAGCTAAAAGATGTCATCAAAGTCTTTCTTTAGTTGAATCAAATTTGTGTCCCAAATTATTTTGAGACTTTCCATAATTGTAATATGACCATAGATCAAATAAGATTATGTCTTCACAGACTTTAGGTTGGTTGGATAAAAAAACCCTATAGATTCTTCTCCTTTTTTTACATCACTTGACAATATGTCAAGTTTTGGACAAATTATGCTTCGGAGTTCATAGGTTCTGGCAACAATTTTATCATTTTCATGCTTCAAACCTTTTATGTTATTGAGTAGAGACATTACTTCATCTTAGACTTTCCCAACACCATTGAATATCGGATCAAATGCTTCAGAGATAGTATTTAACTTGTTCTCCAAGTCTTTAATATTCTTTTCATTTGCTTCAGTGAATTTTGAAAAAGACATACATGCTTTGTAGATCTTCCCTCCTTCTGATAAAGCATTCTGCACATTCTTTATGCATGTGGTTAAGAGAAATTTGTCTTGGAAAATCATCTTTTTCATTCCATTGAAACTTTTAGCATCAAATTCATTTTGCACTTTTACCAAGGCTGAGTTTTCTAATGACTCAAAGTGAGTGTCAACTGAGTTGATAAGACCTTTTAGTTCACAAGAGGATGAACTTGTCAGATCTTTTACATAGGATGGCATTATCTTCTCCAGTACTCTAGATGCCATATTTTTTAGTTCAATGTCCTCAATGTGCAACTTTTGTAGCTCTTCTCTGGCCTAATCTTGAGCAATCATAGCTACTTTAATTTTATTGATTGGGATTAATGTAGATAGATCAATAGGAGCTTAAATTAGTTTCGGGTCCAATTCTTCCTTTTGTTCAACCAAAAAATTATTTACTGCCTCAACAATGTCTCTTGTTTCAACCAGGATCGCTTTTACATTATCTTTCTTTTACTCAACTATT
Source organism: Sequoiadendron giganteum (assembly GCA_007115665.2). Classification (NCBI taxonomy): domain Eukaryota; kingdom Viridiplantae; phylum Streptophyta; class Pinopsida; order Cupressales; family Cupressaceae; genus Sequoiadendron; species Sequoiadendron giganteum. The sequence continues at coordinate 817,200,321 of CM021101.1, forward strand.
GCTTCCTCAGTTGAAGGTTTTCATTTATCTTTAGATATCTCTACCTTTTCAACTGATATATTCTCAGGTGCCTCAACATCCATAGAGATTTTAGTGTTAACAATAGCATCAACATTTCCTTCTTCTGCTTCTTCCACCAGATCAGATGACACATTGTTAGCATGTGTTTCCTTAGTCACAACTTGAACTTTATCATTCAACAGTATTTCTCTATTTCTTTTGTGACTTCCTCATTCTGACCAATCATAAGCTTATTAACCCTTGTTTTTCTTTTGAATTTATTTTGGGCTTTGTTCAAAAGTATCTTCATCTCATCCACATACATTGCTGGACATATTTCAACAAGAATCCTCTCTCTCATTTTTTCCTCTTCAGTTCTAGCACTCAACCTTCTTGATTCCATAATTTCATACAAACTCTTTGGAAAACTATCCATAATCTCAATCAAAACTTTATTAAAAAAAATCATGTGTTTTATTGTTGCTTCTTCAAGAATTCTTTTGTCAGATGCATCAAAAGATTCATACCATTTGCAAAGAAGTTTTATATTTCAATCCTTAACCAAAGCTTTTTCAATTGCTTATACTGACATACCTAGTTTGTCGATCTTTGCTTTCTTCTTTGCCTGGTCACCTTCATCGAAAGGATTGCATTTTGTGACTGTTGCTACTTTAGTGTCTTGATGCTTGATCTCTTTTACTTCTTCATCAGAATCAGTTTTCTCATCATCAGAAGCAACCATATATAATCTCTTTCTCTTTTTATTTCCTTCCTCTCTGGATCCCTTAGACTCAATTTTTATAGGGGTAGTCTTTGTTGCAGGGGCAGAGTGAGATACAAAGCTTCTAGTGGTTCTAGTTTGGCCAGATGGTGCTTCCAGACTAGCTGAATGTTCTTTTGTTGTCTCCTTAGCAGCTTGCCTTGCTGCTTCATCTTCTACCCTTTTCTGTCTGGCTTCTTTTAGCAATTCTGCAAGTACTCCTATACTTTCTGCAAGAACTTCAACTTCTTTTCTTACTCTTTTAGTAACTACACGATTTCTTAGTTCACTGAACACTTGCTTGTCCTTCTCCGCATATGTTCCAAACCTTTCTTCTGTCAGATCTACTAGTTTTCTCAGTATGTGTTGAGCGTACATATCCAGAAGTTTCCCATCAACTTCATATCCCATGGGCATGATTTAGATTATCCTAGGATCAGTTGCCTCCATCATAAATTGATCAATACTCACCATGAAGCAAATAAAGTCACTGTATTTCTCTACAATAGAGGTAGGAATCCTATCCCTTGCTTGCATCATAGACTGAAAGTTTTTGAAGTATCCCGACATAGCTGCATTTCTTGTTTTCATGTCTCTGGAATCATATAACAAATCTTTGATTTGTATAGCTATCGGTTTGTATTTTTACCATTGAACTTTTTCCGATTCCCGGAACCTCACCTATCAAGTAATAGAAAAAACATAAAAATAGGGTACCATACTTGAAGGAATTTTTCTTGTCTTTCTTTATCTTTGATAGATTTTCCATTAATTGAATTCTCAACAATTCATAAATTTCGTAGTCTACATTTTCTTTTACCATTTGGTAAGCAACATAGATTGCTATGCCGAATACTAAATTTTCATGGCTAGAATGATAAATTTTGTATCTAATGAAAATGGATGAAATTTTCACATCTACATCAATAATGTTGTCAATGGTCATTGCTCTTCTATCATATGTTGATCTTGTGGCATCAGTGATTGTTTAGTTTTTCACATTCTTGAGAATAGGTAATCCACCAAAAGAATTTAGATCAGTTACTGAACTAATGGCTTCCTTAGTAATTTTGAATGGAATAGTAAGCCACATAAACTCATCATGTACTTGACTCAAAACATATCAGACCCATTCCGACTCTAGAAACATGGGAAATTTAACCATTTGAGTGAATTTATTCATTTCTAGAATTTTGTGTTCCATATTCACACATAAATCTTCATCAATGATGTGATTATTGTACAAATTCATAAGTTGAGAGCTTCGTAGCTCTTCAATATTTGCATGAATGTAAAACCTAATATCTTTTGTGTGTAAAAATCCATGTGGAATGGATGAAAAAGATCCTATAGGATCAGTCTCAAGGGATTTGTAAGGATGCCACTTAAATTTAGGTCTAGGTTGATCCTTAACTTCGACTACCAGAGGAGTATTCATTTTCCCAAATCATAATCTTGCAAAGGTTTTAGATAAATACCTCTTTTGCTTAATCACAATTTAAATGTTGAAAACACTTATGACGCTTAAATCTCACCTCAAATCACCAATGTTTGCCTATGAGCTCTCCAAACTTCTTCTCTTCCAAATGCAAGGTGAAAACTAAAGTGTGGAAATGACCTTTTATCATTGACACACCTAACTTTTTCATCGCAATAAATGCTTTAACCTTAATACATCCGGTTACATTGTATTAGTACACCATGATGGATAAAAAATCTGTGAAACTCCAATTCAACATACCATTTCCTCCAATGAGTTCAACAACATTTGTTGATCATTTATGCACCTACTGAACACATCCACATTCGGTGTTACTTGCCGGTTAGGGGTTTATATGATTTTCTTTGACAAATCCCCCTAGGACAAAGGCCTAAGACTAATTCCAGAAGGAATTACCAGAAGCAGGTTCTGGTGCTGACACACTTTCTTCAGTAGAGGGTTCTTTCTTTACCCATTTCTTTTGCATTTGTTGCCTGACCACATCTGCAATGTTTTTTCCTTTTTCTTCGATGTCCTTCTGCACATTTTTCTTTTGATTTACCAGACCTTTTATGTTCCAGCAATATGTTGTAATATGACCGAATTTGTTACAGTTGTAACATACAATATTTCTCTTTCTAGACCAGTTGTTCCATTGATTTCCTCTTGATCTACACTATTTAGTAGTATGGCTAAGTCTATTGCATGTGTAGCATTTGATGTTTCTATGAAATTGATTCATCATACTTCTACATTCATTTGACTTATGACCAATCTTGTGACACTTAAAGCTATGACCTAAGAATAATGGACTAATTTGATTGATTCTACTTCGACATTGAGCAGATATATCCTCGCTTGTCACCATGAGTCCTCTAACTTCCAATTAGTTCATCAAGCATGGAAGAACTAGCATTTAAATTATCTTTATACTCATTTGCAGCAAAAAGTTCATTTATGAGATCATCCATTTTCCTTTCAATTGCGTCTTCACTATTTTTAGATTGTTCCAATTCATCATCCAATCGGCTGCACACTTCAAATTTTTATTTCAGGGACTGTGCTAGGTTCTCTTGATTTTCTTTCTATCTCCAATCTCCTTGGTCATCTTCATCATGATGGATTCCATCTCTTGCTTTAGGATTGTATTGTCTTTGGTAAGATTTTCATATTCCTCTATCTTTTCTTTTAGGGCTTGACTGAGTTGTTCTTCTTCAATGCTCTTACTTTCATTCTGGTTGATCTTATCACAAATTTCCTTTCTCTTTTCTCTAGAATTTTTGATTGTGTCTTTCAAAGATTTAATGAATTTCTCAACATCTGAAATATTTTCTTACAATTTTTGAACTTCAGCCTTTGACTGATCAAGATCATCCAGAGCTACCAAAAGTTGTTGTTGAAGACTGATTAAATCCATTAGGACACCTTTCAAGATCTCCCCAAGCGGTTAGATTTATTCTAGAGGAACTAGCTCTGATACCAATTGTTGGAAACAAGCTACACTTAGAGGGGGGGGTGAATTAGTGTTGTGAAAAATTAACTTTATTAACATTTATCATCCAAGCATTAATGACATTCATCCATAGTGCATAAACATGAAAATAAACACAACACCATAACACCAATATTTTTACGTGGAAACCTTGTTAGGGTAAAAACCATGGTGGATGGCCAATCCACAATTATGATCTGAGTATACTTAAATGAAGATTACATAATGGGGAATGCACTTGCATTCAGGTGCACTACCTAGAGCTCACTATTCAAAAGAAAAGGATCACTACCATACAAGAGTTCTGATTAAAACCATCTAAAGATTGAACTGAGATGATAACATCTACAAATTCCTAATTATAGTTCTAGATTAAGCACAATAATAGATCTGCTACCTTAAAGATTGATTTTTTATTTCTACTCTGCTCTACTCATACACACAATACAAATCTTCTATGCACAAGTGAAACTATACTTTTTTTCTCCTCTTCTTTGCTTTAACTCATAGTTCAGACATTAACTCAACTTATACATCATACAAAATGATACAGATGATCATGTATATATATCTGTAACATAAGATTTATTTACACTTTGTCGGCTTCAATAGAACACAAGAAAATTACAACTGTCGGCTCAAATGATGAGGAATATGCAATGTGTACCCTTAGTGGTCGGCCACAACTTGGATAGGACCCAAACAAAGATATACAAATATATAAATACTTAATTAATTATTTCTCATACATCCACAACTTTATACATTCATGAGGTCGACCTTAATACAAGAAAAACTGAGAACAAATCAATCGAATCTTCTAACTTCCACATGGACTGATATGAACCACTATGCTTCAGTAGAAACAAAGATAGTATACCAATAAATATTACTTAGGATGCGCAATACAAAATAATAACCTGAGATTATCTTACAGATTGATGAACACTATGCTACCTGATACTATGTTCTTCCTTGACAATCTTCAATCTTCCTGCTGGTATGGACGAATGATAATGTGCAGATCTAATAATCGATTATGGTTGCCATCAATGACAACACCAAGTGATAAATGTAGTGTTTCTTGCCAACAATACCTTTTTTTTTGGGTGACGAAAGTTGTAGGTACTCGAAAGGGTCAACACTTCCTCTTGTCTGAATTCTTCTCTTGTGTTGCTCGAATAGATTTACATATAACTAGAATAAATGGAGTCACTAAACAAAGTTCAAACCTCTTATAGGTAAAAATACTATTGTGAATTTGAAAATAACAGTTTGAAAGCTTGAATTCTTTCTTTGAACTATGTTTCTGAGTTCCATCAGGCGTGCCAATAATTGTTATCAATAGGATTGCACCCGTGATGCAAAGTGACAAAGCTCTACAATCCTATGAAACATTGGAATATCGTCAGGTTGTGGGCACCCTATAATGAGGACAGATGTTCAGGTTATGGGATGGTTCCCCTTTTTATTTTCTATGAAAGTAAAAGACTTAAACAATAAAAGGGATAGAAGGCTAAATGGAATGAAATGCAAAACTGAACTGAAACGATGGTGATGCACCTAAAAGATGATAAACTTGCAAACTGATTCACAAGGACCTCTCAAAGATTCTATCTACACAACTTGATTTGAATAGTTCAATCACATAAATATTTTATACAAAGGCTTTAATGAAATTATCCTTTTTGAAGGAAAAGCAATGTTTTCATAACAAAGATGATAACTTTGAATTATATGCACAATGTATAACCTGTGAAACTAAAATTAATTGCTTTCATACACTTATGAGTGAGACATAAAAATAAAGGTTTCAAGATTGAAACACAATACATTTCTTATCAAATCAAGCATAAGGATGACACTTGAAATCTGGAAGGAAAACTTGACAATATTTGAAAGATGAAAGGAAAATTTTGTAATTGACAAACTATTATATCTTATTAAAGCTATTGTATTATATTAACTGTAAAGAAAATTGAGTTACAAAATAGTCTCCTTGTAGAATGCAAAGGCAGAAAACAAGAACTCATGAAAAAGACTAAGTATTTCCAATATATACAATGCATTAGAACTCCAATGTGCCGAGAGGTGGAAGAAACTATCTATTGAAAGTGTAAAATATCTCTGAAACCCTACTCACGAGCAAAGAATAAAAACCTCAAAAAGAGGGCCCACAATTGAAGCAAATTGAACTTTGAATGTTGTAAACTCCTCCCCATGTTGTGAATGATCAAAATATCCTCAAAACTGAAGCTTTTTCTCAAAAAATCCATGCATAATGGCTCCGAACGATGTGGTCTCTAGATAACTATCATTGAATTCAGTTCTCCTTTACTTGTGCTTCTTGCATGATTTTGAAAAAAAGAACCGTGTGATTAAATATTAAATATAATCAAAGTGCTTATTTTAATATTTAATATGTGGTGACTCCTCCTTTTATATTTACATGTTAAACATTTTAAATATTAAGGTAATTTACCTTTAATGTTTAATTACAATGGTTGATTTTGTCAAAATAATGTAGACAAAATAAGTGAAGTAGTGCTTTCACTTCAAAATTAAATGATAAATTTGAATCCCAACTCCCAAGTTTACCCTCAACTTTACGAGATCCTCTAAAATAAAAAAGGTCTTTTGACTTGAAAGTCATAAACCATGGGGTAATAATTTGAAATGATTTTGTCTTAAAATATAAACTAAAAAGCTCACATTTTGAATTAGGGAAGTGATGACAAAAGGTATTGGAAAATCTAAAATCATTCATTTCATACTTCACTTCTTTTGGTGTGCTACTGTGCTGCCATGGTGATGATGGTTTTGAACCTTTCTTGCTAATATTCCATTGTTTACAATGAATTCTTTGAAGATACTTACAAAATAACATGCTAAGATTTTCTCAGATATAAATCTAGACAGTTTTCTATACATTTCTCCATTTAACGAACATTTTTAGGCACCTATGTTGCAACCTCCATTGATTTTTTTGATGTCATGAACTTTGTTTTATTTTTTTTGTTGGTGCTTTTCTGCTTGAGGCCTCCATGGTCACTTTGTAAGAGCACTGCACATGAGCTTTGAGAGCAATTTTTTTAATTTGCAAACCTGGTAAGCACGAATCTCTAACTCTACTCCTATTTTCTATTGAAACTAGCTCATTTCGAGCTCAAGAGATTTGTAAAATGATTTAAAACATATGCTTCCTCATTCAGTAGCTTTGACTGAATACCTCTCTATCTGGGTATTTGAGTTTATGAAAAATAGGAACCTCTTGTGTGTTATGGTTGCAACCTTTCTACTTTTTCTGAGTCATTCTCCATACTTGTATGAGCTTGAAGCCCATGTATTTGAGATTTCATGTAAACCCCAAGTGGGTTTTGATCATTTGTGAAGAAAACACTTCTCCCAGGCCATGACCATGAGAGCTCAAATGGGTTTTCATTTATTTTCTTGAATGTAGTGAAAAGAAAGATTGTTCATTCGCTTTGCATGAAAACAACATAAAACACTCCATTATACAAGGTCATGACCTTTAGACTTCTGGGTGTTTGTTGAAATTATGCACAAAACTGAGGGTTTCATTTTCATGTATTCTGCAAAAAAATTATGACCTCTAGGTCTTGGTTACAAAACCTTCACACTTGCTTTGCATTTTGATCCCTTACTCAAAATCCTAGCACTTTTTATAATGAATTGTTTGCTATTTCTGAGAGAATGTGTACTCTTTTATTCCAAATGTGGTCACACATAAATAGGTCTATTTACTACTCTGAAGGAGAACTTTATTCTGGATTTTTTTTTTTCTAAGGCACACACACAATTGCACCTTCATTCTGGATGTTCTTTTCAAAATATTGAAATATATCACCATGCCATTTTATTTGTTGTTGAAGAATACATATTTAGCCTCACAATAAGGTATTTCTTGTTTTTCTGAAGAAAACAACATGAACCCACTTTCTACAATGTATGCATTGTAGCTTCATTCTCTTGTGACACATGATTCATTTTCTCTAAAAAGCAACTCTTGTTCTTTTTTGAGTTTACACTTTGAGCCCAAATTGGGTACTTTCTCACCTATATTTCTCCTTTGAAGCTTCACATGGCTACCACTGAATTTAATTTTCATAGTATAAAGAAATAAATAACATGTTTTGCATCTGAAATAGAAAGCACCTATAGGCTTTATGGTCTCCACCATTGTAGGTTTTAGTTCACTTTACCTTGTGATAGATGTATGAAATCTGAACATTGAGCTTTTATTTGTTTTAGAAATGGTGTTGTCTTTAAGCAAAAATAATTTCTTTCTCTTATATTTCTGCATAGATATATGTATTGACCTCCATATGTGTGGTCTATTCTTGACATTGAGTGGTTATTCTTTTTTTCTTATTGCTGATCCATTCTTGAAAGGCACCTTTCTATGTATGCCTATTCACAATCACACTGATGACAATGTACTCCTTGTTGTTCTATGTGCGATCACCACTATTTATCATAGTTCCTTTACTCTTAAACACTATTCTTTTAATACATATACTTTAAACACACAAACAACAAAAAAAAGATGTAAAACAATAGTAAAAAAGATGAAACAAGGTGATAATGCATTAAATTCTAACTGTTTATGACCTCCCTGACTATGTGATTTTCATGTGAACCTCTTCTCATGTCATTGGCATACTGAGACTATAGTACCTCTATCCCTCTCTTGTAAATGAGAGGATTCAGTGTGTTGGGCCCAACCCTTGTGGGAGCCCACTGTTCCCCACATACTAAAATGTTGAATCATGATGAACCAGTAATGAAATATGTACCTATACCTGCATAGTGAACAAAAATGTTAGATAAAAACATTGAAACTCAATGTTCTTCTAATGATTTTCTTTGGATATCTTGATTACAACTATTCATCTTGCTTTTCTTGATTAGTCATAAAGTAGCAAGTATTTCCTTGATTAGAAACACATGAGATTTGTATGAAACTCCGAGCTCTAACATCTATTCTTGCATATTTATTTGTTGGAGCAGCAATTGGACAACTTCAACGATGCTGGCACAACCTCCAACAACGAGATTTGTCATTCACCAGGCAATGACGTGTCCAATATATGATTTTATGCTTATTTGTTTCTTATATTTTCTTTCTATTTTATATCTCTTAGAATAGTTACTCCCATGGCTTGTGTGGGATTACAAAAAAATTATTTTAATAAATCAGCTATTTCATATCATGTAATGACTTATGTGTTTTCATCTGTGAATCACTTACAAAAAATGAAATAAATAAATGAACTATTTGAGGTATATGTTTTGTAATCATGAATAATATAAACAACATACTTGAAGCATGAACTACAAAAAATAGTTTAGCTTTAGAACTTGATAATCTTTGAATGTCTAGTTGATTATCTGAATTGCTCATGTGTCAAATTTTTTCTCATCCTAGTTTAATAACTGCCTGATAATTTTTTTCTAATTTAGCTGATAGTTAAAAATTAGTAACATATAGTGCATGCTCAAATCATATGACCAGTGACAAAAGTAAGTTTGTTAATATTGATAAAAAATAGAGGAGGTCTTGTTAAGTTTGGTGATGATACATCTGCTAAGATATATGAAAAAGGTTAAATCTATTTTGATGGAAAGAATAATACAAATGATGTTATTTATATGTTAAGGTTCTAAGGCATAACCTCTTGAGTGTTGGGAAAATGTGTAGCAAAGCCTATAATCTTATGTTTCAGGATGATGGATGTGAGATCATAAAAGGCTCTAAAATTGTGGTTGTTGCTAGAAGGACAGATGTAAATGTTTATCAACTTAAAGGTTTTTATGGTCATTGATTTATGACTAAGATTAGTAAAAGTTGGATATGGCATAAAATGATGTGTCACATCAATTTTGATAGCCTAGTGAGAATTAGTTCAGTTCAAGTTGTGATACATCTGTCAAAGATTACAAATCCCATAAATGCTATCTACAAGGAATGTTAGATTGGAAATTAAGCAAAAATAAGTTTCAAAATCAAATAATAGTCTACTACTAGACTATTGGAGTTGGTGCATATAGACCTTTGTGGTCCTACCAAAGTAAGAAATATTCAAGGTGATAGGTATTTCATGTTACTGATTGATGATTATTCTAGAATGGCTTGGGTAACTTTTTTCAAAGAAAAATCAGAAGCCCTAGATAAGTTTAAAGCATTCAAAGTTATGATTGAGAATGAAATGGACATGAAAATCAAGTTTTTGAGGTTTGAAAGAGGTGGAAAATTCACCTCTAATGATTTTAATGGTTTTTGTGAGAATCATGGAATAAAGAGGCATTTGTTTTCCCCTAGGACTCCTCAGTAGAATGGAGTGGTTGAGAGAAAGAATAGGACTATTTGGGAAGCTACAAGAACAATGATGAAAGAGGAAAACCTACTAAAAGTATACTAGAGAGAAGAAATTCATACTATTGTCTACATATTTAACAAAGTTCACAAGAGTAAATAGTGTGAAAAATCCTTATGAGTTGTGGTGTGGAAGGGTCCCTACTATCAAATACTTTAGATTATTTGGAAAAATAATTTATATCATAAGAGATGAAGAAAATTTAGGAAATTTTGATACAAGATCTGATGAAGGTATCTTCCTTGGATATTCTACAAGGAGCAAAGCTTACCGTTGCTACAAAAGGAGGTCAAATAAGATTTTTGAGAGTAGAAGTGTCAAAGTGTATTAATAATTACCAAAGAAATCAATGGTGATAGATGGATATGAATCAAATGAGTCCTCTTTCAAATAAAATGATAAAGATGAATGTAAGGAGAAATAAGTTCAAGTTGAAAGGAAGAAGCTCCAAAAATGATCCCTAAGACTCCTAAGTATGCATAGAAGAATCATTTTGAATATTAGATTATTGGTGATAAGAAAAAAGGTGTTTTGACAAGGAGAAAAGTTGATATGAATGAAGCACGGGTAAATCTATGTTTACTTTTTAAAGTTAAACCTAAAATAGTGATTGAAGCATGCAAAGATGAATATTGAATCAACACTATGGAAGAGGAACTAATGAAAATTGAGAAGAATTAGACTTGGAAACTTGTTCCAAGACCAAAAAACAAGAATGTAATTGGAACTAAGTGGGTATTCCAAAATAAATAGAATGAGAATGAAGAAGTGGTAAGAAACAAGGCTAGACTTGTGTGTAAGGGCTACTCACAAGTAAAAGGAATAGATTTTGAGGAAATTTTATTTGGTGGCAAGACTAGATGCTATTGGGATGTTTTTGGATTTTGAAACACATAAGGATTTCAAGGTTTATCAAATGAATGTGAAGTTTTCTTTCTTGAATGGTGAGTTGGAAGAATTTTATATTAAACAACCGAAAGGATTTCAATTATAAGACAAACTAGATATGGTCTGTAGATTGAATAAAGCACTATATGGATTGAAGAAAGCTCCTAGAGCTTGGTATGCAAGGTTAGATAGGTACTTGATACAAAAAGAATTCAATAAAGGTACCGTAGATAGTAATCCTTATTTCAAAGTTGAAAAAGATCAACCCTTGATTGTAGTTGTGTATGTTGATATAGTTTTTGGAGGAAATGAAGTTGTGTAAGAATTTTTTAGAAGAGATGCAAAAAGAGTTTGAGATCAATGTAATTAGATTTCCACAATCCATATGAAATTAGTGATGTTGCTTTTGGATTCGATTGTGTTCCAGTTTTTTCATCAACATTTCCACAATCAATATTTTCTCATCCTCTTCAACTCTTTATCCTAATGATGGATCATTGAGTGTGATCCAAAATGTTGATGAAAAATTGGAACACAATCAAATCTAGAAGCAACATCACTAGAGTTTGAGATGCCTATTTTTGGGGAGATGAATTTATTTCTTGGGCTATAAATCAATTAGACTAGAAAAGTTATATTCATTTCACAATCAAATTATGTCAAAGAAATGTTGAAGAAGTTTGGAATGGGGGATTCTAAGCTGGTATGTACTCCTATCGTTACTAGTTGCTAGCTAATTAAGAATGATGAATCTCTTAAGGATGATCAGAGAAAGTATAGATTAATGATTGGAGAACTTCTACACCTAACTAATACTAGACTGGATATCATACATGTAGCTTGTCTTGTGGTTAGATTTCAAGAAGATCCTAGAGAGACACATGTTGAAATAGTGAAGAGAATATTTAGATACTTGAAGGGAACTCTGAAACATATCTTGTGGTATCCAAAGGATATTGATTTCTCTTTGAGTTACTATATAGATGCACATTGGGTAGATTGTGTGGATTCCAAGAAGAGTACAAGTGGTGGTGCATTCTTTCTTGGATGTAGATTGGTGCCTTGGCTAAGAAAGAAGGAAGATTCAATGTCTTTATCTACTACAAAGGAAGAATATATTGCAGAAACATCTTGTTGCACATAGGTGTTGTTGATGAGGAAAATATTGAAGGGCATCAAAGTGATATATGATGAACCAATATCTATCTGCTATGACAATACAATAGCTATTAAAATTTTAAATAATCCAATGATGTAGTCAAGGACAAAAAATATCTCAATTTGGTATCTTTTTGAGAGAGAAGGTTGTAGAGAATGAAGTGAAGCTTGAGTAGGTGCCTACAAAGGACTAGGTTGCTGATATATTTACTAAGGGTCTTCCTAAAGATACTTTTGATTATCTTTGAGAAAATACAGGGCTTATTACCCCTCCTTTGAACTATATGCATAAGGATATGCATTAGTCTACTGGATCCAAATATTTGTTTCTTATTTTGGATTGATATTGGAGGCTACCTCTTAGGGGGAGTAGGTGGTGACATTGTTGGTTGTTGTAGTTAGGGGAAGTAAGTTTTGGTTGGTTTTGTCCTTTGTTAGTTATGTCAAAGGGCATGTGTAGTGGTTGCTAGTTGGTACAATTTTTTGTGTGCTCCTAAGGGGGAGTATGCAAAGAAGTAAAAAGGTAAAGATGTTGTAGAATAGTGGTGAGCAGGTACAAGAATGATTAATTTCAAAGAGGGAAAGTGATGAAAATTTGTTGCCCTTTTCCATTGATGCCAAAGGGGGGGAGAAAAAATAATGTGAAAAATGATCAATTATCAAATGGGGAGAGAAATTAGAGGTGAGAAAGAAAGAGTTGGTATGAAGCACTATGTTGATGATCAAAGTTGCTATGTTTGTTGGTGGTGGTTTTTCACATCATGTGTTGCAATCAATAACAAAGGGGGGATTGTTGCAAGTATGTGTAGTTGGTGTTTTCATTGATGTCAATAGGATTATATTTGTGTTGTCATTGATTTCAATTGGTGATGGTTGAGAAGTGATGATTCTTTGATTAGTTTCACTATGTTGTCATTAGTAAGTGTTACTAGTGTTAACCTCTATTGTTTCTTTGATAAGCTTATGTTTTGTGGATATTCTTTGGTTGAGTTGTCATGTTGGAGTTGGTTTGGTGATGATGAGGAAGTTGTGATGATGATGATAATGATATTGGGAGGCTATCAAGTTATAACTAATTTGGAAAGGGAACGAGTTTAGAATTAGGATCTCCATCAAAAAAAATTCCTTATAGTGGTTTACTTTGAGCACTCTCTAGGATTTATCTCATGAATTAAGGATATTAAATGTGGGATTTGTATTATTTCTAAGATTTTCTCCATAAATACTAGGGCTTAGTGGCCAAATTACAAAGCTAGATTTAAGCTTGGTAATCAAGATTTTGAAGTCTTATTGAATTATCTTAGAATTCATACCCCCTTAAATGGTTCATAAGGTGGGAATTTGTAGCACCAAACCATGGTGGAAGGACTAGAAGTGGTTTCTAGATAATCCTCTTAGGAGTTACAAACCTTAGAAAGGTTACTTATGTCTTTCTCCTCACCTGGCCATGGTGGCCAAGCTTAATGCAAAGTGTAATATTTAGTCTTTCGCCTCTCACTAAGGACATAAGTTTCAAATAATTTGAGATGAACTAGTTGAATCCAAACTATCTCACTTCACCTAGTGTCTTCTCTACCAAGTTACCTCAATGGGATCTCAATTTCCTTTCTTGGGTGTGTCAATTCTACATTATCATTTTTATGTTCATTAAGAAACCATCAGATATCTATTCTAGTTATTTTCTCAGCCCCAAGTTTCCTAGCATTGGATTCATGAATTCTTTAAGCCATTCCACATTGAGCCCCTTTCATTGAATATGATACTTATATATTAATAACCTATGGTTCTTGCTAAATATACCTAGATATGAAATGCTTGTAGAGTGGAGATTTTATTCTCAATTTGGAAAGTTGTTTTTCTTTGTTGATTTTACTGTTAATAAATAATTTTCCATGTATTATAAAGCTACTACTTATTCTAATGTTATATTATAGATCCAAGTCCAATACAATAAGGTGGTCTTGGAGGTTTCTCATTTGTAGACCTAAATAGACAACTAGGTGGATGCCCCCTACACCACTTCTCATGTTCCTCCTTTCCTTGCTAGTAGGGATGCTTGTCTACCATGAGGGCATGTTTCTTTTCCATGTGGGTGTTGATGAGCTTGTAGTCATAATTCTAAATAAGGCCACTATGGTTTTTTAAGATCTCCATGTCCCCAATACCATGAGTGAACCCCTCTACCACATGGACATTTGGTTTCCTCTCACCATGAAGATATTGGCTAGCCAAATAATGAGAAATTTTGTTTCTTAGACCTTATCTTTCCTTTGTGTGCTTCTTATTAGAAAACTAAAATAAAAATCAAGATGGAATCCTCATGGCTTGGGATCCCATTGTTGACAACCTATACCAAGCCCAAATATATGAGGTCACCCACCTAATCATGAACCATATCCCTCACTTTCTAATACAAACATAACAAATTGTTTTCTTTTCTTTGTTTCCTTTATTTAACTTCAACATAGACTTCTTGGGGTGTGATTCCATCCCACATACTCTTTATGATAATATTGTATTATCTTTTTGATGTTTTGATATCAAGGCGCATAATACTATTTATCATAACATCTTCCCATTTTGAAATGGGTAGGGCTCTTCTCAAATGTAAAGTTGCACATGCTTCATACCATGTTAATACATGTCTAGATAGCTTAAGACAAGAAAAATAAATCCGCTAAGAGGAATTTAATGTATTTAAGCTTTGCATTTGAGAGATCCCTTGATCTATGTTTTCTACATCCCCTTTTGTGTTGAATTTTGGAATCTCTATCTTGGCCTCCACTTTAAATGGAAGTGAATCAAAATTTTTCAAGGTCCTACCATGCTCATATGCATCGCTAGTTTTCTCTTTTTCAACTTTTGAGGTCTCTTGAATATCTAAATTTTTAGTTATGACTATCGGCACACTCTCAAACATATCAAAGTTTCCATATGACAAGAAATTATATAGCAACATCTACCTCTAATTTCTTGAATCTCTCATCAACATCATCCAATTTTCTTCTATCCTCATGTGTCATCTTCCTTTGTGATTGATTCTACCTACAGTTTCCTATTTCAAGATTAAATTCTCTCAAATATTCATTGCCAATAGACTATGCAGTCAACATAATTTGTTGTGAATGAGGTTATTTCTTGACTAGTTATTAGTGAGGACCTATCCACATTATTATAAATTTACTTAGGAGTTAAGTTTCTTAGTTGTCATTTATAAAAGTTAGTTATAATGAGGTCATGTCTCATTATTTACTTTTCGTTCTCTAGACATTTAATGATTCTCATGCATTTAATATTTGCATTGAAAATTTAATGTGTGTGTCTTAGGTTGTTATGACTTAGTTCTCTCATGTGATAGGATTAAGAAATTTGTCATGATCTTGGCTAGTCCTATTCATTCCTTGCCTATATAAGCAAGGCTCCCTATGTACATAAGATAAATCCAAGAAACTCAGATGAAATATTTTTTAGTTGTGTAAGTCCAATATATTATTGCAAGCTTGATTATTTCATATTGGCATATCTTGCATCCATTTTTGCAATTTCATGTTCTCGCTTTACCCTCTTGTAGAAGGTTGTTGTTGGCTTTTGCAGATGATCTTGGAGGTGTGAGTTCTTGAGTGACTCTAACATGGTATCACCGCTATATCTCAACTTCTAAACATGGTATCCGAGCTTTAGAGTTGCAAAAACCATTCTCAAATATGAGGGTGATTTGAGCTTGAGCTTTTGCAGGGTGCATATTAGATAAAAATAATAGCATATATATTTTGCCTCATGTACTTTCGAGAAAAAATGATTTATGGGTTTTGTTTAAAACCACAAAATACCATATGGGTATTCACTAGATTTTGTAGATAGTGAGAATATTTTGTAGAAACAACTATCGAATAGCCTAACACGTATATTTTCCCTTCAAGTGAAGTTTACATTTTTAACCAAATAACATGTTCTGGTTTTTGGATTCAAAAGTGCTTTCTGGGTTTTGTTGGTAGCATCAAAATATTATCTGGGTATCCATTATTTTTTGCATACATCCAATTAATTTTTCAAAATAAAATCAAAAGGGTAGTGTCTAGTTACTAGTTAGCTGACAAAATTTACCTTTTAAAAAAAAATCATCTTTTCGCCATGGTGTATTTTTGGAAAATGAGATATCGACGGAAATCCATTTTCCAGCACTTCATAGTAGTGTAAGTTATTTTTTCAAATTTTGTCCTTTATATAGATATAAGTCATTTTTATTCATGGAGGTAGACCTAAACATTCATCAATGCATGCACTATTTTCTTTTTTGTATGCATTTAGTTTACATTTTCTATGCACTTCATTTCAGTTCCAAATCATTTTTGACTCCTTTGACATAGCTTGGTTTTGGCATTGATGTCAAGTTAGGTTGTTACTTTAATACATTTATGAAGGGCATGAACTTCATTGATTTGGTTGATATTTGGTGACTATGAGCCATCATTTTTATGACATTGAGGTTGCAATAATTCATGAGGTTTTGGTTTGTTGACTTAGCACTTTGATGCCATTATGGCTTAAACTGATACAAAGGTCTTGAGTGGATTAGACCAACACAAAGGTTTTGAGAATTATAATGTTTGATTACATTCATGCAAAATAATCAAAGCTATGATGAAGAATGTTGACACAAAAGGAATAATGAATATACTTTGATATCATTTTCCCTAACATTTAATCACTTTGTAAACATAAGGAAATGTTGATGGTAGAGTTAGGGCTTGGAGGAAACAAGAGAGAATGGAGGTTTGGCGGCTGGAGAATACTAGAAACAGTTTTAGGTAGCTCCCAAGAAGTTGGTTTTCAACATTTTCTTCAATGTTGAAAGGCAAAGTGAAAACTCGAATCCTAGTTTTTGTTGTTGCATAAACTTTTTTAATCTGGAAATAGTTTTTCATTTCAAGTCTAGTGGTCTTTATCATACTATTTTTAGAAGAGGTTTTTGGTGTATATAGTCATTGTCTTTTGGTTGTATTTGGGTTTCATCTTCCATAATCATGGTCGACTTCTTTTGCACAAAGTATTTGTGATGTCTATGTCTATGGTTGTTGGGGTAACAAGAGTCTTTCATGTTTTTTAGACCTTGTGTTAATCTTCAAACACTTAACATGTCGACATAGAGTTTTTATTTGGGTACATTTGAGATTTTGGTGTCTAGTCTTGGTTACACCTTGTTGCTAGGGCATGTGCTTACAAAACACATTATTGTTCCTAATGTTGTGAAATGGTTGTTTGTTGCATATGTATGTGCATTGTATCTAGTTAGTATACCCTATTTTTCAGGAAGTATGTCACCCCTATACATGTGCATGATACAAAGGTTTACTTTACACAATGATTATTTTATTAACAATAGTTCAAGAATTTGTAAATACTACTCTATGTTGAATTTTTGAAAGCAGTTATGAAAACTTATTCTGGCAATTTATGAAGAGCAGTTATAGACATATATTTTTGATGAAAGTAGATGTTACTTAAATGGTATAAAATAGTGACATTGTTACTATGCATGGGTTTGATATGTATGAAACTTGTACTCTACAAATAGTCATTATTATGTTTATGCTAAAAGTTTTGATGAATAATCTGTTTTGAAATTGTGAAGCACTTCTTAGTGCTATTTGTATTTGCAGATATATAGATACTTGAGTCTCAAATAAAAGTGAGATAATTAAGAAATTCTTTGTATTGAAGCAAAGATTATACTCTATCTTTTTTCTTTCCGAATCATTTTGATGTGAAAGTGTTTTACCAGTGAGGCATATTTGTAACCAATGAGGTTCCTTTGCTAGTGAGGCATGTTGTGTAGCCAATGAGGCTTTTCCAATGAGGCATTTTGTGTAGCCAGTGAGGCATTTTTTTTGTTAGTGAGGCACAAAAAGCGACCAATGAGGCTCTGTAGTTAGCACAATTTTATTAAGCTAGTGAGGTATTTTCTTGAGTGGGTTTTTATCCCTATGAGGGTTTTCCACTCATGAAAAATACTATGTTATGATTATTTTGTGGTCCATGTGATGATTATGTTTCATACAATTTGGTCTTGCTGCTTTCTTTATCTACTTTGCAATATTTGAGTTTTCATGTTGTTTAAGGATCTGCTATTGGCTATCACATTTGGTTACACTTTTAAAATTGAACATTCAATGATTACAAAGAGAATATGTGTTTTGAAAAAATATTGAGTTGTAGTTGATTATTGAAACATTGATTCACCCCCCTTTGAGTGTTTTTCGTACTCCAACAATCATTTCTCAATCAACTGTTGCTTCATATATTTGAGGGTTGTGCGATATAGTGGGTGTTCTAGTTTTCTTTGGCATTAGGTCTTTTGTTGCTTTATCATGATTACACTTGGAATCCTTGAGTGACTCTAATATGGTTTCTTGGGCTGATATGTTCTAGTTGCTTGTATCTTTTGTTTTGGCTGCTCTTTTTCGAATAGGGTTCCAGGCCCCTTCAAAACCCATTTTTTACCTCTAATCAAGACTCTAATATGGTTTCTAGCAAGAAAAATTATCTTTCCTTTGCTTTTTGGATTAAAAATTCCAATGTTACTTCACAGTGTGCTTCCATTGCTTCTTTGTAGTAGGTTATCTCATTATGGGGGGGCTATACGGTCTCTCTTATCATCCTTTGTATGGATGGAGATTGATTGGATTTGTGATGGATCATTTCATTAAGGGGGCACTAAATGGTCTCTTCTTCTTTGTCTCTCTTATTGGGGGGTCTTTTTCCTCGAATAGGGTTTTGTCCTCTTATTTGTTGACAGAGAGAATTATTGTATTTCATCTATCTTTTGGGGGGGAGTTTTGTTCCACTGGGTTTTCTCCTTTTCTCTATTTGCAAGAGATTGCATTTGCATTTGGGTAAAAGTAAAAACATGTGTCACACTTTATAAAGGAATCGGCCAACATGAAATTTTTTTCTCAACTTCAACCACATAAAAGTGGTATTTATGTTTTGAATTTCAAAATAATGTAAACTAATAAAATGTAGAACTTTTGTTGAAGTTTAATCCTATATTTTCTCAAAAAAAATTAATTTTTTTTTTTAATCAATTTAAAAGAAGATTTTGTAATGTTTAAAATTTCAAGAAAAAGTGACATTCAATTGACATCAAGAAAAAAATAGGAAAAAAATCATTTTCTCCTGATTTTTTTTCTCAAATAGTTGACATCAATATCTAGGGCATGGATTTTTTTTTTTGAAATTTTGATGTATTTTTTTCTCGTAATAAAATTTTAAATTCAAACTAACCTGAATTTGATAGTTTTCAATTGGGGTAAGTGCATGGATCTGTGACACAATTTTGGCTCTTAAGATGCCACTTTTTTTTCTTTCTGAAATCAGCAAAATCTGATTTGCACAAGAAAATGAAGATAGTTACACTCAAAATTTTAAGATGTAGCAAGAACAAAAGTTGAAGTGCTCCGAGTCTAGTTTCTAAGCTACTATTTTTTTTTGAAATTAATGAAGTTTAAGGGTCTCAAAAAGGGGGTGCCCAAAACAGGTCCTATTTTTATCAAAAAACAACATAGTGCTTGAGGGCTCCCCCCTTTTTGGTTAATTATTTTTTAGGATTTTGAAAATCTGAATAGTGAGAAATTAGCTAACACCATGTAATTTATCCCTTTTCTTTCGGATAATTTTTTCAATGAATACATAATATTTTATAAATTTTCAAAGTCGACACATCTTGAAAAGATGAAATTTGAGCATGCTTCCCCCCTAAATTTTTTGAAAACTAATAGAAAATTGATTTTTTTCATCGTGTGTAGAATGGAATCTAGTTTCAAAAAATGTAATTTATTTAGTGTTTCATGAACGAGTAAAAATCTATCCTAAAACTAGCACATGTTGGTTTTTGACAAAAAACAAAGGCATTTAATATAGAAGCTGTGAATCAAAACCTTAACTAAATCAAAATGAAAAAATAATTATATATTTAGATAGCTAAGAGAGAGGTTAATGCTATCACTATTTTTTTATAAAATTTCATTGAAAGACGTACAAATGAGATGGGGATCACATACGAAAATATGAGGAAATTTGGAACCCTTTCAAAAAATCATGTCTTTTGCATGAAATGGTTGTCCAAACCTTTGGGTCGTATGCCAAATGTAAAATCCAACCCATTGGGTTGGTATTTCCCAATGGAACCTATTTGGTGCACATGAAATTTGGTGCTTGCCAAATGGGTTGCTTCATTTGGCAAGCACCAAATTTGGTGCTCGCCAAATGTCATTCATGACTTTTAGAATGCATTTTTCTAAACTTTTCGATTTTCTCTTTCTCTGCCAAGGAAACTATATACATGAAATAAAAATTTACATATGGACATTTAATTTCTTATACTTAAGTTATATTTCATGTATATAGTTTCAAGATGTTTGAGAGTGGCTTCATATTTGTAGGAGTTATAATGCAAATTCTAGTTTTTGGAAGATTTTAAAAAATTTTAGACTTAATCAAATTTCAGTAATCAGAATGTCAAATTTCAATAATTAGGAGGTCAAATTTCATCTTTCTCTTTCTATCTCACTCAGTTTCATCTCTTATTCTCTAGACCTCTCTCTCTCTCTCACTATCTCCATCCCTTTATCTGACACTCTCTCCCTTGATCTCAAGAACTACGTCTCTACATGTCCCTCTCTCTCCTTCCCTCTCTAATATCTATCTCCCTCCCTCCCTCCTTC